>LQNS02278091.1:49945903-49959675 GCA_001587735.2 Parhyale hawaiensis | reverse complement strand
ACTGAACGATTGTAAATAATTAAATAAACATTGCCGAAAAAAATTATTCGGCAAAATTTGAACTTGTATTCGGCCGAAACCGAATATTCGGCAAAATGCCGAATATTCGGCACTGCCGAAGCCGAATAATCGCCACATCCCTAGTTTTTACAGCACCTGAGAACAAGGGCCCAGGCTCTTTATGACAGCTCTCTAAAAGCAGAGGGTTGAGGACACCAACAATCTGGATCCTGTCCCTCTTTCGCGTAATAAAGTGAAGATACATAATAGACTGTTCGAGAACTCACGCCTGTGGTAGGTCAATTAAAAACTCAGGACAGTCCCTATGTTCTCCTAAAGGGAAGAAAATATTCTGGCTAAAATAGGACGGGACCAAAACGAGTCCATCCAGTAACTGCCTTAACGGGAGTAATGGGACCACCACAGTCGAGTGCAGAAAAGACAAACAGATCAGGGTAAAATCGACAAAGATCGACGGCACCCTCCACATCATTACGCCACAGAACCCCTCCCTGCTCTGCAAGCTACGCTGTTGGTATGTGGTGCTATCGGACAGAGGTACTTTGCCGGAAGTGAGCCACTGCAAAAAAACTGAATGTTCCAATGAACGCTTTTGCAGTGGTAAGCAAAAGGCAGAGCACCTCTGGAGGTTAAACCCGTATATTCTGGGCTTCATTGTAACGAGATGTTCGCTCGTCGTCCGGAATGAGGCTCTGGGGGTTGCGTGCCTACCTATATACCAGTGGGACTGTGAGGGGATGGAGCCAAAAAAAAGTTGGAAAAATAAAAATTCTGAGGTGAAGTAGCTAACTCTAGTACCTGCGCAGGGAACAAGAATAGAGTTATCAGATTTTTGTAGTTCTTATACTAACATGCACAAGTGAGGTGTTAGCATTAATTTCTCTGAAGAGTATACTTCACTCTACACTGATATACCAAGACAAAATACAAGAGAACTACTGAGGGTCAGCTCTTATACTTACACAAGAGCATACCCCATAATTTTGATCAATTCTAAAAAAATAACGGCAAAAGTACCGTACTTACCTGTTGAAAAGAAAGTGTAACGATTCTCCTGTCTTTCTGATGTGGAGAAACCCACTAAAACGCGGGTCATGGTGCTATCTGACAGAAGTACTCTGCCTTTCGCTCACCACTGCAAAAGTGTTCATTGGAACATTCAGCCTATTTTCCTATCATGAAGCATTCATAGATTGAAAGCAGTTTGAATTACTCTATAGCGTCCATTGGTGTAGCTAGCCATGCAATCATTGGATCTGATTTTACTATGATACTGCAAATCTAAGTTACTGTATGAAACTATCAAAGCTGACCTCCCGCATTCCTGTTTGCTGGCCAGTCAGATTTGCTGACATGATATTGATCATAATAATTCTTATTTTGAAGATACCGTTTCTGATGGGTGGCTGGTTGGCTATAATAGTACAGTATATGTAAATGAATGTGAATACTTACCGTACCTCAGCTTATCTCAAAAACTTTTTCCCTGCCTATTGGCTATAAATGTTGCCTGGAGGTGATGTGCTGTCCCTTGGCAGTATTATGTGGTAGGGCCTAGGTACCGGTACTCAAGTGAGAGGCAGTGCGTTGTACCCATGGCAGCATCTCCCTATTCCCCTTTCTCTTTCAGAGACTCACTGCAGGCACCTGTAGTAATTGACTAAATTGTCAATTTCTGATCTGATAGTTATGTAGTAGCTAAGCTCCAGGCTGGGCCTTCTTCGTGCTAAAACTTGGGTGCATGTAGTGTTGTGTGCAGGGCATGTGTTGACAAACATTACTAACAGAATATCGCTAATATAAGGTTTAATTATAATATCAGGACGCTAACCGCATGTTCATCTTCTTGTTTTCCCTCCTTTTTGGCTCACTTCCCATCTTCTTTTTGAACTGTAAAGAGGTGGTGGGGTGGTCGATCCCTCTCTTTCAGGTACGTAGCTAGTTGCTTTCTGCTTATTATATTAGGCATAGCCAGTACTCTTTCAACGCTCCTTCTGTTCACTCT
This sequence comes from Parhyale hawaiensis, assembly GCA_001587735.2. Classification (NCBI taxonomy): domain Eukaryota; kingdom Metazoa; phylum Arthropoda; class Malacostraca; order Amphipoda; family Hyalidae; genus Parhyale; species Parhyale hawaiensis. Next base: position 49,957,649 of record LQNS02278091.1, on the reverse strand, counting down.
AAGAACTGTCATTGGGGAGTCAATTGTGTTTCCAGAATCCCTGATTACTAGAATACTGTATTGGATGGGATCCTTTTCACTGCTCCCCTTTGGTGGATGTGGGTTGGGGTGTGTTTTTATTTCTGTTCCTGGGTTCTTTTGCATAGTTATGTGAAGATCAAAGTTGTTGTCTGAATGGAATGAAATAACTTGAGACTGGAGGTCTTATGGGCTAGATCTGGAAAGCTTCCTTAAAATTTGATTAAAGAAAAAGAACAGGGTGATTGGTAATGGTCTCAATTTGAGAGGGGAATGGATAATCTGACACTACAGGAAATTTCAGCAAAAATCTGGAAACCTCAGGGAATTTGAAAAGTCGTGATTTCTACTTGCTAGACACCATGGTAAAAGCACCAGTAACCAGCACTTTAACAAGATCTTACTCTTAGCATGCCTGTCTCGCTCACATTTGCAATTTCAAAGGAAAATACAGTATGTCGCACTTGGATCATCGGTAAGCTTTTACAAAGATCCAATATGGCGCCCAGCTAATTTGCTGCTTTATATTGATACGTAGTAAGCTATAGGAGAAGTGGAGTGATACTCATATACAGTGGAACCCCGTTTTCCCGGACAGCACGAGGGGAAGCCGTTCCGGGAAACTGAAATTTCCGGGAAAATGAGAAAATTCCAATTCCCGGAAAAACCCGTTTTTCTGGACGTATGTCCGGCAAATTGAAACTATTTCCATGATATTTTATGCCAGTAAAACCCCCGTTTGCCGCACCTCAATGAACGATAATGAAAGTAGGCTACTGTGTGCAGACGCATACTGAACGAAAATGGCGGTGGATGCCTTCCGAATCCCGGAAGAGACGCGCAATAGGCGAGTTTCAGTATCTGCGCAGCGTCACTTTCGGAAATTCTTCTGAAGGTCCGGAACTTCTGCCGGACTTTTTCCGGGAAATGCCGAAGTTTTCCGGGAAATTCCGGTGTTTTCCGGTATTCCGGCTTGGTTTCAGTTTCCCGGAACGTCCCGGGAATACCCCGGAAAAGTGAAAAAAGTCCGGGAAACCGGGTTCTGGGAAAACAGGGTTCCACTGTATATCAGTTGGAAATGCCTAGTTTTTGAGATATATGACTTTGAAGTTCCCATTGTTTTTCTATTGGAGAAAAAAAACTGGCGTTGTTATAGACTTGCTAGCGACCCCATAGGAACCTTAATAACCTAACATAAGGAACCTAATCTGACCCAACCCAACCTAATCAAACTAAACTTGAGTGTGGTCACTCAGAACACCCTTCTGGATGGGAGACTGCTGGCCATCGTGCTGATGTCTCGAGTCTTAGTGCTGTCCGACAGAGGTACTCTGACTATGTTCACCACTGTAAAAATATCATTGCAACATTCTGGATATTCTCCATATTCTGTGCTCTCACTCCGCCTTGGATAAGTCGTGCTATCCGACTGAGATACTCTGCTGGAGCGAACCACTGCAAATAGTTGGAATGTTGCAATGACCCTTTAGCAGTGGTGAGTGAAGGCAGAGTACCGGTACCTCTGGAGGTGGATAGCTCTCAGAACCCGAAGCTTCATGGCTTCTTGGATAGGGCGTTCTTCACTACCTATCTGAAGCTAAGGTGGAGGATATTGAGTAACTATATGAACTGCACTGTCGGGGAGGTACAAAAAAAAAAAAAAACCTATAGAAAACATGGAGGTCCTACCGGCCACACTGGCTACAAACCATTGGCTATGTACGTTTGTGCACGGGCGGCGTTCAAGTTCATTTGCTGTGCCTGCTCGCTGTATCTCAGATTAGGTTAGGTTAAGTTTGGTAAGGTTAGGTTATGTTTTTAGTGCTTATTGTAGTGGTTCTGGTGATTATTGCACGGCAAGAAAGCTTACTTGAACGTTCGCATAGTGATCAGGGTGCACAGAATGGCGAGTTTGTAGCCAGTGCCTCCCGGCTCTGAGGCCTGGACGCGAGCAGACAGTTGTTACTAAGACAACTAATTAAAACCTTCAAGTTTTTCAACATACTGTACAATGACTCTTAAAACATGCAGTATAAAGGGAACATGCAAGTGAGTGAAGGTAGAGTACTTACTGTCTATAAAGAGAGTGTGACGACTAACAACTGTCCTTGTTGTGCGAACCAACATACATGGAGGCCTAGCACCACATGTCAAGAGGCTCACACAGCGAGGCCCTCACCCAGCAAGGCCAACGTGGGCCTCACCTTTCTCCTGCACTCCTGCTGGCATTGGCCTACACGTCTCGCATCACAGAAATCTCTAACGTTGCCTTCCGTACTGGAAAACGCTACATGGTCGCCTGTCACATATATTCAGCTTAGCTTTTCTTGTATCGCTAGTAATCTTAGCTATTTTAGAGGCAAGCTTAACTCGTACTGATAGCACCGCTAGAATTAAATTGAAGTTTAGTCGGTCATGGATACTGCTAGAGAGAAATCGCGAATTTCCTCTATCAAATATTAATTCGAGATACATCGTATATTGTGTCTCGCCAAGGACTTAGTCGGCATAAAGCGAATGTAAATCTAGACAATCCCGGATACAGTACAGCTGCCGGGGTTCCATAGGTCATAGAGCATTGCATAAAAGCTCTGCCTTCCGCGGGCCCCTCGCTCTTTCGTCTTCAGCTATCGGCCGACATCGACGAAGCCCAGCTGTTGGGAACGCAGACTAGCCAGACTATAGTTACTCATAGTATCATTCGATATTATATTATAATTGTTAGTCACTCAACCCTACCAGCCTTTGATATTGAAATATCTTCGTGTCGCCATCAGAGAACCTGTAATAGCTTAAGTGTCGAACTTACCAGTGTCCATAACGACTTTAATGTGCTTACAATAAAAACGTAAATGATTACTGTGTCGTTCCTCAAAACCTAAGTTATTAATAGTCCTCTTGAGTGGAGACGATCCCGCGAGGCCGAGGGTGTGAGATCACAGGTACCTACTAGATTAGATTAGATCACAGGTAGCCTACTATCTGACAGAGATGCTGTGCCTTCACTCACCACTACAAAAGAGTCCTTGCAACATTCCAACTATTCTGCATATTTTGGCCTCTTATCTCTTTTGTACACCTTAGTTTCATTAGTATATAGATATGTTCATTGTCAGGGGTCTGAGTCGGACAGGGTACGCATTGGGCAGGGGATGAGGTCTGAATTGGCCGAGGGTCTGATTTAGGTGGGGGTCTGAGTTGGGCATGGGGTGTGCTTTGGGCAGGGGTCTTAGTTGGTCGGGGATCTGAGTCAGTGGGGTTTGAATTGACCTGCAACAATTTATTTAAATCTTTGTTGGAGCATTTGAACTGATTCCTGAGCACTTTTTTGGAAATGCGTTTGTTCACATTTCTGTTTAATTTCTTTGGTCATCCATGAGGCAGGTTTTTGCCTTGTAACGGTGTTGACTGGGGTGTGCTCATCTACAGCTGCCATAGGCTAAGCCCTTCCTTAAATAATTGAATGTAGATTGACACCTTCAGTGGCAGACTTCTCAGATCATAATAGGGTAACATGTCTAATACCCGTCCACCATGCTAGTAGCCGTCCAAAACTAGTAGTACTAGAGAGTCGTACATAGGCTTAAACTGTAGGGTACTACTTAGCCTACAGTTTAAGGCTATGTACGGCTTACTAGCCCGACTAGTTTTCACACAGGAAGTTTTTAATGCTAAGTGGACGGCTACTAGCATGGTGGACGGGTACTAGACATGGTACCCTAGGGCTAGCCTAATTGTGCTGACATGCTCCTTATCAGCTCTCACCTACCCAATCTATTTTGTTTTAAAAAGCCATTTCTCATCTATTGATGTAGGCTTAGGCTACCTATACCTACTTTGTATCTTATAAGTTAACAAATTGGAAAATACAGCCATGTCCCACTTTCTGCTCAGTATGCAGCTGTTTAGAGTTTACATCAGAAGAGAGCTACTGGAGTGTAGAGTATGGATGAAGATACTAAAATCTTTGAGTGTATGATAAGCTAACATATGTTTCCTCCTAATGTTTATCTTCCTGTTTTACATCTACACAGATTTCATAATAAGCTCATTAAGTACCTATATTGTGTGATGTATTGTAGGTACAGTAGCTAGCTACATAATTATTATTATACCTATGTAAGTGCTGTCCTTCACACCAAGTGTATCCATTGTACTTAACATCTTGAAGCTATATATTGCAACATCCAAAGCCACTATCTGTCAAATTCCACACCTCAGTGTGGGTGAATTGTGATTGATCACAGCTTTACATAAGCACTATGGGTCAGCTTTCCCGACTCTCCAAGTTTGGGTATGGAGTTGGTCATGTACTTAATGATCTCTGCTCAAGCTTATGGTTCACATACCTGCTCATCTTCCTCAACAAAGTTGAAAGATTCCCAAACACATTGGCTGGTGTTGTTCTCCTCATTGGACAAGTAAGTACATACCTAGTAGATGTGGTGCTTGATTTTTTTCTCCTCCAACCTTCTGTGCCCTATGTTACTACAAAGTAGGTTTTGTAACTTAGGCTTATGACAGGAATCCTTTCCAGAGATGCGGCATACGTTGAATTTGTTTGTAATTCAAGACAATTTTTTTTAAGGAATTGAGATCATGTGATAGAGGGCATTTTTAGGAAAGTTGGATCAAACCTTTTGTCGTAAAATCTAATGGATGACAATCATAACTAATAACTACTGACATAACATATAGGTAATAACATTGTATTTTGTAGACCTCTATCCTGTAGCAAGTGAAAATAAAAATCTTAAAAAACAGTGCCATATCTTTTGCTAAAGACATAGGCACCATAGCTAAAAGGCAAAACAATGTAGCTAAGTCAGGGCTGCCGTACTTTACTGTGAGTAATAGCTATAGCTAATCTGTGTAATCTGGAAATATCCTTGTTCCTTGGCACAACACTGTTTGTATTTTTTACCAGTATGATAGTTAAGATTTCTTTCCTAATAATAGTTTACTCTAGTACCTGAAGTATTATGGTACAAATTTGTTTAATGCAAGTGCTTTAAAATGGGCTGAAGATAATCAGGGGAAATTGACCACTATCACTTTGATTCAAAATGGCTGCTGTTGTATTACTTTTGTCATCCAGGAAAGTTATATGTACAGTACAATGACAGCAATTTTATAACAACTGAAAGTAACTTTACTGAACATGACCTTGTGTTCATCATGGTGCTATTTCACTAGAGTACTATTAAAGAGCTTAAGATTGTGGAGTTGGAGTGAAAAAGATGTCCTGGGATCTGTTTGTATCTATTTGACTTTATCTTCATGCTCATCTAGAAACTTGGGAATTGTGCAACTCTAGACCATAATTGGTTTGTAATCATACAATCTAGGAGCATTACTACCAGGGTTGGCTGGTTTAAACAAAATAGTTTATACCAACTAAAGAGCATGGTTTATACCAACCAAAAACCATGTTTTATTGTTTTCATTTGATGTGTTTGATATTTATTCAGAAATATTGCAAAATGAACCATTTTATTTCTAGAAACTATCAAGTTTTATTTACACAACTGAAAGGATGAATTACTGTGTTCCCATTTAGGAATCTGTTAAGACAGGGTGAACTATTGCTGATGTTTACTAAAAACCTATAATCTATTGAATTTCGTCTTATTTCATTTCAGAGATGCATTTCTTATAACATTCTGGTATGCTAGCAGCTACTGAAAATTAGTAGTAGTAGTAGTAGTAGTAGTAGTTACAGTTGCTATAAGATAGCCAGTGAGCTCATGAGATGGATGAAGGCATATAGCTATTTTATTTTCTTTAGTTTAATGCTCTGCTTTTAATTAGCTACCTAGCAGCTAGCCATTTCTATCAAATTTTCTTTGTATTTTGAAGTGTTTCTAAGTTTTTTCAAAGGATTTTATAGCTATTTCACTTTCTTCAGTTCATTACTCTGTTTTTAGTTAGCTTGTAGCTGGCTAATGAGATCAAGTTGTATAACTTTTATTTGTAATTTGAAGTGTTTTCAAGTGTTTCAAAAGATTTTATATTGCAATAATTATAAATCATTGCTTCTTTGCAGTTTGGATATTAAATGTAACCATAGCAAATACAGGTAGCTACTCTGCTAACTGCTTTTTCTTTCCCCTTGTCTTTTAGTCATTCTTCTACAAGAGGAAGTTGAAATGAAGCGACTAAGATAGTTGATGATTAGCAAACTACCGTACATGTTTACAAAGCAGAAAACCCTTTAAATGTTGGATAAATTTCCTAGAACTAGAAAAGAACAACAAAATATAAAAAATATGGCTTTTGGTTTAAACAAAGAAAAACTTTTTGCCAACCCTGCTTGTGACAACCCAAGGGCGCCGGAACAGGCCCTTTTTCTCACCAAAAGCGAACTTGGCACGGCACTGTGAATGCCTCCCACCTCCCCGCCACGACCCGATGGTTACGTGGGCATGGAGAGGTAGGCCAGCGCAACCCCCGAGGTAGCCTCCATCTGGCTGACTGGCTGGCGCACCACTTGGCTGGAGGCTGCGCTGGCTCAGCTGACTGCCGTTTAGCCTGGCGGAGCGCTGACCGGCTGACGTACAGTGCGGCGGCGATGGACGATCTGGAAATTTTTTTTAAAAGGAACATAATGATTAATTCCCCTTCTTGCCTCTGAAATGTTTATAGAAGTAATCAAACTGAATTAAATTGTTGCGATTTGAATAAGAATTCTGTTGTGAAACCGATCAGAATATAAAGGGCAGTAGGATCCCCTGGGCTAAGTCGTGACAGGTCAAATTTGCTTATGGTGAGAAAAAAGGCATGTTCTGGGCCACTTCTGGCGCCTTTGGCTTGTCACAAGCATAATTTATTTATTTTTTCATCTAAGACATATTTAAATGCACCCTAACTTGTCTACTGTCTGTAACCCTAACTGCTTATTTCTGTTGCCAACTCACTAAGAAGCAAGTGCATATGTTCTATCATTTGCATTATAAGTTGAGATAATGTTGTCTTTTTGCCACAGGAAATTCATAAAAGAGCAGAGGACTTAGATGTACAGTGAGTGCCTGATAATCTAGTTATAAGTGGCTGCATGCATTTCAGAGATAACTTGCTGTCACCTCTCCTGACAATCTTGGAGTAGCTGCAGCAGCGAGCAAAGCCTTTACATGTGTGTCATAGCATGGATGGCATTGTACGAAAGTCGTTTGAAGATTTACACTGGCATTAAAGGGGCTTGAACATGAAATTGGAATTCCTTTCATTGTGCTCTTATGTCTTATTGAAAGGTTAGTGAAATTTCTTCTTATATGCAATAAAGTTTTTGTGACTCTGTTGCAGGTAGCTGATGGTATATCAACTCCATTTGTTGGCACACAGGCAGACCGCACAGATGACACTGCTTTCTGCATTAAATATGGCAGAAGAAAGACATGGCATCTCACAGGTATAGACTTTGAGATTTTTTTTGCTATCATGATTGTCATACTGGTTTGGATCATTTGACTGATAACCAATCCAAAAACTGTTGCCCTTGTGGAAATCCATAGCCCGTAGCATAGTACAACCTCATGTGACAGCTTTCTATCGGCATACTATAGGTACTGTATGTTGCTCATACTTCCTCTGTTAGAGTGCTGTTGTTGTGGAAATGGAGGTTTAAACTAGCTATTCAATACGATTATATTACGTGACAGAAGTATTATGGACACTGAGCCTTGGCCCCTTGACCCAACATTGACTGAGCCCCAAACAGACACTGCAGATATGCGATGTACCATACTTAGCTAACTATTATTTTATAGACATCCTTGCTAGAGCTAGCACACTGAAATAACATGTGTCAATAGGTACCGTACCTATTTAACTGTGATGCCTGAGAGTTTAAAGATAGGCCTAATAGTTACTGTTGTAGCTGTTTTTTTTTCATTAATGAACTCCAGTATTTGCTTGTTGGTACCTCTCATTAACACGCTGACTGTGATTCCGAGACTATTGTGCATACTAATACTTTGATGCCTGTCGTGTAGTTACCATATATACAGTAGGTACCACACATGGTGGTCAATATTGTAATGGACTAATAATTGGATAGAGGTAGTCCATTAATTTGTATTTCAGTCTTGGGGTTAAAATAAAGAGCATATACCTATGGGAAAAACAGATATCATCCATGCCCCAGCTGCCGTATAATGAACAATTGCTGCACTACTTGACTTTGTTAGCCTCACGTCTGAGAGAAACTTGTGTCTGGTATTAAAGCCATTACTGCAGACCAGGAGATTATGCAACTGTTATTTGCCATGCATTGTCCACATATGACATGTTCTCTTGTGTCTCATCATCAGTGAAGGCTAAGCTGCTCTGTATGCTTGTGGTTGAGCTCAGTAATTTTATACTACAGTAGCTTCTTGTTCTAACAATTTTAATATTCTTTTAGCTCAAAACTATTTTCAAATTTTCTTTGGCTTAAACTCCATGTTAATCAATAGAACAAAAAAGATGGAAGGTTACGTGAGTCAACCTCAAGGCTCACTTACAAAAAGGTCAATTTCAAGTCTATTGATGAACTTGCATACAAAGAGATGTTGGGAAGTGTTGGATTTTGAAAATTGCAGTAACAGTTACAGTATATCCCCCTTCCAATATATATAGCTAATATTCATTGGCAAGTTATTTAAATGATCATAGCACCCTGTAGGTATGTTTCTGGTTAAATTGTTCTATTTTGTTTGGCGCTCTCCCAGTTTCTTCTCTGTATCACTATTTACTGCTAACAGTATTATATATTAGCATTTCAGGTATTTCCTTTTGTTGCCGTGTACATAAGCTTGGGTGAGGGACCACTCGGGTCATCTGCATCAAGGCGACGGAATTCAGTAAAACACACACAGTGATGGTGTTCACATGTACTGGGGAAATCTAGTTCAATAATGATAATGTGCAGGTTCCAGAGGACTTGGTTATCAAGGGATACAGCCAGAGCTAAACGATGGAGAATTGAGTAATGTCAAACTCAAGGAGAAATTTAAGGACCAATTGGAGGATACAATAAAGGAGGAACATGGGCGGTGGTTGTTGAACCCTGTACATGGAGGGAAAAAATATTCATTACAAAACAGATAACTAAAGATGATGAACCGAATGGGACCCAGGTTTAACATTAATATATTTAGCAAGCAGAACAGCAAGCAAGCGCAAAACCATCATGTGGCGAGCATGTAGTGTGGAAAATTTAAGAATGAAAACGAGAAAATAATGAAACTGCAATATGATAAGCTGAAACCTGAAAATATTGTAAGAATACGGACGCCAGCTTTCATTTGGAAGTCCAGCTGACTGTGCTGAGTTCTCTTCTGTCTGTTCATCAGGCTATAAATACATGTTTTGAAAATATGCTGTTCCTATCAAAATTAGTCTGTAAGATTATGGGATATTAATGTGACTTCAAACCGACGCAAAATACAAACAAAAATGTAAAGAAACGATCTCATAACTGAAAGGGCTGCATCATTCTTATGAATGAAGGACATTTCTACGTGTGGACTGAGAAAAAAGTTGACACACTCTTAGTGCTCATTTTCGCGATTGAACGCGTTGTGATGACAATGAGGGACTTGTGAACTTGTGGCATTTATTATCACTGCCACGTGTCACAAGACTTCATATGCCAGTTCCCTTATCAATTATTGTTCCATGTTTTTATTAGGGTAAAAATATAAATTGAGTTGCAAAATATAAAAATCTGACTATTCAATTTGTATAACCTTATTCATTCGGGGGATACATCATGGAAACAGGTACAGCGGGATGTTTGCAAGAATCATTCTCGCCTTTGGGAAGAATTGTCAATTAGCATAAGCGCAATTTATACTGACAAGTGGTATTTGGAGCTGATATATAGGTGTCAGTTGATCCACTGACATGCTATCCCCGTTTGCTTTCCGACTTTTGGTCCTTTCAATTTTTTGCTGTATTTGTCTTTTCCTTCTTTCCTATTTCTTTCTTCCACTGCGCAATGTAGGCAGTGTGCCACTGAAGCGCTAGTAAAACTTCTACTACTACTCCTATTTCTTCCACTCCTGTTGCTAAGGTACAATACGAGTAACTTTTAGGTGCAATAGGAACAAATCTTAGGTGCAATAAAAAAAATTTTTAGGAGCTATAACTGCAATATTTAAGTGCAATAAATCCGGGCTCTACTTATTACTGTACTTAGTGAGATTAAAACAACTGAGTTAGGTAAGGATTTTAAGCAAGTCTTTACTCTGAAACAAACAAAAGGGAACTTAGAATCTATTTACCGCAATGAAAATTAAAGTAACGTATTAAAACAGTGATAAATTGTGTTACAACTTAGGGATAAAACTGCCCTGCAACACTTTGGTGTCCCCATGTGAAAATTTTAAATTTTTGTTCTGTAATAATTTTGTTTTGGTTCTTTACATCCAGGTACACTGTTTGTTATCGTGGCCTTCCCTTTTATCTTCATGGGCTGCCTTGGCTGTTCTTTGTCTGAGGCGGCGTATCAGGCAAGTTTGTGGAGCGTTTTTTTTTTCACCAACCTATTCCCTTGCGGGGTGGGGGGGAGGAGTTGTGCTAATAACGCTGTTTGACACTTGACAAAATGGTTTTTGTGGGCGTGATTGGAATAAAAGTTGATGGTGATGTTTTAGGCACTAATTGTTTTAAAAAAATGTGTTTCACGCATCTGTCTCTACTGTAAGTAAGCATCAACTCCTCAGGGGTAGAATATTGGCCTTGGACTACACAATACGAAATTGTTTATTCCTTGCAAAATACGCCGATGACAAATTGATAAAACCTCAATAATGTATTTTCCAGTGAACATAGTAGTCTAACCTGAAACAAAAATAAACTGTTTTTGAAGACGCAATAAATGCATCTATTGGAGAGAAGCACACACACATGAGTGCTGGCCAATGCCAAACTGCAATACAGTATTTCTTTTACCCTAAGATTCATTTATTTCCACAGATGATATCTAGCTACTGTACGAATTTTGCGTTTCTTACTGCTTAACTCATTTCTTGCATTACTGAAAACAGTTCACTTTTAATTGAGGCCGCTTTGTTTACTGAAAAAAATTTTATGGAAGCTTCATCAATTTGCCTTCTGACTATGGTACTTGAAAACATGAGGGGGCAGTCCAGGATCGTGTTGTCCATGAATGGGCCATTGGGTTAAGTTAGGTTCGCCCATCCTATATTATGGTGAGCACCGCCCCCAGAGAGACCCTATGGGTTACCATAGACTTAACTAGGTCATTGGGACATCTTTCTTCCTTGCCCACTTTACTCAATTTTGTTTCATAGTGCTATTGATGATGCTTTCCCCTGTTTTTCCTCGTTCTTCCGTGTTTACTGCACCTATATGCGTGTATCCTGTGTGGGAATACCCTAGTGCATGGGTTTCACGTTTATCTTGGCATACTATGTAGAACATCGAGTTTCTGTTGGATTAGAGAGGGCTAAGCTAACTTGCATTGCAATATAATAATTCTAGCTCACATATCTGGCAATGACACATGTATATTCTTCATTCTTATTTGTCAGAGCAGGAAATAATATCCCTCCTAGTTCTAATAATATGATGGTGATTCCTTCAAAAAACTAGATACCTAAGTCTGCTTATGCCTTCATGCGTGGTGTGCCATGTGGTTATAGTGATTTAATTACGTTCAAAATGGAAACACAATGATAATGCACTCACTGTATAACAATGGACTGTAATAAACAGTGGAAGA
>LQNS02278091.1:49922325-49933362 GCA_001587735.2 Parhyale hawaiensis | reverse complement strand
CATAGAGCCAGTTTCATATCATTCATTGGTTGTTCATAGTGATCACACAACCAGCTTCATTCACATTTCAATAGCTAAATGACTCTGCAAAATTGGTTAAGAGGAATTGCTCTGATTATTCAAGGTTTATAAATTTTCTAATTTGATTCAAGCTAATTCTAGCTTATGAAATTATTTCATGATTTTGTAGTGCAGAGCGAGGCACTACAACGTGTAAGGTTAGCTCGTTCTGAACCGCGAGTCTTTGACACGATCCGCGCCTGTATGGCCCAAAGTCTGGATTGGTCCGCGTACAAAGCGTTGGGGCGACGCGTCACCCGATAGGTTCTGGAGGCGTCGAGGTCTGCTCCTGTTGGGAATTACTCCTAGACGTGAGGTCTAGGAATTATTTTCCTACCAGTATCTGCTGGGAGGGGCCAAGCAGAGGGCAACTCCTCAAGGGCGTTGCCCCTGAGACGGAACTATCATGGTTCTTGTATATACCTGAGTAGAGCCCAGTGGACCTCTCCATCGGGGGGTCTGCGTACGAAATTTTGGGAAGCCCTCTCACGAAGTAAACCTCAAAGGAGTTGACTCAGGTCTGTAGTTTTTGAGGAGAGGTAACCTCAGATAGCGACACGGGCTGCGGAGGTGTGCGTCCTACTTACCAGGGCCCTTAACTTATAACACGGTGGGCGAAGTAAAGACAGCCTAAATATTCCACGCGTTGTATCTCGTACGCAAGTTTGAGAAAAGCGACTTTAGCACGGGCCGACTGACGGTACTTGCAGGGGTTTTAGAATAGCCTCCACACAACGAGTCTGCAGATTTGGTTTTGGTGCGGAGCACAAATGTACAGTAGTGCCGATGGAGATGTGTGGTAGAGATGACGAGCCCATAGCAAGGAGCGAACGGTACTTGAGAGCCGCGAATGAGATGGCGGGACCGGAGATATTGTTACCAGGCACCAAATAAATGTTCTAATACTATGGCTTACCATAGCTTTTCAGGCGCCAACAGTATCCGATAATATTCGTGGAGTTTTTAACTTTTACTTTAGATTACTTATTTTTCAGAGTGCTTTCAGTTTTATGCGTATTATTACCTTACACTTAGGAATCAAGTATATTTCAGTTAAAATCTTAAAGTTTATTTCATTTTTCTTTCCACTGGAAAAATTGTTCTCAAATAGTTTATTTCAACTTACAAAGATTTGCTAAAAGGTTCAAAGGCCTTACTGTACATACAACGAAAAGATCTTGCGTATTACTCGTAACAATCACAAGTTTAAAATGGCTGGCAATGGGGCTTAGGAGGAGAGCGAGTAACGACATCCAGCAAGATCAGGTGCAGACTGAAGACTGACTCCAGGTACGGGCAGCGGGTGTGACGTAACAGCCACCTGCTGACATAAGTGCGCACATGCTATGTACTTTAGAGGTCTACTCAGCAAAACTTAGAAATTTGATTTCTCTCGCTCACAATATGCGATGGCGAGGCTGTGCTCTGCCTGCCGCGCAACTAAGCATAGCGTGGTTGTATAGGGAACTGCTTTGGCGAGAATGGCTTTGCTAGTAGAAGACTACTTCAATAACAGCCATGATGGAAGATGCGGGCAACCGTAGTTGGCAATCCTTCATAAGTAATGAGGGAGTAGCTAATGCGCCGATGGGAGAGATCATGTACCAGATGACCTGCCCCGACGGCTTCATAAGTGGAAGAAGGCCAGGGGTCCGGCTGATTTGGCTCATTATGGCGGCACGATTGAGAGAGAGTCGTGAAGTGGTGGCGGATGTGGAGCGAATTAAACCCAACGAGAATGACTTGGGATATGAATTCTAGGCCAATCCCGGAAGGATACACGTAGCTCGGACCCGTCTTTTTAAGAGGACGGAGAGTACCCCGATTACCCTTTCTTTAGGGAAATACGGAGGATGTTGAGGACCATAGTTCTTGAAGCTGCTGAAAATTCTCTGTTCTGCCTGCGGACCTGACAAGCAGAGAGAGTTTCTTCTATCATTCTTCTCTGTTCGGGACTCTTTCGCCGTCTTGATGTTACTGAGGCATTTTATCAGGTTTTCGATGCAGGACTACTTTTTCCTGTAATTTGTCGAGAGCGAGTGGAATGCAAGTTTTGCAAGACGCAGGGCAGAATGCGTGTCTGTCCGGCAACATTCTGAATGTGCATAGCACTCGTGTGCCACTTGTAATAATGCTAACATGTTAATTCTGTACAGATTATCTGGAACAGATGCAGAAGAAATTAGTAGCAAGGGAGTAGCCCGCCCTAACCAGCCGGGTAGAGGGGGGTGAGGTACTACAAATGGGAAGCCAGGGGTCCACCCTCTTCCTCCTTGCAGAGGGGGAGGGGTAGTCTCATCCCCGCTCCAACACGCCTGGCGAAGGCTGTGTCCGCTCTTACTAGACATGCATAATGATTTTTTTATTATTATTTATTTTTTGCCGGCTTGGCAAGCTAGGATAAGGAGAGCTCAGAGCAACCTTCCCTTATCCAGTCTCAAGCCCCCTGGGCTCGGCGGCCCCCACCCTGTTATAGGGCTGCAAGCAGGTCAGAGGCCCCAAAAACTCCTCTGACTGTGGCCGACATGTTTCTGATTGATATTTTTTCAAAGTTTTCGGCTGGTGAAATGAGGTACTAACCCAGATTTGGATGCCAAGTCCATACCAACGCTCGCAACAGGTAGTGAGAAAGCACCTCTGACCCAGCACGACCTCCACAGTCTTAGCCACAGAATGAGCGGCTCCAGGCCAGGCGTAAGTCCCATACCCTGCAGTTGGGATTTTTTTTTTGCCGGCTGCTCCTACGGACGTGTGGTACTTTTGCAGACTTGGGCGCCATGTCCACTCCATACCCAACACGTCGCAGGAGCTGGTCGACCACACAGGACGAAGCCTGGAGGCCGACTGAGAACTGCGCCCTGCAGTGGCCCCGCTCAGTGTTGCCCTACCGGGGCAACCCCCTCTAAGATGGCGGCAACACTGGGGGCCTTACTCCCCCTCCCTTGGTTGCCTTAACCGGCTTACTAGCGGGACAACCGTGCATGGCAACACTTCGTAGGGCAGAAGGGGGGTTGCAGTACGGAGCTCCTCGCAGTATAGCCCGAGGCTTTGTGCCGAGAGGAGCTCCAATTCCACTACCGTTGAGAGTGAGGTATTATTGCAGAATTGGGCGCCATGCCAAGCCCATACCAACACTTTCAACAGGCACAGAGCCACCCAAAAGCCTGGTTGCCATAACCGAGGCTGTGCTCTGCACGCTGCAGTTTTGAAAGGTATTTTTTTCTTCTTTTTCCTTTTTTCAAGTTTTTTTCTTCTTTTTAAAAGCTTTTTTTCGTTTCTTTTTGAGTTTTTTCTTTTTGAAAGTTTTTTTTTTTTAAGATATAAATTTAAGAACGAGGCAAAGCTGGCTGGAAGAATTGGTGTCGGTGCAAGTGAAGCCGAAGGGAGAGAGCAGGCACCTGATGACCTGCCTCGACGGCTTCACAAGTGGGCATAAGGAGCGGAGCCAGCACACGAATCGAGGTAACCAGCGGCTGGCTGTTCCGGATGCCACATGACGGATGACGTAGCCACTCGGCTGACGGCCTTGTGGGCTGGCTGTGTGCCGGGCTGGCTGAAGCCACCTCCAGACGCCCCGACAGTGACCTGAAAAACTTTTCAAAAAGAGAGACGAAGATTAAGCACCCTACTACCTATTGAAACGCTTTATAAGACTAATCAAACGTCCGAAAATTGTAACGATTTACACTTGTGAAGCAGGTATCAAGACGTAAAGGCAGTATGATCCCCTGGGCTAAGTCCTACACGGTGTCAAGTGAGCGAGAGGTGAGAAAAAAGTAGCAGGCACAAAGGAAACACGTCCAGAAAGTCAAGCTATTGCATACTGTCGTAGATTCTCTAGACATGCTTGTTGATTCCTCAGAGGTCCTGAATTAGATTCAGACTCTGTGCACTGGAAAAATAGACAACGGGTGCAGAGAGACTAACGGGAGGATTCACGTGAAACTAGCGCCAAAAGTGACGTCATATCGATGAAAGGTTCGGCTAAACAGCCTATGGGTATAGAGAAAATGAATTTCATCCGTTAAGCACAAAAATAAATGAAGAGAAGATATAGCTACTTATTAAATTAAAAACAATTATCAACAGAAAATTACAGTAGAGGCTGGTGGCAACTTTCACAGCACCAAAGGCAAGATCTGGGTAGGTATGGCGCCAAGATTTACCCTCTTATTTGAAGTGAAGCCATATTTATACATCATATTCAGTTCACAGTGCTCTTCACAAGACATACTCGAACATCTCTGTATTTTTCGATTTGATTCATGCAATCTCCCGCTCATGACTGGCCAGCTACTTGAGCTGCACTCATACGCAAAACACGGTAAAAACGTTGTCGTTAAGTAAGCCTATTCAAAGTTTAAGCAATAACTGTTCCTATGGTTTCTCTCGCATCAAGGGTACCTCTGCTTATATTTTTGTAGGTTAAAAGCCTAACCTACGAAAGCCTGGCTAAAGTCCGACCCACAAATACTTCGACTCGTCGATGTGACGTAAATTGGCTACATGCGTTTACGGTTGTTTTGTTTTAGTCCCACTGAGCCATCCCGTTACATGCTTTGCTCCCTGGACGAGCCGTACCTGTGACACAACACTACCTACCATCACAATATAGTCGAATATGCACTGGGCCGGCCGCTGGCCGCTGCCTGAGCCCCCAGACAGACAAACAGATGCAAAACCCTAGATATACGGTAGTGGGCATACCGATGCACACAGAACTACAAAACGGTTCCCAATGCAGCCAGGGGAGCTGTAAAAACAGGATGGCATGAAGACGCAGGGAAAGGAGTAGAATTTAATAAGTTATTTAAACATATAATAGCAATCTTTCTATACATATCACATTTTCCTGAGTAAATTTTTCAACTTACTCTCCATCACTAAAAAGCAATTTTATTATTTAGTATAGTTCAAATTTCCGATTTCAAAACAACAGTAAACAGACGATGAACAGAAACACACAGTATGTAGGGAGAGAAATACGTGGAATCTATGCACGAGGCTGTTCCCAAACAGGATCAGCGCGCACGGTAACAGCAAATCAGAAAAGAAATGGAAGGCTACTGCGAGGCATCACCACTAGGAGTATGAAACTGGAAACTAATAAGTAGTTAGTCAATGCGTTAGTCCAGGCCTTTCTAGACAGAACACGGTGTTCTCAGAGAAGACTATGAATCGTACCATATCAAGAAACAACACGAGCAGCCCAAGCGCACAAATACGCGGAAGTGAAGAGCAACAGGAGAAAAAAAGAGGTAGAATACAACAATGATCATCAGTAGACGTATTAGATGAAAATAAATGCAATAGGCAAGAAATATCGATGAGTGCCATACAATAGCACTAAACATTTGGCTACATCCTTTACCCTGAATCTACTGAAGACAAAACTTGAGCGTTTTTGAGCGATACTGAAGTGTATTCCAGCTTTTCAAAGAGAAGCAACTGCAGAGCCCGATAATAACGAAGGAACTATCACTTAGGTGCAAAAAATTTTGTAGATTAAAAGTATATATTGAGAATGAACTTCATTTTGGAAATATTTTATTCGTAACAATAACGTCTTTTGCTCTCCCTCTCTCAATAAGCTTATGAATGCCTCGCTTGCAAAACTATTTAGGTTTTGATGCGAAATATGAATTACACTCATTTTCAAGCCCTTCTTGAGATGTTAACCTAAGGCCATCTAAATGGTTTTGTAATCCTCGAAATAAGTGATAACACGAAGGAGCGAGGTCGGGAGAATACGATGAATGGGGCAAAACTTCACAACCAAATTTTGCTAGTAGAGCTTTGGGCAGCAGCGCTGTGGTGTTCGTGGGCGAGCATTATCAGGGTGGAAGAGGACTCCCTTATTGTTGAGAAAAAAAGTCGCTTTTAGATCACAGCAGCTTTCAAACAACGAAGTTGATCACTATAGAGATTAGCATTTAGGCTATGACTCGACTGTTGTTTTAAGGTTCATAGTGGATGACCCCAGCAAGACCCCCACCATATGCTCAACATAATCTTTTTGGTACAGAGTCCTCCTCTCGGTGGCCGAACTGGTCTTTCCCTCGATTTATCCACGATGGCCTGCAACGTTATGGTACAGAATCCACTTCTCATAAACTGTAACAAATCCTACCCAAAAATGGTGCCTGCAAGTGTCGTAAAAGCAAAGATTCAGGACGACAAACGCGTTGTCGGAGGTTCTTTGGAGACAGTTCATGCGGGGCCCAGATGTAGTGCAAAATTACTCATATTATATCTAAATAATAAGAATAGGAGTAAAATAAATTTAAAAGATTTAAAATCCCTCTCTTATAAATCGGCAATAAACTTGTGCACCGACCTCATTGACTTGGGCGGTGAGGCACTAACGCCGACGGCACACGCTAGTCAAAAGAACGGGTATCGTCACCTTTTTGTCCGAATGTGTTGATAAGCTCATTTAAATAGCACGCACTTGCAAAGAATCTTGAGCTATAAATCACTCTACATATAACGATATGTCCGAAAGTTAACTAACGGCACTTGCGGAGTAAACTGAACTGACGGTAAACATTTTTCCACCATTTCTTGGCAATCTCAAAGCTGTGTTTACAAAGTTCAACGTAACGTTCGAACAAAAAGATGATATTCGTTCTTTTGACTAGCGAGTGTCATCGGCATAACAGAAAAGTAAAGCCGCATGCTAAATTCATGGTTCAGCAATCGAACCAGGGAAAACTTAAAACTATTATTATTATTAGAATATTTTGCAGTAATTCATCAACCTTTTTCAGTTGAATAACTATTGAAATGCTTCACATGTTCTCGTAACAACGCATTTTTAAATTGTTCATCATTTTCCAAACCATTATTGGGTTTTACGAAATTACTTTCTTCTTTAACATCGTTTGATGCATCGGCTTTTAGAAAATACTGGGAGAAAAGGTTTTTCTTTGCTACACTACATTTTAAACCGTTCAGCATAGCCTTTAGTTTCTTCCGACGCGTCTTGTCTAACCCTCGTATAGATTCTACAATTTTTACTTCTGCGTCTGCTTGCCCGTCACCCAACAACGTATTTATGTCAGCATGGAAGAGTTTCTTCTGAATGAGGGAGTAGGCGTTGAGCACAGCGATCGGGACATCTTTGTAGAGGTTTTCAGGCTGCTCGCGAGTCTCGGAGTCCGGAGTTGGGGAGCGTCTTGGAGCTGTTACAGGCTGCCCGGTGGCCATCCAGCAGGGCACGGAATCTTGGAACCTATAAACAACATACCCATGTTTATGTAACTGACTTTTTTAGAAAGTATTTAGTAGCAGATATGTTTTATGTGATGTTGCTGGTACCTCTTCCTACAATAGACTGAACGGGGCTGATTTTGACCCGAGGCCTGGGACACCAATAACCGTTTGGCCTAGGCCGGGGTGACCTATAAATGACTGGGGAGCCGGAGCTGGAGATGGCGTTACACAATTGTAACTCACTAGTTCATTAATTTCGCACCGTCTCTAAAGTTTCTTTAATATAGCAACTAGGAAATTAATTGGTCTCTTTGAAGTCTACTTTCTTATAATTCATTTGTAGGTAATGGGTTCTCCTATGAACCCTTTGACTTGGAGATCATAACATGATAGAATTTACTCTGAAAATTGGCATTGATCTAACTACCACTACCCAGCCTCTCGAGCCACCAGACTATCGGCGAGCGAATTTCCTCTGAATGGCAACTGAAATAGCAACAACTGACTTCGAAACTCTTATGAGCAACGTCAGTGTCGAAAATACTCTAATATCTTTGAAGACGATCGAGCATCCCAAGAGCTGCCAAACGAAACGATACATTCCATATAAACGAGCTCGTATCAGTAATGACCTCCTCTGGATGAATCGGACCGTAATATTTTTGAAGACGATCGAGCATCCCAAGAGCTGCCAAACGGAACGATACATTCCATATAAATGAGCTCGTATCAGTAATGACCTCCTCTGGATGATGGGGACCGTTAAACACAGCATTATTTACCAGGTGACAAGTATGTTACGAAGCCTGAGAGCGCAATCTAACTGAGAACAGAACCAGCCACATAACAGCATGTCGGGAAGTGAAAAGTCAAGACTTCTACTACTAAAGGGGGAAAAGAAATTTCTGTAGCCGCTATGGCAAAACGCAACCCAAAGGCATTCTACAAATATGTGAATGCTTGATGACTCAATGAAGAAACTATAGGTTCACTCAAAAACCCAGACGGTGAAATCATTAATGACCTTAGAAACAAAGCTACTATCCTGAACGAATATTTCGCTTCAGTATTTACCGTGGAAAATGTTACGCATATTACGGAACCAGCAGTGATGAAGCGAGCTCCTTAGGCTTACACACGTGTGTTTTACGAAACGTGAAATTCTTCTGGAACTAACCCACTTGAATGTGTACAAATCCACTGGCCCAGATAATCTTTCTCCCCGTGTTCTACGGGAAATGGCTCCAGTCATCTCAAAGCCACAGCTCAGCATAGTCAATGGGTCTTTTAGAACGGGAGTTGTGAAGGATTGGAAACTAGTTAACGTGATTCCGATACATAAGAGGGATAAGAAAAGCCTCAGCAACTATCGAAAATTCAATCTTACATCAGTTGTCAACAAAACCATCGAACGCCACCTGAAGAAGCGCATGCACCAGCTCCTATCCGACACTAAGAACGGCTTACGAAATAGAAGAAGCAACTTAACTAACTTAATGAGTTTGTTTTAGAAAGTTATGGAAATTAGAGACGAAGAAAAAAAGTGTGTGGACCTCGTTCATCTAGATTTCCAAAAGACTTTTCACAAAGTCCCTATCACCGGTGATATAAAAAATTGGTTCCCCATGGCATCCAGGGAGACTATTCACGAGCATGGCTCGTGGATACGAGCCATGGCTGGACACGAGCATGGTTCACAGTTCGGCAGCAGCAAGTGATGGTACAAGGAGAGACAAGGGACTGGATGCCGGTATCAATTCCCTAGCAACATTTGCGGTCGTCGCGACGCCGCCCAGAAGCTGAATTGCGACTTTACCTTCTGCGACGCCTCTAATTGTTAGTAGGGAAACGACAGTTCCAATTCCTTAGCAGGCTAATCTTCGACTTTAACATCACTTGGATAACAAAAGTACGTTTTGAGGGCACCCATGCCAACGACGTCGGTCAAGAGCAGAATTCAGGGTTCCCACAGAGAGATAAAAATGACTTAAAGGACACTATTTTGAGGATTTGATATTATTTTACTACTCCCCCATTCAAATCCAGTATTTTTGATGATATATTTAGTTAAAATAGAGCATTCTAAAACTTTTCATTTATAACGTTTTTGTCGGATATGTTTAGTTTTCGAGATATTTGACTTTGAAGCCCTTTGTTTTTCAATGAGAAAAAATAACCGGCACTATTATAGGCTTGCTATCGACCCCTTAGGAACCCAAGATAGGTGAGGTTAGGTTCGGCTAGGTTCCTATGGGGTTGCTAGCTAGCCTATAATAACACTGGTTATTCTTTCTCAAAAAAGCAATAAAAACTTCAAAGTAATACGTCTCAAAAACAAAGCATTTCCGACGAAAGTGTTATTTGTGAAAAAAGGATTGGAATGCCTTATTTTACCCGAATATGGCAACAAAAATACTGGATTTGAGTGGGAGGGACAGTCATAATTTACCAACGGTTTAAAATATTTATAATTTTCGTAAGATACAAAAAATTGTCCACTTTTTTTGCCCCGAGCGGTTAGTTTGTAAAAAGAGATTACTTCCGGAGTCCTTAGATGGATCTGAAAAAGCTTTTCCAATAGATAGATAGGTTTACATTAAAATATTTGAATTCTGATATATTTCATTAATATAATATTGTAATTGAACTAAAAAATTCCGTCATCATTAATGTTAAATTGACTGCAACAAACTGCCAAAAATTCAATCAAATTATTTTTTATTCAAGAATAAAAATATATGTTAACAAAGTTACTTGCAGTTAGGTAACCTTTTTATCTGAATGGGACATGTCTTTGATCCATTCAATAGGTATCTATTGAAGGTGCACATGTTAACACGTTTGGCTAGACATTATTTACTAGCAAGATATAATATATAACGTCTCTGACTATGAAAAAAATAAAATTATTAGCTACTGGTAATATAAAAATAGAAGTAAAAACTTGATGTTGATCTCTACTAAAAAAATTATGCTCTAAACTGTATTCATGAAAAACTTGATTGCTCATGCATGGGGTATGCACAAATATTTCTTATTAGGACTATAGTACGAGTCTTAACCCTTAACTCGGATAAAGGTTCAAGGAGAAAATAACTTTTTCCAAGACATGTCAAAGACTTCAAGGACGTGTGGGAACCCTGGAATTACAATCACATACATGCAAAACCGTCATGGCAGTGTTTTACCTGCGATATACGGGGCTTTGCTAATCGCTACTATTTCATAGCTGTGGGCTCCACTACATTAGCGCATATGTAATTCATTTATCGTTGCATTCAATGAGGGCAATCATTTTTTGAAAATTCCTATAATTTTGGGGGATATTTGACACTTTATTGAAAAAAGACATATTTTCTGTTTTTTTTACATATCTATAAGTAATACAAATACATTTTCAGTTGTGATTAAACTCAGTTGCGCGTTTCAGAATACAAGCAGTAGGCCCTACAGATATTTAACACTAACATGAAAGGGGCTGGGAATATTTGAACAAAAGTTTCTTAAAAAAAATATTTTCATAAGTTCCCATCTCTAAGAATGAATTAAAAATGCATGTACTTTAGCGATTATCTCATTCCCAACAGTTTCAAAGCAATAAAGGGTGAAAGCCTGGAGCAGGGGAGGACCTGAGCTGGCAGGAGTGGTGAAGAATGACCGGGGTTGGCCAAAGCCGGGGCCCCGGTCGCGAATTTTTTTTTCCTGAACCTTTCAGCAAGTACAGTCTCAAGGCAGCCAATGGCGTGGCAGGTCACAGGCCAC
>LQNS02278091.1:49893123-49918077 GCA_001587735.2 Parhyale hawaiensis | reverse complement strand
AGTTAATTCCCGCGGGGGATGTTACATCTGGGCACAGTTCCGGCAATAAAATGAGGTTAGGTACGTAGGTTTTCTTCCTCCTTGCTGCAGGCCTTGGTTTGCTGCCAGTGGTAGCCCACTGGCCCCACGTGGGATTAGGAGAAGTCATGCGAGTTGTCTTCCACGTTGAACCGGTCCGGCAGAAATGCCGAAATAAAATATATTGTGAGACGTCCAGCGCGCTATATGTGTAGGTCTCGTCACTGAAGCGCTAGCAGCTTATCTTTTACTACTAGCTACTTCTAGAAACCTCACCTTGTATCTAGAGGTAACTCCAGCTAATATCGATTGAAGCAATTTAGACAGGGCTTCCACCAATTCAGGAGTCTCGTTACAATGTGTATTGCTGTGTTTTCTGCACATCCCGCAACCCAGTCAGTACACTTTTTTTTTTACTGACGTGACATTTCCATAGATATCGAAAAGATGGCTATAGGGGTTGTTCTATAATACTTGAAATAATCGCTGATGTACAAGACCCATGTTAGAATAGGCCTTATATCTCGCACTGCTTTGCACAAGTATTCTTTGTTGTTTTACTTCACTAAGCACTTAAGCCTTTTTCAGATTGAGGTCTTTATACATTGTGATTTTATTTTGTTTTAAAAGGCGTTTATTTCATGCTTTTAAACAAGCACGTCTCATATTTTATTGTTAATAAGGAACCTTGAAATGTGATAGTAGCTACAATGATTTTAAAGACTGTGACGCCTTTTTCATTTGTTATTCCCGAACTGGAGCAGTTGCTTCCGATGGGGACTAAACAGGAAAGTATGTCAAAATACTTCCATCATCGCCAATACTCAAACCTTGTAGTCAGTCGTAATAAATGCGTCCCAAACTGACCGATCACTGCAGCGATATAGCTATATTACTTGACAACACTTGATGCGTTACCAGTTTGCATTAATAGGCTATGTGAAAAATAATTTGACTATATTTCATGTCTTATATGATACCTATTAGCACGAGCAA
Organism: Parhyale hawaiensis; assembly: GCA_001587735.2. NCBI lineage: Eukaryota > Metazoa > Arthropoda > Malacostraca > Amphipoda > Hyalidae > Parhyale > Parhyale hawaiensis. Next base: position 49,917,063 of record LQNS02278091.1, on the reverse strand, counting down.
CACATCTACTCCAGAGTTTATCAGAAAATAATTTCATGCTGAACAAGTGTAGTCAAACCAGCGTAAGGAATCCGATGGGCGTGGCTAAGTAGGCAAAGCAACTTAGCCATATCTCACTAAGCGCGCGGCATAACTTTTTTTTTCAGCTGATAAAGTTTTATTTATAATCGAAAGCTCAAAGTGCATTGGTCAATAGATTAGATTTGGCACAGCTGCGTTCAATTCAGCCACGCCCCTAAAGGACTGCTCACACGGGTTTGACTATAAGGTAGTATATTTTAACTATAAATTTTAAATGGACGTTAATAGCTGAAGCGCAATATTGTTTGTTAATAAGTTGTTTTTTTGTTGGGGTGTGATGAGTTATAATAGACATTTGCAATAAATATATCTTTATTTACAACATTGCACAATCTTTAATCCTAGAAGACCTAAGTAGTTTACCATTGCCTTGCCCTGGATCTTGCGAGCCCAAACGTTAAAACTCCGCAGTTGGACACAGCACCAAAGTCGCAGTAACCTTACATTACTCAAACTGCACTAGTTCCCTTCACGAGTCCTTTTCCCTATAGCAATACAGCAGGTAAAAGATCCATGGTACAACAACAAGACAGCCTGAGTGAATTGAGGGTCAATAGAAGAAACGCACAAATAAATGCGAGTGGCCATCAAAATCAATACATAGAATTGTTTTTTTTAGACATTCACAAAAAATCCCGAATTTAGAATGAATTCAGATGATCTGTTATAGCTAATGGCCTTAAAACATCCGAATATACTAATATTAGGAACAGTTATCAGAATGAATATTAAAAGTGCAATTTGAAATAATGGGCGAGTATCTACTTAGCTATAGCCCAAATTTTCAGCATCATAAATTGATGGTAGCTATATAGCTATGAGTGAGCGATACTAAGCGTGGACTAGAAATGTTCATCCCCAAAAAACACTGATTTTTATGTATATCAGAGAAAAACATGGAAGCGCTATATCGTTGTACACCGTCCAGGGGTTTAAAGAAAAAACATAATAATTGATTGATAGGAATAGAAGCCCAGCTTTAGCAGGAGTTAACGTGCATGGGTTCCCCGTTTCTCTTGGCATACTACATGTCCCTTGCTCTTTCCTCTGTGATATCGTTTTGCTCGGAAAAGGAGGCTTAAACTTCCTAACTATTAGCAAGAGTTAAAGAATAGAAAACTGGTAATAACGATTCAAGCAATCACTAACATCGTGATTTTGCTCACAACGAGATTGGCAGCAATGGTGAATAGGGTGCAGAAAATTACTTAGTGCTTGTAGTACATGGTACGTCTAAGATTAATAACCTACAGCAACTCAGTAAAGCTGTTAGACCTACGCTAAATGTAAATTAATATTATAGTATTGAATAGTTTATGACTCTGTTTCCACTACAACTACGATCAAACAGAGAGAGAAACAAGGGACATATAGCATGTCGATAGGAACTGGGAACCAATGCACGAAGGTGTTCCCACACAGGATCAGAGCGCATAGTTAGTTATAGTCAGGAAGTTTAAGCCTCAATTCCAGAGCGAAACTATATCACAGAGGAAAGAACAAGGGACATATAGGCTAGTAGGTCGATAGAAATAGGGAACCCATGCACGAAGGTGTTCCCACGCAGGATCAACGCGGATGGGAACAGCAAGTCGGGAAAAGAGAAAGAACAGAATGAAGCACGAGCAAGTAGGTAAATGAAATCGGGAAGTAAGCAAAGTGGGCACGAAAGACAGACACCCCGAAAGCCTAGCTAATGGCTAAGGTAACCTACACGTGCCCCCCTGGGGTTGCCAGGCCCCATAACATAGTACGGGCGAACTTAACACTATGGCCTACGGCCCGACCTATAAATAACTTTTTATTAACAGCACAATGGGTTCACTAAGTACACTTACAAGCTCACAAGTACAAACAAAGTAGCCAAAGTTCAACCTAGTGATTAGGCCCAGTCATGTCCCCTGTGGGAGATCAACGCGCATGGGAAGAGCAAGTCAGGAACGAAGAAGAAGAACAGAAGAAAGTAATATCAGTAAGAGTATGAAATTGGAAGGAAGCAAAGTGGGCACGAAAGACGAGGGTCGCTGGTCCCCATAACATTGGATGGGCGAACTTCACTAACCTTGGTTATGCCCATCCTATGATTGTTGAGGGGACAAATGAATTACACTAGTTCAAAAGTACGTTGCAGAAAGCAATCTCTTTTTTGAACTGGTGCAACTTTATTTTTATCAAGCTAATCGTAAAGTAAACGTCTTCTCTGTTCTTCAACTGGGACAGACTTTTCAGGCTAAGAGAGTTGCACAATGGATTTGTCTCCTGAGAAGGCTATATGAGGGTAGCGTTTCTGATTTGCTCAAAGGCTGAGGGCGTTTGAAAAATATTTGTACTAGAAAGAAGCAGTCACTGTTTTTGGAATTCCGATAGATACAATAACAGAAATTTCAGCACTATCATTCCTCCCTTTTACCTAAAGTTGGAGGGTGGAAAGGGACAGAAACTTGTGCAGCACAACAGCACTGCAGGAATAACACACATGTTCAGGTGCCGCACCAGAAGCACAGCAGTCATCACACACAGGCTCGGCCTTAGCTGGAAGGACAGCACAGTCCTCATAAGCAGGCCGAGGGGTTGGCTAGCATTAGAACGATCCTCACACACAGGCTCAGGACATAGCTAACACGACAGCAAACACAACTCGAGAGCATGACTGGCAGCAGATCAGTTATCAGCTGGCTGGCAGTAGGGCGATCATTACACTGATACTGAGGGCTTGGCTGCTAGGAAGGCAGTCATCACACATATGCCGTGGGCTCGCCTGGCAGCAGAGAAGACATTCCGCACGTGCTGAGGGCTTGACAGGCAAGCACATACGGCTACCCAGGGCACAATTGTCTGTGTCCATCAGCACATAATTTGCCTCAAGGCTAAAAGCAACCCCATTATAAATTACTCTGTTTTTACATTAAACTAAAAACAACTTTGTATTTATATTACACGTTCGAATTGATGATGAATATTATCACAGCTCGATAGAAAAACATATTACAGGCATAAATATTCTCGTTAACGTTGCGGCAGTTCAGGCAACTCCAACCCGTTTGCAACATTATATACCTATTCAATTTGAAAACAAAATGTTAGGATGAATACTTATCTAACCCATACGGTTCACCTATTCTTCCCAGTTTTAAAAATATCCAAAAACTCCTGCAGGGGATTACTATTATTTCTTTTGTTTTCGTTAGGCACGTTTTCCACGGGGATTGAAGATACTGTTACGTTGTCGGCTTCTTTTGTCCGAGGACCTTTACTGGATTTGGAGAGCAGGAGCCGCGCTTCTGGATGGTCTCGCGTGATGCCTTCTGAAAGAATTTTTTTAGTAATTCTATCAAGGGGATAGTGGACCATCTGCTTGCTCAGCCCCGGCACCAATAAATTGTACTTGTCGATTTTCTTATTTAAATCGATGAGGTAGAAATCCAAGGATGAAGCGAATTTCTCCCACTGGCTCTGGAAGAAATAAAGACAAACTGGTCAGGACACGGTTTTACCAAGCACACCAACTTCATTCCTAAACATGGGCATACATGTTACGTAAGTAACTCTTCACAAAACGTCGGTAGTCTCCTTGGAGCCTACAAGGTTTCAAAGTAATGAAGCATGAAGCACGAGAAGGCAAAAGACACTGGCTGTCGAATGCACATAATTACCAATAAAAATAAATCAATCTGATCAACCCTAAAGTGCAATGCCAGAATTCTGCTACTCACAGGAATAGCGCAACTTGACACGCTAAGAAAAGATGGCACTCAAAAGATGTAAGATCAACTCTTTACTGGACAGTTGATATGGTCTCACAGGATCAGCAATATAAAAATACCATACATTATTATGATTATTACAAAATGAGTTTAACCACCTTATCCGCCAGAACGATCCGTACGGTAGCGCTAGTAAGCATAAAGTATTCAGTTTGTTCTTTGTAAATCAGAATTCATAACTTTAGTAAGTCTAACATAGAAATTTATATATGGTACTAGCCCAGAATAAGGTTAACCAAGCAGCTGCCGCTTACCTGTTCATGAGCAGTCAGAGGCACGGGTCCCAGCTTGGCTCTCTCCTTCTGAAGAGAATTTCTAAGCCATTCTTTCTCTTCACGAATTTCCCGCTCCAACTGCACCCACTCAGGCGCATAGCCGTTATCAATAAGAACCTGAGGCCAAAAATAAATTGTGGTATCAACTATTACCTTCATATTACTCCAAAGTATAAGGACCAAATAAAACGTTGGTTTACAGTAGCAGTCTAAGCAAAACGTCAATTTAGCCAATTTAGGAAGAGCAACGTCGTTACCTACATGATAAGTTCAACCACCGAGCCCGCCAAAGGGCAATCCATACAGTAATGCTCGTCGGCCAGGAGGCTCGAGTAGAATATCCTATCTCGATCTGCCATAGAGTAGCTATAAGTTGGCGCAGTGCGCTACTATTGAGGGGGAAATCAAGCGCGAAGCATCTCAAGAGACGAAAGACGAAAAGGGAAGATAGAAAAACTAAACACTCGTGTGGTTGGTCCCTTCCGTGGCCCTCAACACGGGAGCAGATAGGAGCCCTATGGAATGGGTCACTTACCACAGTACGATGGCCGATTTCGCGGGGCAGAAGGGGAAGTATAAAGAACCTACGTAACCATACAGACCTAACCTCGTCAACAGGAGGTGCGACCAGCTGCAACAACCCCTGTGGAAAAGGCAATCGGGGTCCGCCCCAGGGTTAGTGATGCCCATGTATATTTTAGCAAGAAAAGGGTCCGCTAGAATATACCCCCGAGGGCAACCGTCATCAAGCACGCTGGTTCTTGTAGGGTTGATATAGCTACGCACAGAAGATGAAAAATTGCAACGAGTTACATTAGGCTACATATAAATTTACAGCTATGATTTCCCTGAAAGGCAAACAAAGCTTTTCACTATGATTAAGACCCGTTTTACATACAAATATTGATGAACTCATTAAACCCTGTTTCACACACAAAGCTAGTTAAGAAGACGCATTAACCCCTGTTCCACAAACGAAGCTACTGATGAAAACTCATTAACCCCCGTTTCACAAGAAAAACTTTTTATGGGNACATACAAACCAATTGATGAACTCATTAAACCCTGTTTCACACACAAAGCTAGTTAAGAAGACGCATTAACCCCTGTTCCACAAACGAAGCTACTGATGAAAACTCATTAACCCCCGTTTCACAAAAAACTTTTTATGGGAGTAACACACAAAACGATCTAGTGAGATGAACACAAAGTTTTATGAGAGCGTTGAAAAGTATTCTACAAACACGACCAAGTAAATGGTGGAGAGAAAGTTGACGAGAAGAGAACGGCAGGGATAGTTAGTTCCTACCTGATTCAGTTTGTGAGTGGCAATGTCCACATAGGGATTGTAATTGTCATGTTGTAGAGGTTTCCCTGCATTGGGCAGGTTGTCAAAATCTCCCCTGGCCATTGACTCCTGAATTAAATCCTCAACGACTCGCTCCATGCCGTACCTGCGCAAATACATATACAAGGCTAACTTCTGAATAAAACACAAAATGCATAGGATGAGGCAATTATTATTATATTGTGGGTTTTCTCGCAGTATTAGATACGGAGACTACACTTAGAACAGAAATAATAGCTTTACCGCAGAACAGACCACATCTCGACTATTTGGCTAAAAATTTCAGTGAAAATTTCACAGAAAGTTAAACTTATGATGCTTATAGTGTCTGTAAATTTTTTAAACGACTAATCGTACTGGTTCTAGAAACACTATTTTTTTTGTCAATTTTACTGATTTCACTGAGCGCCGGTAATAGCTTTTTGACTAAAAAAAAAAATGTTCAGAGTTTTGTATCACCAAAGAAGCAAAAATGAACAACACAAATGAGAAAAATATGTATTAAATATGAAATCATTAATCAAAAGTTAACAGTGACTGAAAAAAGTCTTATTTGCCCACATGGCGTTTAATAACTTCAATAATCCTAGAATCCATGCAGCCAGTTAGTTTCTTTATTGCAGAAGATGGAACTGCCCATGCTGCAGCTGCAGCAACAGCATCTCACAAGACAGATTTTGAGTTGTACTGCCATCCATCTGCGTAAATGTCCTTTTCACAAGGGCCCAGAAGTTTTCAGTTGGGTTTAGATTGGGTGAGCACGGTGGCCAAACCATCAGTTTCTCTCCACGGAACCCTAAAGAGTCCAGAAATGTTGTGGTAGTACAGGCAGAGTGAGAAAAAGCATTATCATGCATGAAAATCAAGCTTCGAAGCAACGATAGGGGTAGGTATGTCATCCAGCCAATTTAAAGACCGACCGGGGCGACGATATTGGAAAGACCAGGGCCAGGGAGACCAAAAATCAAATAGCCGGGGCGACAACCAAAGAGCCGGGGCCGGGGTTGGAGCTGGGGTGACCAAAAATAAAGGGTATTATTTTCTTTACCTCACACATGCTTTTTTTCTTGCTTTTAGTATGTTAATTGGGTCAATTCAAGACTACGTGAATAACGTTTTTGTCCCAATGCGCAGTTTTCGAGATATAGGATTTTGAAGTTCCCATTTTCTATGGGAGAATATAACACAGGTTAGGTTCGGTAAGGTTAGGCTAGGTAGGTTTGGTTAAGTTTCTATTAAGCCGCTAGCAAGCTTACAACGACGCCGGTTATTTTCTCCCATAGAAAAACAATGGTAACTTCAAAGTCATATATCTCGAAAACTTAGCCTCTGCGACGGAAACATTCATGTAACTTGTTTTAAATTGACCCAATTAACATACTCAAGGCAAAAATGACCACAAAAACCATATGTGAGCTAAAGTAAAAATTTACCAAATAAAGTATATAATCGGGGCCGGGGTGACCAATTATTCTTACATCGTGGGTTTTCGCGGCGTATTAAGATACGATGGCTACTATGTACGCTAACAGCGATCCAACTTTGCATGATATAATTTAGAAGTTGAGTCGATCTCGGATGAGTTCTATTAGAACAATCTTGGCCAGGTGTCCCATGTCTGATAGAAATAGGGCGCGAGCATCGTAACTCCACACGGCTCGGCCAAACGAAGGAGACGAAAAACGAAAAGAGAAGAAGACAGAAGGAAGCAAATACTCGTGTGGGGGGCCCCTTCCGGAGCAGATACGAGTTCCATGGGATGGGTCGCTTACCACCACCCACCACGCAAATCAGAAGGGGAAATTTTGAGAGACTACCTAACCTCGCCAAATAATCTTCTCAGCAGGAAATGCGACTAACTGCTACATACCCTGCGAAGAAGGCACTTGGGACCCTTGCGTGAGTAAGGCCCAAATATATTGTGGCAGGGAAAGGGCCCGCCAGAATGTACCTCTGAGGGCGCTGGGGCGACCAAAACCAAATATCCTGGACCGGGGTTTCTTGAACTATCAGTAGTTTAAAACAGTATATTGATATGATATTGATCAATCGTAACTCATAATGAATCAGCTTACACAAAATAATAAGCTTCCTCCACAAAACTTTTAGTGTTTTCCCTCCCCCCAAAAAAGCCCCGGCCAAACCCCCTGTTTTCACAGTTTGAAAGGCCGGGGGCGGTATCGAAAAACAGGGGCCGGGATAAGCAGTTTTCGATAAACCGAGGCTGGGGGCTGAAAAAGGCCTGGATTTGCCAAGGCCGGGGGCTAAAAAAGGCCGGAGTTTGCCGGGGCCCCGGTCGTTCCCTATCAGCCATGGGACAAAGGCGCCCTGTAAGTCTGTAACATGTCATAGGTAATTTGATACAGATGTAATTTTCATGCCATCAGGTACTCTAACCGGACCTACAACTCGATCCTCTATGATACAAGCCCATATCATAATACCACCTCCCTGCTGGTGACGTTGTACGCGTTGATGACACTCACCTACAGGTAGCACCCAACCCTTACTCCATCAGGTCCAAGGGTTGCCCGGGTTTCGTCGGTGAAACGAACATGATTCATGTTGATCTTCATGTATTTCTCTGCCCATTCCATCCTCAAAATTTTACGTCTTGGAGTCAGAGGAGGCAATTTTAGAGATTTGACTGAGCCAATGGAGCGAGCACTGTCATTTCTTGTGGTTTTGGGCACTTCAGGAAGACCAGAAGCCGTAAAATTGATTTACTTGTTTGCTCGATTCTTTTACATAGCTGACGAACCACAAGTCTCACGTCTCTATCAGTAACAGTCCTTCAATGCCCAGCATCTGATCGTTTTTTCAGTGGTGAAGGGTCCTTCAAGAATCTTGTCACTGCGTCAGTATGGCGTCCTATTTTTCGGGCAATAACATCAGGAGAGGTGCCTTTAGCAGTTTCCTCTATGATAATTTATTTCTTCTCGTTAGTTAGAACTTTTCCTCGTCTCATTTTAGCAAAATATACAAGAAGCTATTATTGTCGTTGACCTCAAACAGAAAAAAAAAAATGCGAAAAGTGGTCAATCAGGAGACACAGCAAAATATAAACAATCTTAACAGCGTTGCCATAAAATGTCACGATTTCCCTGCAAGTTTAATGAAAATTTGACCGCGCAAAAAAGAGATATGGTCAAATTTGTGCTAACGCTATTATTTCTGTTCTAAGTGTAGCTATACAACATCGATCCAATTTTGTGTGATATAGTTTAGAAATTGAGTCGAACTCAGATGAGTTCTATTAGAACAAACTTGGTCGGGTGAGCATCTCCAACTCCACACGACTCGGCCGAAGGAAATCGCTCAGCCGTGCGGCGCAGGGAAAGAGACGAAAAATGAAAAGAGAAGACAGAAGAAAGCGAACACTCGTGCGGGGGGTCCCTTCCGTGGCCATCCACACGGAAGCAGATAGGAGCCCTATGGGATGTCTCTTACCACCATTCGGCGGTCCACCTCGCGGAATAGACGGGGAAATGCAGAGAACCTACCAAACTTTACAAAACTGACCAACTCAGCAGGAACGGGGGCCAGCTGCTACATCCCCTGCGAAGAAAGCACTTGGAACCCTGGGATTCGTGAGGCCCAAATATAATGTGGTAGGGAAAGGGCCCGCCAGAATATACCTCTGAGGGCATAGGATGAGGCACTCCGAAGCACTCAAATATGGGAAGTAACAAAGTTTTACAATGTTTGTAACATTGAATTCGATTATCGGAAGTAATTGGTATCTACAAAACTTAAAGTGTGATTTACCTCGGCTTTCACATGAGGCTACTCAGCTATGGTGAGTGAGGCAGCATTATTTCTGAAGGAAGTCGTACGCCAGTCGAGGGAAGCATTGAAGCTACGAACTGAGGTCGTGTTTGCCCGATAAATTAAAATATCAAGGAGAACCCGTTTATCTTCATGTGAAGCCACACGCCGACAGCAAAGCCAGAATCTTCCAAGTGAAACCATGCATCGTTCAATTAAAAATAAAATATCTAATGAGTGAAAACATACAACACTGAATGTAAAATCCCACTAATGAGATTATACATTCACTAAATGAAGCCATACCGGTACACAACACATTCTATTTGAATCCCAATAGCTTGCAAGTGCAGTTGCATACTGTATTGGTATTTTTTATCTGCACGGGGTAAATTCAGAGCAAATGTCAACGGTCCACGAATCAAAAACAACTTGGAAAAAGTACCCCATTGGGATATAAGAATAGCACGCGAGACAAAATACCTGCACTAAAGAATCTATGAAAACAGTACGAACGAACCAAACAACAGCCACATTTGAAGCCAAGGTCTACCAAGCGTATATTCTGCTCACTCTTTGTGTTCCGTCAGTATACTTCAAGCAGCGGCATTGTACAATTAATATAAATCAATGAAATCAAGAAACAACGGATATTTATATTCCAAGCTGATCAGTCAATATGAAAGAAGTAAACAATCGATTAAAATAATTTCCGTCTTGACTAAAGTGCAATATGCGAATCCATGCCTTCACAGGCGCTCTTCGACATACCATTTCGAAAACACAGCTCTGAGTCCTGTCATTGCTGAATTCTTTTCGTACGTTATTCAGTTTTCCCACTAATAAAATGTAGCTCAAATCAACGAAAGTGAAGGAAGACATTGTACAATATACGAAGACAAATGGGTATTTATCTAAACCAACTGAATGCTGAGGAAATTCCAAAGAACAGAAGCAACGTTCTTCAGTGATATCTTTGACCCGCATCATTCGAATTTTCCTTTATCAACTAATGGAGGAACCTGTAGAAATTCTACAGGACAAAACAATCGTTCTTCAATTATGATGCCCTCGGACCCGTATCAAACATACAAAAGGTGAAAAATGTTCCAAGTCAGAAAGTGAATCTTTTACCTAATGCCGATGCCACACGCCATCCAAAAGAACGAGTATCCGAGTTTTGCGCGCGAAATCGACGTCGAAAAACCTGCACACTCTCGCTTTTGCGCAAAATTCTAGGATGGAGCAAGCAGCATTTTTGCGCTCGATACACTTATCAAACGCGCGAAATTTCATCAACAAACCGCCACTAGAAACATCTATTGGCGGTTAGGTCGTCAAGTTCGGTTTCGGAGCATCTATTTTATTATTCTGCTTGTTACATGTATTTTTGTCATGGTGTTGAGTCCATAGCCATGACAACGTCGTTTCAGATGAACGGAGCTCGAAGTTTTTTGACGAACGGACCATTCTCACGTGTGATTAGGGAGGTGTTTTTTTGCGCAAAAAATTTTGCGCGTTTGCGAGAGTTTACTAAGCTTTTGGCTGGCGTGTGTCACAGCCATAATGGCGATGTCACACGCTAGTCAAACGAACGAGTATCGTCATCTTTCCGTCCAAACGTTACGTTGAACTCTTGTAACTACAGTTTTAAAATTGCCAACAAATGGTGTAAAAATGTTTACCGTCAGTTCAGTTTACTCCGCACATGCCGTTAGTTAACTTTCGTACATGTCATGATATTTGGAGGGATTTTATAACTCAGAATTTTTGGCAATTGCGTACGATTTAAACGCGCATATCAACACGTTCGAACGAAACGATGACGACACTCGTTCTTTTGACAAGCGTGTGCCATCGGCATAAGACGTGCGAGGAGTAACAGCGTAAATTTGAACTCGACTCCATCTGCTATTGATCCCTTCAGAGGTCGTATCATGGATACGTTATGGAGAACTTAATTTTTTCTTATCCAATACAAATAAAAGCATTATGATCATACTAACAGGACAAGCAGTATTATAATATAGATTATGTATTTATGTATCCATTTTCCATAATACTTGACGGATTTGCATACGCTATATGAAAAATCAAAAGTTTTATTAAAAAATGCAGCCGAAGTTGCTATCATGCATGCAGCAAAAGCCGTTATCATGAATGTAGCTGAAGTAGTTATCATGGATGCAGCTGAGGCTGTTATCATAGACGCAGCTGAGGCTGTTATCATGGACGCAGCTGAGGCTGTTATCATGGACGCAGCTGAAGCTGTTATCATAGACGCAGCTGAAGCTGTTATCATAGACGCAGCTGAGGCTGTTATCATGGACGCAGCTGAAGCTGTTATCATAGACGCAGCTGAAGCTGTTATCATGGACGCAGCTGAAGCTGTTATCATGAATGTAGCTGAAGTAGTTATCATGGACGCAGCTGAGGCTGTTATCATGGACGCAGCTGAGGCTGTTATCATGGACGCAGCTGAGGCTGTTATCATGGACGCAGCTGAGGCTGTTATCATGGACGCGGCTGAGGCTGTTAGCATAAATGTAGCTGAAGTAGTTATCATGGACGCAGCTGAGGCTGTTATCATGGACGCAGCTGAGGCTGTTAGCATAAATGTAGCTGAAGTAGTTATCATGGACGCAGCTGAGGCTGTTATCATGGACGCAGCTGAGGCTGTTATCATGGATGCAGCTGAGGCTGTTATCGATTAGATTTTGGAGTTTATACAAAGAAAATTATGGTTTCAGAGCCAATTTGAATTTTTTGCTACCGTTCTCTCACTTGGCGAAGGTATGCGCTTTCAGAGTGCTCTAGTTATATCTAATTTCACTCTAGCGAGATAACTTGCCTCGTCACTCTAGCACAGTCAATGGAAGAATTGGACTTACGCTTAGGAGCTGTTAATGAAGGGCAAAATGTTACCCGTGCAAAAAATAAAGGGAGAATGCAAGTGCAGCACAACCTAATACAGCATCCAGCTACCAAACGCAAACCAAGCCACCTTTCCAGCACCCAGCACATATATGTACAAGGCCATGTAAAAATTATTTGTGCGGCCACTCACTAAATAACTGTTGCATGAAGTTCACTTAAATGCTACAGACAAGGCTTTCTCAATATATTTATGGAAGAAATCGGCGTTACGACAATACGCCGTGAATTTGAAGATTTTGCAATCAGAGAACCTTCAGGATACCTATCAGATTCAGACCAAATTCACGGACTTTCCGTTAACAAATCATACATTTATGAGGGATATAATGGCGAAAACATACGCTAGTCAAAAGAACTAGGGTCGTCATCTTTTCGTCCGAACGTTATGTTGAACTCTTCTAAAGACAGCTATGAGATTGCCAAGAAATGGTGTAAAAATGTTTACCATCAGTTCAGTATACTCCGCATTAGTTAACTTTCGGACATATCATTATATCTGGAGGGATTTACGACTCCAAATTCTTAGCAAGTTGTGTTATTTAAATGGGTACATTAAAACATTTGGACGAAAAGACGACGATAATCGTTTAGACTAGCGTGTGCCATCGGCATTAGTCGCTACCTGGTTTTAATTTTGCGAGCAGCAGCTTTATCCTTAGCCACAAGGCCAACCTCAGGATGATCCTGTTGCAGCTGCTGCACCTGTACAGAGGGAAAGTTTACATGCCATCACAAAGTAAGCTTTCTCAAACTTTTGTAATCCTAGCCAACTCAAGCTGTGCTATAACGCTACAAGGGCGCTTGTCTCTTGAAAGAATATATACAATAGGCCGCACCATCGAAGAGAAACAGCGTGGCCTGAGTAAGATAAAGGTAATCCTTTTGCTATGCAAACATTCACGTTGTAGTAGCTAATAGCTACCGTGCGTAGCTGTATGCGCAGTAGCGCACCGGAAATAATTTTCCTACACAAGAACTCTTTTAGGGTAAGGAGCCCAAATGCCTTCACTTTAAGCCAGAGCATCCACTGACGAACCCTCACTAATTAAACAAATTGCTGATACTGAACAAATTTTGTTTAAACTTAACAGTCACACTGTTTACTACCTATGTTATTAAAAAGGATCGAACACTCTAACTGCAGAGAAAAAAAATCAAACCCCTTAAATATAAGATGTGAAAAGGAGCCAAAGCCGTGCCAGTGACGACCTTGCCACTTTGAGATCACGGCTTTAGGAGTTGAAATCAATATATATGTTAGTAGGGGGGCACGGGATTTTGGGGGTGATGGCTTGAGGTGCATTTACCCTACACATTCAAAGCTAGGCGACTTTCCTTCCAAGTGGAAATAGTACAAGCTATATATTTATATAGCTAACCAGCTAACCATCCACGTGCAGGATCGTGTGATAATTGAGTGTCGAAGAACTTACCTCTTCGTACATCCTCACATTTTGTTTTAAAAGATTGTAGTTGTTGAAAAAAATTCCAACACAAAAGCAACAAGCATGAAACTTCCATGACTATTTGAAGATTAGAGATTATTGAATAGTTTAAGCCTCCATCTCCACAGCTAAGATGATCTAACAGAGGAAGAAATAAGGGATATTTAGGAGGTAGATAGTCACGGGGATCCCATGCACGAAGGTGTTCCCAGTTCCCACACAGGAACAACGCAAATGGGAACAAGTCGGGAAAGAAGAGGAAGAACAGACGAAAGCAATACCAGAAAGAGAGTGAGATTGGAAGGAAGCAAAGAATGCAAGAAAGACAGACGTCCCGAAGGCGTAGCTAATAGCTAAGGCAACCTACAGGGTCCCTCTGGGGGCGCTGCTCCCCATAACATAAGATGGGCAAGCCTAACCTAACCTAACCCTATGGCCAATCCTATACCCCGTTAGAGGTGAGTATTTGAAGTAATTATCGACACATATATATAGGCCTATAGCGTATATATATATATACATCATTTTACTAGATATCAACATCTGTTGTACTATAAATTGTGATGAAAGGGAAAAAAGCCAGAAATTAAATTATTTATTATGTGAACTAGAATCAAAATGCTTATACATTTGAGCATAAAGATAATTTTTAACGCTACAATTAGCTAGCTACATAACATATTTTATACACGTTGTGTCTATACACATCTGAAGTGGAGTAACTGTGTAAGGAATAGATATGTTTGGATTTCTCCCTCGTTGAATTGCACCTCTTAGCTATGTGGAGAGCGTTTGTGAGCAGATTCTACAGTAGAACACAGCTAATTTTCTGCATAGAGTGGAAGGCTTACCTTATAATCAATGACATTTTCAGTAGCTCTCATAGCTTTAAATTTGGAGAACTGCTTCTCACGCTGTGAAGGTGTCCCTATACCAATGCCTTCGTAACTGAGATACTGACGATGCTGTGGGGCGCTGGTCTGCAACAGAGCAAGAGTGCTGTCAGTAAGTTCTGAGCTTTTTCTACAGTAGGGTATATATCTATATATTACGAGGCTTTTGATATTAGGGTGACATAAGGAAAACAAAGCCTATTTATGGCGACACACTGAAGCTAGTCAACATTTGTAGCCATTGCTTAGGCCGAGAACCTTGTAGGTTAGGAGGCAAGGACAGGTCCTTCTAATATCCCACGATTATACACAGGTTTAAAACTCTTTAGAACACTAGAAGAACCAGTCCTTGCCACCTAACCTACAAGGTTCTCGGCCTAACGAATGGCTTCATTGTTTGGCTAGTAGTCTATAGCTACTGGAGCGGTGGTTGGCAGAAACCAGAACGCGTTTTACTATGGAGAAGAGGGAGGAACCCATCCGTATAATTATTTTCCCGGTTTTAGTCTACGGAAGAGGATTTCAAGCCCGTTTTATATGGCACATGGGGATGTCGCCTTAAATTTTTGGTGTCGCCCGGTAAGGTATATATTATTGATACGTGTTGCTTTAGAAGCACAACCATCACTTTATATATGTATTAAAATCATGCATCCACTGCAACCATGCTTTATATAGTAAACTCAAAAAATCCCTCCACAAAAGTTGAGAGACTCTGTGGTCAATTTTTTCCAGGTAGATACCTCATGCCATCATGTATTGATAGCATCAACTGCTGCTACAGTGCCACAGTTAGCATAGTGTGTATATAGTTTCAATAAATTAAAAGTTAAAGTAGCTATGACCTGTTAGTTGTAAATCTGACTTGTTTTTATGAAGGTAATGTAATCTAGCTATCAGCGTTTTAGGACTAAAGCTATACATACTGAGTACAATACTGAGAGTATAAAGATCTTTAGTCATACAAAGGTATGAAACCAGCTATAGATTTGCACTTAGCGGGACAAACACATGCAGCCTGTTTCAAGAAAAAATCGACTGCCAAGCCACTTCCCCGATATGCAGAAAAAAATCGAGAGATATGTCATTATACAGACATATGGCAGCACTTCAAGAAAATTGCCACTCAGAGGACACAGCATCCGCAATGCATTCGATATCTATGCGCAAAATTGCGCATGCTGCCACTTCTATCACAGTGCATGGCAAAACAATACAGCCATATACAGTATCTACAAGTGATAGTGCTAATACTAAAATAACTTGGCAAACCGTGGCTGTCGCTAACAAAGAGCCAACTATAACAAAAATAAACATTTGAAACTTCAAAGTATGTAAATCCTAGTCCTTTGCATACGAAAAATTTCTGAGGCTCCAAAAGAGGTGTCCGTTATATAGAGAGTTTACTGTACTAAGTAGCATGAAATGCAACAAGGACAGCCCCTGATACACAGAGGTAATACTGCAGCTATACGTCTGTGTCAGGCCACGCCTGGTGTCCACTGTCCACTCGACAAAATGGCTCAACTACCCTGCAACAATGGTGGCTGCCGCCCTGAAGTTCTTCTGCGACGTTGCTGGGCGCGCGTTTGTGCGTGTTCGTTACCTTTTCAATTGCCATTTTTCCACTTGTATTTCCTACATTTTGTGTTACACGTTGTATGCAAGCTAGATAGGCATAAATGAAAATATGTTCCACGTAGTGATTTATGAAATTCACATAGTAGGTAGGTATGTATCTCTGCGAACAAACTATTGTGTACCTACATATTAAATAAAAGCTTGTACTGGTTCACTTCTGACGTCTCTAAAATGAACTGCCATTCAATTTTACACATACACCTATCGGGATACTAGCTTTGATTTGCTTGATGGACTAGTCTGACCCATAAGGAGGGATCCCTACGCTATCCCAAGCACCTCACCTCTATGGCCAGCAACTAGCTACAGGCCACTTAGCACAAGCAGGTTGGCCCACAAATGACACGGGGACCATCTGCAGAGGCACTGCATTTCCCCGGCCAGTAAAAAGAACCTGATCCACACATGCCAGACGGCCCGCAAGAGCCATTAGGGACCGGCCAGACAGAAGAAACCTGATAGTCTACCGTTAAGTAAATGTAATCTGGTATGGTAGTTAAATGCCCTAATTGAAAATGAAAAATTTTTCTTTGCATACACTCTTCCTTAGGAATAAGACCCGCAAGCCATCACTACACAAAACAAGCATCAATACACCAGTGGGTATAAAAAATAGCTATGTTCTGTTTGGTACGGTACAAATCTAGCTTAGTACAAGCCTAAGGATTTGCAACAGTTCAAGTGTGCACATCAAGCAAGTGCATAAACATGCAACAAAGTAAAGTAGGTAGTAAAATTACCTTAACAATGTTTTTACTTATCTCAACCAAGCAATCATTGATACTTTATACTGATATGTAATTTGAAGCACTGTAAAAGCTGCAACTGTACTGTGTACTATAAATATACCTTAATTGAATAAAAACCTTTTTCTTCTGCATCGTCTCGGGAGGGTTGATCTTTGTGCTTTCTTTTCTGCTCATAATAAAGTCCATACTCTCCTTCTGATTCATTGGCATTTCTTCGTTCATCACTGAACTTCTGCAAGAGGCGTCTGTAGCTCTTCTCTATTCTTTTGAACTTATTTTCATCAGAAGTTGCCAGTCCACCATCGGGATGATAGCGCTTAGCAAGGCGCAGAAACGCATCTCGGGCACCAGCAGCATCCACAGTATGAGAGACTCCCAGCGTTGCATAGTCTTCCTGCGCAAATGGACACAATCAACTAAGTAATGATAGTTATAGACCTAGGTACACAAAGGTACATATTAGCTACATATGGAACATCATCTGTCATCAGTAACTATACTCAAGATAATACTGTGCCAGTGAAACTTTAATGAGATCATAGCTAGGTAGGTACGGTATGTTATGCTCCGGGTTGTTGGCTTTCATAAGGACTTGAGTTTTTACATGAGGCAGCTAGGAAATCTATCAATACATAACAGTAAAAATCTGATGATACTAAAAAAATGAAAATTTTGTGCCGCTCTGAGACGGTTTCACAAATCACTACCGTAACGGCGGATGAAATTGAAACGGAGGGCGAATTTGAAAGGCTACCAAAAACATTTTGCTCTAAGTGTAATATGTAAAACATTTGTGAATATTATAGACCAATATACCTAGTTTCACGTAACTATAATGCTTTACAGACAACACTTAAAACAAGTGGTTTTTGGAAGCCTTTCCAATTCGCCCTCCATTTCAATTTCACCAGCCGTTACGGTACCATTCTAATTTCTACAGTGGATCTCATAAATATGCCACAAGAGATACTAGGGCCGTGCCTTTGAGGCAAAGTTATGAGCCTTAATACAACCACAAGTTGCATCGGCGAGCAGATTCATGTCCACGTGACACACACAAACGTGGTTGTGTCATGGAAACTCATTCTTCTTGTGCTTATGATAAGTCGCTAGCTACTTCATTTTTAGTGAAATGGGGCTTGGTTGTGACGTCACATGTGTTCAATTATTAAGTGAATTTATTTGGGGTAATATTGAATTTCATGCGGTTGAAAAGTAGGTATGTATATGGTCATGAGTTATCTTAGACTTAAGTTTACAGCAAAACAGTGTGATGAAAGACTTTGATCGTTCATAGAGCGGAGTGGAGATTTGTTTGTTGACAAGGAGAGCTTGTCTTGCTAGCTGTGGGAGAGCGCTGAATACAGTCTCATGTCCATGTGACTACCTACTCTGGTTACTCTCCAATAGAACCATAACTTCGTTTGTGGTTGTCTAGTTTTGGTTGTTCACGGAAATACGCTTCAATATTAGTAAGACGACAATGTAGCTACATGGCTAAAACAAAATATGAACATAGATTAACAATTATTAACACTGATAATGCAACCTGAACCTAATATTCATCTTAGTTGAGTCCAAATGCATAGTTTAGACTTTGGAGTATAAGAACTAGCTACCTACCACAATTAACTAACAAATAAATAAGCTAAAATATATAGCTACACTTTTCAATATCAGAAAAAGATAGCAAATCAATGGTGATATTGCAATTTTTCCTGATAATATTATGTTGTTACGGTTAGGTTCTCCAATTCGCAGTTCATTACAAGAACACTGATAATGAACAGCAAAGGAAGAGAGACCACTGTACGTATTATTAACAGAGGCATTCAGGTGGACTGTACAGACAAACTTGTGGGGCTTTTTGCTCCCATTACCCAGTCTGTTTCTGGCCGTGGGGTTCAACTGTCTGATGTCTTTAGTATTTCAAGGGAAAACCGCGTGTACAGAGCTAAGATAGTCGCCGACGAGTCAATGCGGGCCAAGCTCCTCAGCAATGAAAAGAATCTCCGCAGTACTGTTTTCAACAATTTTTTTATCAATAGGGATCTAACATAAGCAGAGCGGCTTAAAGGCCTACTCAGGAAGAGGCGAGCGGACTGGGATCAGTCAAGCACAGCTAAGTCTCGTGGTGTCCATATTCCGACACGGTCTCCCAACAGCTCCCATCTGGACAATTCTTTAAACAAGTGAACTCGTAGTATGGTATATTCAGCCGCGCTATTTGTTCCTTTCAGTTGATGTTTTGTTTATATAATTTGAATAAAATTTTCAACAAGTTACATATTTTAATGGCTATATAGGTATTTTTATGTGTGATAATAAAATTGATGTTTGTGGAGTAGCTAACGCAGACTTGGTGTGTGTATCTCTTAAGGCGACCATGTGGGGCAGCTGTTCTCTGATACTTTTCTTGCCTTGGGTCTCCATCAGGGGGTTGTGTCTCCAACATTTATTGCCCCTGGTAATATTTTAGATCTTGTCTTTACATTGAGCCAGGACAGCTTGGGTTTCATCACAACCCTACTATACTCCCCGAGGTGTGTTCACAGTCCGATTGTTTTCGGTCGCAGTGTTTGGATGAGCACAGCTCCGTCGAGAGGGCTGGCAGACGCAGGCTGTGGCATAGGAGTAAGTTTAATTTGATTGAAGATCACATGGGGGATGTATGACTGGGATTTTGAGCTGGGAGATTCAAGTCTTACTGAAATGTTTTCTAGGCTTCAGGAAGTTTTGATTGCCCTAACGTGACTATGTAGATACCTTTGGCCAGTTCTTCTAGGCCCTATCAACATTTCCAGAGTGCCTTTGTGCCTCAAAAGGAGTGGGGAATTTGCTTGGAGACAATAAAAGACTTTACATCCAGCTCATGGCAGGGCATCGTCTGTGACCTCTTGGGCCTTGGCAGTGTTCAACGACATTAGGCTTAATGACGACTATCACATCTAGCAGGGGCAGCGGTGTTCAAAGGAGGCATCCCTTGTCAAGAAATTTTGTGAAGCCCCTTAATTGCTTCACGGCTATATCAGGAATAAGAAAGCTGGTGCTCCTTCTCTTGGTCCACTGAGGCACCATGATGGGTCCCTGACAGGGGGTTGCAGACACATGGCTGAACTGTTCGCTGAAACCTTTTCGATGGTCTACTCAAGGCAGGTCCTTGACCACCGTGCTCCCCATCAGCTCTTCATAGCTCTCAGGATAGCACTCCTATTGAGTTATGTGATGTGGGTGAAAGATCGAGAGGGCTTGATGCAGACTCTGCTATGGGCCCTGATGATATACATTAGACGCTTCTTAAGAACTGCCCATCTCTGGCTTATCTGCTGTACATTATTTCTCAGTGGCTCGCTCCGATAGAACACCTCTGTCGGTAGCACCAGACCCGCGACAGCGCCCAACTCTGGGGGCGTCTAAATGGTAGTTTACACTGTTTCGAGGAGTAACCCTCATTGTAGACAGCTTTCGGTGTTCCATATTTTTCATTAGGCCCCGCCTACCTGGTACCTCATTAGCCCAGCAGCAGCACTCCTCATTCTGTTACGACTCGCCCTACTGTTAACATCTCCATCTGTGCTCTGGTCTCAGCTGCTCTGTGTTCACTTGGGAAAGTGAGGGAAATACTTCCCTTACTGTTTATTAGTGCTCCAATACGGTTTTTCCTGTTTTGAAATGTGGTTTTACCGTTTTTAGTGATGGCAACGTTTTGGAGACTGTGCTTGGTGTGTGATCGGCTTAAGGTGCCGCCATCTTTGATCCTTAACCCATGTCTCTTGTGTTCACAGAGCTGCAGCAGCTATTTTGTTCATGATGACCAGTGACAGTGATGGTGTTTTGTGTTTATGTGTTTTTCTGCTTTTTCTCCTTTTGAAATGAAGTTAACGTAAATTGTTTTTATTTGGAATAGAGGAATAAATACTTGGTGGTAGGCACTTGTGCCCTAATAGTTCCAACAAGTATATTGCTTGCTTAAATATTTCGTGGTAGGACCCAGTGGCCCTAACAATTCCGTGGAGTACCTATATTGCCTTATGAATTTTGCTAATTTTTGCGGTGGCGGCACTCACGGCCTTCCTGTGCCACCTGTTAATGTAACACCAAAGACTGGGTGGTAGGCCTTTGTTGCTTTAACAATTCCATCTAACACAGCGATACATTTAGTTTGTAGGCACTTGTGCGTTAAGGATTCCACTAAATATATTGCTGCCTAAAGTCTTGGTTGGTAAGCCTTAGTGCCCTAACAAGTCAGCCAAGTATACGGTAGTTAGCTACATATCTCTTGGTTGGTTAGGCTAGACGCCCTCGAAAGACCGCAACCATAGAGATTCACACCTTGGTTGGTAGGCCCTAGTGCCCTAACAAGTCCGCCAAGCACACAAACATTCATAATTAGTTGGTAGACCTTGGTGTCCTAACAGTCTGCCAAGCTTATATAGTTATACTTGCTTGGTTACGCTGCGCGCCCTCGCAAGGCCGCCAAGCAGGTATATACTCTCTTAGTTGGTAGGCCTTAGTGCCCTAATAAGTCCGCCAAGTTTATTTATCTTCACATGCTTGGTAAGACTGCGCCCTCGCAAGGCCACCAAGTATGTATATTCCCACCTGGTTGGTAGGATTCAGTTCCTTAACAAGTCCGCCAAGCAGATATACTGTCGCCAAAGAGCGTTTCTTTAACTATTGGGATGTTTTCCAATAATTGGAAATTTTAAATCGGCCAGATTATCAACCAGGGCCGATTCCAAGATGGCGGTCAGACACCGGGAAGCCGGCAGGTCGAGAAAAAAAAACCGGGAGGTGCACTCTTGCTTCTCTAAGGAAGTACAAGAGAGACGACTTGTTTTAGTGACTAAGTCTAAAAATCTATAGGTCAATGTGACTTCAAAAGATTTACAGAGGGTTTGGACTTAGTAATGCCTGCCCCCACACAGAAGGTTGGCACCTCTTTCAATCCTGTAAGGAAACCTCTCTGATCTAGTATCAGGGATCGTTCATTGAAATGTTCATTTGAACATTCTACCTAATTTGGACATAACCCCAAAGGGGAGTCTTCTTTGGGACTGAGTGAATCCCTCTAAGAGCCAGGCGGGTCCCAATCCCAAGTAAACACATACATAGGTAGAAACCTTGCACAAGCCCTCCAGTTATGAATTGTGGACTGGACTCTAGCAAAAAGCAACCTGTGGAGGTTGTGACCTTTTTCTCGTGGTCCTGCTGAACTCAGCCGCGGGATGTAATATCCCAGTGGTGCAGAGATAAACGAGCAATTATCAACCGACAGGTAATATAACTCCGACTGACCACAGTCGGGCGAGAATTAAGCTGTTCGGGAAGCCTAAGCATGCACTTAATCCTCCACAGACGTGTGGGCGCAGGTTCCCTAAGGATTGTTTTGGACTCTACCTCAGTGCTGTATATCAAGGTCCAATAATGGCCTTTGCCTTAGAGCACGTACTGCTTGGAGATTTTAACTCATGTCACTTAGGGACCTACCATGGCCTAAACTTCACGACAGAATTTCAGAGGCAGCGGAAGAGACTAGCCTATGGCTTGTAGTCTCTCGAGCGCCCACATAAGCTGCTACGCTGATAGTTTTTGTTGAAGCTCCTTTGGGAGTTATATCCCGTATTCTCCGAACTTTCTGAATCTGTACACAGGTACGTGTGAACTGTTGACCCTCAACTCCTGAGGAAAACATGCAGTTGGAGACAAGAATAAGTTGTCAGGTTTACCTGGACAAATCTTTGCCCCTGCTACGGTGGCTAGCGGGATGATGTACCCTAAGTTAAATACCAGGGCTCAAGGGCTGACTGGCCCCTTTTTAACTTACCTAGCCTTCCAAATTATTTATTTTCCAG
Organism: Parhyale hawaiensis; assembly: GCA_001587735.2. Classification (NCBI taxonomy): domain Eukaryota; kingdom Metazoa; phylum Arthropoda; class Malacostraca; order Amphipoda; family Hyalidae; genus Parhyale; species Parhyale hawaiensis. The sequence goes on along the minus strand of LQNS02278091.1, from coordinate 49,894,307 downwards.
GACCTGGGGGGTTTAGTCTTGGTAAATCTTCACCCTGAGATCTAGGAATACAGTACGCCTAGGACAGTTGAAGCAAAATCTTTTACTTGGTTCAGGAATTAGCTCAACGTAGCCTCAGCAGCTCCAAGGCTGGAATCGGAGCTTTAAGAATTTCCTCCAGTACCTACGGAGTTTCTTTGAAATAGGAGTTAAACCGTTCTCCCGGACTCCCACAGAAAAGACCAGTGTTGAATATCAGTGCAGCGTGTCCTACACTTGGACTTTACTTAAGGGACCCTTGAAGCCTAATTAGAGCTTGATACCTTTCTTGACCCAGACGGGACCCCTACTTATGAAGGTCTAAGAGCAGCGCTCAGCATGCACTCTCATTATAGCCCTGGGTGCCTCTTCAGACCAATCCATTATTAAAGAAATCCAAGCTTCAACCGCAGATGGTTGTAGATTCTTGGTCTGCTTCCTGCGAGGGACACAGTTTTGGTTTCGAGAGGAAGTTCAAGTCGGAACAGGAGTGATCCCGTCGCTAAAAACGGTTTAAACCCCAGTCAGATGTTGGCCGGGACCCAAAGATCGGACGCGAGCATAGCGTCGAATCAGGCTTCCTTCTCGAGCCAGCAAAGCCAAGATAGGAACTCCTCGCTGGAGTCCTCCTACTGGCTTATGTTTCTCCCAGGAGAATTGGAGGTTTTTGACCCCAAAAGGCTGAGTACTGTAGTCCTGTTTACAAGCTCCCTGCAGGGCAACTCCCCTCAGGCTCCTCTTGATTGGATAGGTTTAGCCACAAACTCGAGTATTGTTTGGCATAATGAGTACTGCAACTACAGCGGAACTTCCTGAAACGAAGCTTCCTCCAGTTAGTACAGTGCGTTACCTTTGATTATGCAATATGCAATTTTTTTTACTTGTTTTTCGAGATAAGTGTCAAACATCTAAAATGTAAATAGTAAGTTAGTGCACAGGTATGTTGCTACTATAAATACAACTAGAGAAAAAGAAAACAGAACAATTTCCTACGTTTTGGAAACGTGCTTATTGCATGGGGTTCTGCTGTTACCCCAGATTATGCAACATCACTCTCTAGTCAACATGGGCAAGAAATGCGGTTTAAAAAGTAAAGAAAAGATCAAAGTGACCTCGTTACTGGCTTTTGGTAAGACAACACTCGAAGTTTCCAAGGAATTACAGCA
>LQNS02278091.1:49856430-49866470 GCA_001587735.2 Parhyale hawaiensis | reverse complement strand
CCTACTTGTTTTTGTAAAATTTCAGTTCGTATTTTATTAGATGATAGCTATTTTGTTACCTATACCCAAAACAGGATTAGTGTTAGTATCAGGGCTGTAGGCCCATAGCATGAACAAAATGACTTGGTCGGAGAGGAGGCAGTGCTACCATATATTTGATAGGGCAAAGCCCTGCTAGCATGAGGGTAAAGTGAAAATGCTGAGCGTAAAGTGGAATTTCTTGGGCTTTTTTATAATACATTTACAAATATTAATATCAGTTCTAGCTCGTTGCTAGTTCTCATTCCATTATTTATCCATCTCCAGTCTCAGGAGGGGAGGGGGCAGCTGCCCCTACAGACGCTGCTGTAGTGATTATTTATACTGCTTCAATACCTATAGAAGATATTGGTAGGCCCAACTAACAAAGTTTCAGTTAAGAACCGAACCACTTCCACTTCGATTTTTCAGTTGACGTTTNAATCTCAGGAAGGGAGGGGGCAGCTGCCCCTACAGACGCTGCTGTAGTGATTATTTATACTGCTTCAATACCTATAGAAGATATTGGTAGGCCCAACTAACAAAGTTTCAGTTAAGAACCGAACCACTTCCACTTTGATTTTTCAGTTGACGTTTTTATAACGATAACCAGAAAAGTCCTTTATTTTTAAGTTAATTTAATTAGCTATAGGCACTCCATTCAAATTTTCAATTGCTTATAATTCAGTTTTATGTGTAGCAATGTTAAGCTAATCTGTGTACATGTACCTATGTATCTACATGGTATCGCAATTCTTCAATTGCATGATATGCTGTGGTATAGTTGGACTTGGGGCTTCACTCTCCCCACCAGATCAGCACTGTGCACTAAATGATTAATTGCTATGTACTGGTATCTTATTTCAACAGGTAGATGATGTACTCTTGCATCGTAATGTTGGACTGGTGGCTGTCCTCTGTCAGCCAGATCTTCACTCACAGATTGCAGTCAAAGCCCTTGGCATTGGCAAACATGTACTCTGTGATGTGCCTGTTGCTCTCAACCAGGTTTGTTAATTTATCCGTGTTGCTCTGTGATCTGTTATGTAGTCTTACTTTTTTCTTAATTCCTAGACTCTTCTTAGTAATTTTTGTGAGCTGTTGCTTTTTATAGTAAGTAGATAGCTACTTGTCTAACTAAGATGCTAGCAGATAATTTTAATTGTGCTGCACTTAGCTCAACTGAACTGCATGTTTTTCTATTATTTTTCCAGAACCAGGTGATGAAAATGGTCCACGCCGCCCAGTATTACCCATCTCTAATATCTGTACTTGCCCACGGCCTCCGTTACCTCCCCGCTTTCCAAGAATTGAAGCGTCGTATTAATTCAGGATATGTCGGTCAACTGGCCGTCTGTGATGTTACCATTCATTACAGCAACAGCCATAGCAACACTGCTAACCAGACAAATAACCCTGGCTATACCACAACTAATGCTAACACATCATATCCAAACAATACCAATACTCAACAAGGGTATGACTGGTGGTGCAGTAAACTCATGGGTGGGGGTGTTCTCAGTTGCATTGGAAGCCATGTTGTTGATATTTTAGCATTCATCACTGGAGAGACCGCAACTCGAGCTCATGGTATTACACGGACGTGCACACGCACCACGCAACACGTGAATGGTATCAGAAGAATTGACAGTGATCATTTCTGCTGCTTCCAGTTACATCTGAGTGGAGGTACTCTGGTTAACGTCAGTCTGAACAGCCACATTCCCGGGCCTTATAATCAACAAGTAAGTGGTGTGTAACTTTCAGTGTGATATACACGTGTATTCATTTTTCCTTATGAATACAAGTGTATTTTTCACTTTCTTAATGAGCAGTGAACTGCATAAATTTAGAAAGGTTGAGAAATTGTAGATGAAATTTTAATGTGATGGTATAATTTTCTCAAATATGAGACTGCACATAAGAATAATTAAACTGTTTACTAATTCAACCTCGTATCCATTAAAGCTGTTGATGATTCACATTATCCTTATTTAGTCTCCTTGCAAAAGCTGTAATGGCTGACATCTTTTACATTTACTTCGGATCTTGTATTGCTAATAACTATTGTATATGCATTCAAGAAGTGAGATCAATTGAACTGCTGTGCAGTATTTTACTGTAACATTGCAAAATTTCATTGACACTTTACCTGCACTTGCCCAAAGTAAGGTGTGGCAGCTGTTGTGAAGCTTTCATATTGAGAACTCGCCAATGGTTTCGTTTATGAGAGATATGAAAAGCAATTACATATCTATATTGTCTGTTAGCAATACTTAGCCATGTGTGCAACTCAGCGAACTTTCTGTCATTTACAGTTTGTTGTGTGTGGTGACCGAGGACGTCTAACAGTGCGAGGAGCAGAACTGTTTGGGCAGCTTGTGGATGATCCAGAAGAAGAGCAGCTGCTCCAGGCTGCAGGTGACGGTGCTCAGCAGGCTGGTTTACCCGGTCTCATACAGGTAAAGCACTAACACCTGTATTGAGCAAGGCTTATCGCTCGTTAGCACCCCTTATATTCAAAATTAATTTACATATATGTTGTGCGCGTTTGGTGGATTTGCGTGATCGATCGCGCTGCGCGTTTGGCGGATCGTTCAAATTTTAAATGAAAAAAAAAAAAAACAGTCCTTGCCTCCCCTTTGGATGGGCTGTAATTTGGCCTTATATCAGGTTGAATGGGCTTTAATGCCGGATTATGGATGTTGTAGGTGGTTTGCGCGAGCGCGATCGATCGATCGCGCAAATCCACCAAACGCGCACATCATATATATGTATATATAATTATTACCCTATATTTTTAACTATGGATAGTTGAGAAATTTCAATTTATGAGGGAAGTGTTTCTAATAAGTTGATAGGGCATTCTTTAGTTAGTACTATTGATAGTTTGTCGAATCAGCACTTATGACTACGATTGTAGAGGTTATTTTTGTTGCAAAAGTGCTGTTCCCTGTAAGGTTTTATTAGCTGATAATTGTATGTACCGGTATGTATACGCTATTCCCTTGAATTCTGTTTAGCAGGCTTGAAGTTAGCTATTTTATTAGCTACAAAATAAAATAATTTATTCTAGTCATCAGCTCTTAAGTAGGTTTACTTTTCTCCCCAGTCTTTGAAGACAGCCTTTTGTAGCGGCACCGATGGTTCGGAACGCGCTGTTGCTGGAGCTGCTACTTTCGAGGATGGCCAGTACGTGCAGGCAGTGCTGGACGCTGTCAGACTGAGCGCCGCCACCCGGCAGTGGGAGCAGGTGAGGTGTACTCACACATTTGTACTGCCTCTGATGTCGGTAAATTACTGACGTCGAATGAGCCCCTGAGATGCAAAGTTTGAAGCCAACAGGGCACAAAAGTATGCTGTTGGAAGAGCGGCCATCAAGCTGAAACGTCACAACTTGTGTCCATTTATGCCGCCTTCAAATTGGTGACTGGACGCAGCATTGGCCAAGCAAGGGAGACCAGTAATGATGTTTTGGCATCTGGTCTTACTCATAACAGGATTTATTCCTAAGGCTACTGCATGGATCCCTGGATATTCGATTCTCTGTGTACTTTATTATACGTATATTTCTTAATTATAAGCTATTCAATTTAAACTCGATTCTCACTAGGTACCTTATTGTTTTACGTGTCGACATGCCTAATTGCAGAATTTCTCCTCACAGGTTACAGTCATCAAGGAAGATGCGGATAACAGCGTAAGACGATGAATCTGATGAACAGAATCTCCCTCCCTCTATTGTTCAATATTATCTCAAGGCAAAGATTTTGGGTTCCTCCAGTGTTTGTCTACATGTTGTGCGCACTGCCACATGGAGAGTAGCTCTGAGAAGTCTTTGCTGGCAGACGTGAATTTTTCTGTCATAGTTAAGGTTACTTTATCAGAAATGGTGAAAAAAACTTTCACTTATAGCATCTCTGTGTATGTTGACTGTTCTCACTTGAAAATTAATACATATTCGCGTCCAGTGGCAACATATCTGTAGCCAAGAGGCTTGTACGGTTCGGTGCATTACGCTGGAGTTGCTAGCATTTAAGTGGTAACAGATGGCTTGGATATAAATATAAGTTGTAGCTTTTCAGGCTACTTACAGCTGTCATGTGTTAAAAAAGTATGTTATATATATATTTGAATATTTAGCTCATGACTTGACGGATAGGCTAGTCAAAGGCCCGGCTAGTGGTGTATATTTATTTTTTAATCTGTATTCTTTCTCATAGTGCAATTGTGTTCAGTGTTGGTTGCGAGTCTCTTGTTCCTGTACTATCATCATACATATATTTTTATACTCTCTGTTCTCTATGTTGGACTTGGTTTATCTTCTAACAGTTATCATTTCTCACAGTTTTTATTACCTCAGTGTAGATCCAGTGAACTGCTTCCTCAGTAACTCATTCAGTTAAATCTGAGTTTAAGGAGTCATATATTCTTTAAAATTATTCCGTTACCAGATTCTGGGCGATGAAAACTGTCATCTTTCAGTTGCACATAACTACGGGTTTATTTGCATTGCGCGAGTGATAAGTCAGTGTTCAACCAGAAGTTTTGTACTGAACTGCGTACCAAAGATTTAGTCTCAGTTGATAACTCTGATTGTTACTGTAGTATTCTCGTGGCTGCACATGCTTCGCTCCAAGGTAAGTGCAATTAATTATCTTTGTGCGATTTCTATGGTAAATTGACAACATTTTCTAAGTCCTCCACCAAGATTGGTTAAGAGAACTGAACCGGTCGAAAATCTTCATGCTATCAAAATTCTTTTTTTTTTATTAAGCAGTAGCTATGTCTCAGACGGACACGCAGGCAAAATTTTAGGCTGCCAGTGTAACCCTAAGTGGGTGAAATAGGAGCTGGGGGCGAGGAGTGAGGTTTTTTTCCAACACTTAATCTTTGACTTCAAACTTTTTCATTATTCGCCCGATCTTCATGAAACTTGGTAGAAAGATGCAAAAGCGAAAATAAATGGGGGTTTGATACATATAATTATTCCCATTTTTGCCATAGAAACAGTTAGCTATACGAAGAAAATGGGGTTTCAATTTCTCTTTCATTAACCCATTTTCTATGCCGAAAACGGAAAAAAGTACTTCAGTCTAACCCACATTCTTTTCCGATTTTACATATCTGTACCAAGCTTTATCCAAATCGGCACATAAATAAAAAAAGTTGTTTTTCAGTCGTATTCTTTAATTTCACCACAAGAAATTCCCGCTAAAGGATTCAAATTTTGATTTTTCATTTATGAACCGATTTCGATGAAACTTGGTACAGATATGTAAAATCGGAAAAGAGTGTGGGTTAGACTCACGTATTTTTCCCATTTTCGACACAGGAAACTGGTTATTCAAAGAAAACGGAATTACAGGCTCCTAATAACACTCCTGAAAATGTATTTTTTCGAATTCAAAATTATTATTTTATCGAGTAGTTTAAGCCTCCGTCTCCACAACAACAGCGATCTAACAGAGAAGAAGCAAGGAACATATAGTATGACGATAGAAATATGGGAAACCCATCCACGAAGGTGTTCCCACCCAGGATCAACACGAATGGGAACAGCAAGTCAGGAAAGAAGAGGAAGATCAGAATAAAGCATGAGCAAGTAGGAGTATGAAAATGGAAGGAAGGAAAGTAGGCACGAAAGATAGACGACCCGAAGGCATAGCTAATGGCTAAGGTAACCTACACGACCCCCTAGGGTCGCCGCGCTCCATAACATAGTATGGGCGAACCTAACTAATATAACCCTATGGCCCAGGGCCCATCCTATGCCCCATGAGGGGAATTCAAAATCTATCTCCTCCCACAGTTGTAGGATAAGGTTGTGCATATGGCCGTAGTATGAATTTTCCTGCAGGTGTTTGTTAGTAGGAGCTCGTGACTGCTGAACTGGGGCTGCTGCGCAGTTTCATACCAGGACGCTTGTAATTCTTTCATGAACTGCTTCGAGGATGGATAACTCTTGACATTCTGCCCTGTGGTATCACATGCCTTCCTCTGGTACGTCTAGTTCATAGAAGAATCACGAATATATTTGAATGGAGTTGTGTAGTGCTGCACGCCCACTTTAGTAGCCACGAGCCTCTACTGATATTGGCATAATTGGTCTATTACAGTGAAAGTGACTAGGTTGCTCGACCTTGAGGCCGTCACTCGAAAGAACTGATCAGTCACTTCTTAAACGGTGCAACTCCTGCGAAAGCGGACGCTTCATGTAAACGAGGGAAAATTAAAGCACACTGAAGGAAATACCAATACAAAGTATTTTCAATACGCCTCTCAGCACCCCAATATTGATCGAGTTAGCCGTCTTTAGGTTATGCTGACTTAGAATTGCGCCAATGCAGAGATCAGCTCCCATTACTGTAAGGACGATCACACTTGAATTATTATCTCTCTCAATACTGTAGAAGTATAACTGAATTGCAACTGCAGAGTGTCGAACGTCTAGTGACCCGACCTGCCTATTGATGACGCCAACTCTGGTCACTTAAATTCAGCAGCGTCCGCCAATGGCTGGAGTTTCCCCAAGACTGTGCCGCCAGTGGCATGACTGGCTGAAAGTTGAAAGTAACCAAATGTAATATTATCAGAGAATTGATCAGTCCACTGGATATTGTGTGCTATGGGAGCTTCAGTCATGCTTATTGATGGCAGTGCGTCCTTCAGAAGGTATAGTATGGGCTATATGCCGATAGAGAGTTAGGTTCACCCATCCGGCGCGATATAGGCAGTGTGCCACTGAAGCGCTAGTAAAATTTCTACTACTACTACTACTACTACATCCTATGTAATGGAGAGCAGTGACCCCCGGGGAACCTGTAGGTCACTTCAGCATTTAGCAAGTCCTTCAGGACATAGATTTCCTACGTGCCTACTTGGCTTTTTTCCAGTTTCATACTCCTACTGATGATGCTTTCCTTGTTATTCCTCTCCTTTCCAGACTTGCTGTGCGCATGCGCGTTGATCCTGTATGGGAACACCATCGTGCATGGGTTCCTCGTCTATCTTGTCACCTACTGTACGTCTCTTCCTTTTCATCTCTTAGAACATCCAGTTTGTTATAGTTTGGGGAGGCTTAAACAAGCCTCTAAAATATTAACAGTAATGGCAGTGGTGTTTCATTTAGCATCTCTTTTTGATGAATTAAGATCTAAACGGGCCAATAACTTCAGAGTTTGTTTTTTTTTTTTTTTTTTTTACTCGCAGGTATGTCAACACCAGCGCAGTACCAAGTATCTATACCGTATATATAGAGAGAAAAATACCGGCTTTTTACTACTTTCTTTTACTCGTTGACCCCGAAGCCAGTCAAAAGAATCTCTAATGCTGTTAGGGCTGATAGCCATATTTTTGTTGAAAATTGAAGCAAGCTATACATCATTGAGTGGAATCTCGGTTACATGTATAGAGTTCCAGTTCATAGCTGTTTTTAATGCTTAACTCGGATGCAAATTGTATGTTTAGCTATTTAATATCGATGTGTTATAGTCACAGCTATATTTTGTATTGATTTGCTAATACTGTATAATATAGCTATAGATCGATTTTACATGTCCCTTTCGTAAATCCCGTGCTAGCCGCTAGGGAGGATTAAACCAGTTTAAATTAATTAATAATAATTTTTCCACTTTGCTTGTAGTTCATATCACTATTGTTGAAATGAGACTTGGCCATTTATGTAGAGGCTCCTTAGTTACCGTGTTTTTTCTGTGCCCACGTGCAATAGCTTGAGTGAATAGTAAACTGTGCTGGCTGCCTTAAGGTCTTGGGCTTGCTTACTTGCCAGTGAGACGAGTCTTTGCTACGACGTCAGCGTTTGTGACTTTCAAGGCTTACTGCGAGGGCGCTGACTTAGCTAACGGTGAGGAAGGCCGGGGGGAGGGGGGGGCGCAGTTAGTTCAGTGAGCCTTTCTTCTACTCCATAGTTTGGCCAATATGAGGCTGGCGGCAAAGGTTCACTCCTCTGGGGCCTTAGTGGTCATTTACCTTCAATACAGACTAGCGCATGTGCATTTTCTTGTTGTTTTGTGTGGCCAGACTGACTTGACCTGTACTTTCTTCTTTGCTTCCATTTATTTCGTACTCTGACCTATAGTCCTCTGCATTTTTTCTCTTTGCTGCCGCCTGCGTGTTCACTACTCATAGGTAGTTCGTGCACGTGGATCCTTCGACAGTAAGTACAGCGTCCCTTCTGTTTTGAACGTGTTCCATTGCCCTGCTTTCTTCTTCATGACGTAGGAATGTCTAGGGAGCTTTCAACCCACGTAAATCTAATCTAGACTTGGTTCTTGGAGCCTTGGCGGCCCCAAAGAACTTTTCGGTTACGTACTCTATTACAAAAATGGATGCTTAAGACGGCAGGCTAGTGCCAAACCATAAATTAACCAGGCTGAGCTATTTATCTACAAGATTTCTTTATCCTTTTGCATTGTAAAAAAGCTCGGTTGATATATGGTTGAAATTTGAATCGGGAACCGCTGTGAAATTTCAATATAAAACTCATTCACTTACTTTGTTCAACAGATTGTACTGAGTAACTGAACGCGCTTTATTTCCCAAATTTTAAAACCGCGATATTGGAAGTGACACCTCCAGCACCACCACTTTCGTGCTTACATAGTTGGTGGGACTTTGATCAGGAAACAAATTACGTGTTCGCGAGTCATCCCGCACAATGAAGATGACAAGCTGCAATAATTTGCATTTACCACTTTGTTTGTGTTAACTTTGCACTGACAGTATACAGAAAACCATAGGCTATGGTAGCTCAAAGCGTCGTCGATTTGCACTGCGAAGACAATTCAAGCTAGTTGATTTACATTTTTCGGAAGTTCAGAGAGAAGCATTGGTTTCGCAACTTAGAATCGTACTGCAGGCGTGAGTCATAATGTGATTGCACTTGAGACGACCGAACACTCTCATTTGGGTAGCTTGAAATAGGAAGATCTACTACCACAGAAAGCGCCAGTAACTTACTGGCGCTCTCTGTGGTAGTAGATCTTATTTCAAGCATTCAATGAAAGTTGCACACATTTTAAAGTGGGTTGTGCGCATTCCCTAGCAATTAAAAAAAAGCTTCAGATAAAGATTGTGCTACTTCTAATATAATGTAGATGGATATATCATTTGTAGCATCTAGTTTTATTTACCTGTAAGTATCGCAGAGAAGTATTTTATGCCTATTTTTATAATTTTTAAGTATTTATTGCAAGATAAATTATTTGCACCTCCGTTCCCATTTAATTAGTTACTAACCTGCTCTATTTGTTGTGCGTATTGTACAGTAATGTCGCCTTGCGTGCACGGCTGCACGTTGTGTTCCTTGACTCTTAACTATGAATTTGTTACGTTACTGTTCCTACGGGAAAAATTAAATATTCCGTTGTCTTGGCATGTCTTTTTTTTACCTACCTGCCTTTCTTAGACGTTCGTTGACCGTTCCCAAAGTTTCCGCGATCGCCCACAGTCCGTATAGCTAGCGACCTCTACTTTCACCGTGGATAACTTCTGGCTGCTGGGAGAAGAAGGAAAATCCAGAGGTCACACAGCGCCTTAATTATGCTGGGTCCACAGTTTACAATCACACGTAGCTACATCTTGTGAACAGTCGTTCAGCTTGCACATCAGTACGATAGATATGGAAGTATGTAGCCAAGAAAGCCTTGAGTATGCACTCGTAGTTGAGCAAGCGCTTGCCGAGCGTGGCTTCGGCATAACTGGTATTATACTTTAAGCTATGGTTTCCTGAAACTGGAGGGCTTGAAATGACCTTTTGGTTGGTACAAAATCTTGAATTTTGCAATTCATTCAAAGTTAACCTAAAGAAATCAATTTTTCAAACTGAAAATATATTTCAATCTCTATCGCAGGAGTTACCAATTGTGTAAGGGGTGCAGTAAGATATTAAAAGTATTCTCGGTGTGAGGTGGAGAAAGTTTTGAAAGAAAGATAGAGGCGAGGAGTTACTGTGTGTTCCAGGCTGATGTGTGTAGAGTGAAAGAAGTCCCCATAAGGGG
>LQNS02278091.1:49836144-49850173 GCA_001587735.2 Parhyale hawaiensis | reverse complement strand
TAGGCCTAACACGTAGTATTCGCCTAGGCATATTATTCAATATTAGGCTACTTAAAGTTTGTGAATGTGACAACGAGGGGCTCCGCCCCAAACGATGATCATAAGTTCAGTTAATTGATAGTATAGCAAAACAAAATGATCGTAATGTAAATAAAAGTAAAAAAGGTTGATCTCATTGCTCTTTTAAAAAATAAAAGTGAAGTTAGGTTGCTATTGCAACAGGTTCACAACACGCCACTGCCGCCAAAGACTCTTTAGGCGTCTTTTTGTGGCCACGCTCGTAATCAGAATCACCGTGATCATGATCATCGTGATCATTGAAAAGCACAAGACCGGTCAACGATTTTGTAAACAAACCAGAGCCGCCATGTCAATTTTTGTATAATATATTTATATCGTAGTTTTACTGAATATGGTTGGGAATAGATTTCTTATGAGTTTTTATTTATTTTGAAGTTAATGCATAACTGACTAGCAGTATTTAAAGCATTTTGAACATACGCAGGCATAAAAGTAAGGAAACTACAATTCCTGACGTCAATATTACAAACAATCCTCATAACATCATTCAATAGATCCACAAATATAAGAAAACATCACTACTTTGCATTTCAAAATTTGAATTTTTACTTGTCCAACGGCTGGAATCACTCTTTGATCACGCATGATTAGCCTGCGGAGGAAATCATGCTGCGATCAATTCTCACCACTGATCACGGTTGATTGCTATCAGAATCACGTCAAAGTGCGGTCACAAAAACGCGCGAATCATGAGCGATCAGGGGGAATCATCCTCGCGATGGTCACAAAAAGACGCCTTTTGTGCAGTACTGTCAACAGCGTTGCCGTATTTTTTGCATCCCCAAGAATGCCAAATGTCACCAAAAAATTCCAAATCTCTTTCTTTCCTTTCTTGCCTAAATATGTAATTAAAGGCATAATTTCTAGTATGCATGTAGCTAGTTATGCACATCAAAAACCTTTCCTATAAATTTACCGAATATGGCTACCCAGTACGTCTATTGTAACTTGACAGAAACGTATTACTGAAGAAAACTTGTAAAACAGACATCCTCCTCTCACAGTCTTAGTACATGCTTGGTTATTTTGCAAAGATGGTGTGTCGTTAGTTGGTATATTTGACGTTAGTCGGTACATTTTACAGCTAAGTATAGTGCAAAGACGGGTCTGACCGAGGCCGTCGAGATAGAGACCATCCTTCTCGATGGGCTCGATCTGACTGTGGAAGTGGCAAAGCGATTCGCGCGCAGCGCGAAAAATTTTTTCACTGGTGATGTTGGGTTAGAGTAAATTTTGACGTTAGTCGGTACATTTGGCGTTAGTCGGTACATTTTACAGCAAAGTTAGTCGATTACCGTAAAAGTACCGACTGCTCTTGTCAAAAATTCACCGACTATAGCCCGATCAGAGAAATTATTGGGGAGGGGGGAGTCCCCCCCCCCCGGTCGCGACATCCCTAGCGACAAACATATGAACGAACCAACAGATCATCACAAAAATTTGGTCATTTACTCTTTGCAATATACTTAACAACTCATGTAAATTTCACAATAATCTGTCCATAACTTTTTGAGTTATAGCATTAAGAAAAACGAGGCAGGCAAACAAACAAGCGGATGGACGGATCTTCACCAAAAGAGTAATCATCTGTACCTCACAACATGCCTAACAATCCCTAAAAATGTCAAAATCCGTCCATACTTTTTTGAGTTACCTTGGTGACAGACAGGAAGACAGAACGACAGAATAACAGACCCGACGAAAACATAACCTCCTTCGCGGAGGTAATTAACATTTTAACAACCTCTTGTGGCGCACACTAAGTTGCGTTGCCAACAACGCTACAAAGCATTTGCACTAGAGAATGTGTGAACGCGAGGACAAGACTAACGAGTATAATTATCGTCCATAATTTAGTGATATACTTACATTACAGTCGCCCCTGCATGGGGGATTTCATGTATATGTTACTTTGACTTAGCTCGGCCTTTGGGATGTCTTCTTTCCTGCTCACACTAGTTCCATCCTCTCCGGAAATACCTACAACTGTCAGCAAGGCCTAAACTAATATAGTAGGTATACTCAAATATGCTACATCTCAAGGTAAAAATGCGCGATCGATGTCGCAATATGTGTAACAAAATGGAATGTCGCATAGGTACTTCATTTCGAACAGTAGCTAGTTGTTTTTTTTACGATGATTTTGGCGGTGAATATTGTTGGGGCAAAGCCGAGTTCACTCGTCAACCAACTTAGAACGTTCGCTCATCCACTTGTCTGAATGGGTTACTGTACTCTAGAAATAGCAACAAGTGCATTTTTAAAAAATTTAGTTCACTCAAAATTTGAAGAGATATTCGTAACTTGCCTCGTGACACTTGCAGAGGAAACTTAGTCGACAGTTAACAAAAATGATTAATAACGTTTTGCGGCGAACACAAAGTTGTGTTGACATCGAGGCTACAAAACTTCTGGACGAGTGTATGAGTGAACGCGGTGATATGAATGACGTGTGAGCTCGCCCTTACAGACAAGGAACGGTAGATTAGAATGAGGTTAGACGAGGTGCGTTTAAAAACTTGAACAAGTTAGAAAAGCGTAGAATAAGTTTTGGTCACGGCCACCGCAAAAATAACTACAAAATCCACCGGTTCTGTACGTTAGGTATACGAGCACATGTATAATTGCGTAGATAGACCATCTGCTGACTCCGACAACCCGGCTGCAGGTGTGTGCTTGTGTCCTTGCAGCTAGTTCGTAGCTACTTAACGTTTTCACCAGTCAAACGGGCGGCAGTGGCCAGGTAACGTTGGTGTGATAAGGTGAGATGTATTGTGCATGGTCCCAGTGACTGCCTGTGGCGCAGCTATAGTATATCCTACTTGAACTGTCGTGTGATACTCCAGCAAAGTTGTGTGGCTTTTACTCGAAAAAATGTATGTTTTAAGACCCGAATTTGTTTATAAGAACGCATTTGGCTAATGCGGTTGCCAGCTCTCTCTTGATTCAGTTCCGGAAAGGATCTGCTATTGCAGTTGCTGCAAGTACAGTGCTAATGCAGCCAGTAGCCAGGTATATTATTTCTGCTGCTGCTGCTAGCTTTGATAACTCAAGACCTAGCTGTGAAGAGTAAAACCTGCGGGTGACTTCTGTTCTCTGTTAACGTTTTAGACTTGAGCAAGTAAACAAACTAGTCAAAAGAATTCGTTTCCTCGGCTAATCGTCCGATCGTTTAGTTGGGTCCTCGTAAACACAATAACAATGTAAAAATCTCAGCGGCAGTTCATTTTGCTCAGCAAGTGCAGTTAGTTAAGTTTGGGATATCTCTTCAGATTTGGGGGAATTATAATTCAAAATTCTTTGCAAGTGTGAGCTACAGTGTATAACTGGACACATCTAAGCATTCGAGCACAGAGATGGCAAAACTCATTCAGTTAACTGGCGTGTGAACCAGCCTTTAGTGGAACTGTGCCTGAGTTTACGCTTACCATACTTGGAACATAACAAACAGAACCATTAGTAGCAAGCTTAGTGCCTGTTTGTTTCCGTATCGGTTTCATATTACAAGATCGGGAACTTGTGCCTGAGGCCGCTGTGTATCTTTAGTTCTTTTATAGTGTAAAACTTATGCAGCTATAAGAACACTTATTATTACCTCCGCCACGGAGGTTATGTTTTTCTCGTGCTTGTTTGTCTCTATATCTATTTGTCTGTCACTAAGATTACTCAAAAAGATATGAACCGATCCTTACAAAATTTAGGCATTGTGCCACTGAAGTGCTAGTACAACCTCTACTACTACTACTACTTACGAAATTTACAAGGATTGTTGGGTATGATAACAGTAACAGATGATTAACTCTTCGTGAAAATCCGTTCATATGTTTGTTTGTCTGTCTACATATTTTTTCTCAAAGCCATAACTCAAAAAGGTTATGGACGGATTTCATGAGATTTACATGAGTTCTTAGTAATGTTAAAAGACATAAATGATTCAATTTTGGTGATAATTGGTTGGTCCGTTTGTGTGTTTGACTTATATTTGTCATAATGTTTGTTAGCAGCATAACTCAATAAGTTCTGAACGGATCTTCAAGAAAATTACAGAAATAGTTCATACTATCAAAAGGCACAAATGATTAGATTTTAGTTCTGATACGAAGTAAATCATGGTTCCAGAACCAATTTGAATTTTTCGTTACTGTTACCTTGCTTGGCGGAGGTATGCGCTATCAGAGTGCTCTCTAGTTCTATATACTTTCGTCAAAATCAACAACTAGAATAAACTGAATGCAGACACACTTAGCCTACCAGTCTCAGTAGGTAGAGAAGAGTTGTGGTAAGAATCGTGCTGTAGCATTCTTGCGCCAGGTGACGGTTCGTGGCTAGTAAGGTTGGGTGCTGCGCAACAGGATGTCCGCAGTTCTTTCCTGAATCTAGAGGCTCACCCTGGCGCTACAGCGAGTTCCATCCCTGGAACTCTCTCAGCATCGGATACTCTGGAGAAAAAATATGGCTACCTAAATACAGTTCATTGTTACGCCTTCTTAACACATTAAAATGTGGCGGTGTAAGGCCGGTATGCGTTTCACTATGTACTGTATTAACTGTTCCAGCAGCGAGGGCATAAGCCCTTCGGAAATAGTTGGTATTCAGATAGCATCCCTTAATTTTTTTCTAAATCTAGGGCACTGCATGAACACTCTAAAGCCAGGGCTACACCGGCACAAGCAGTGCAATGCTATTTTTGCGGAACAAATGGTGCCTGCAACCGACAGCAGTGCCCAGTAAGTCGCGCGATCTACTGGCTTTCGTCGGTGGGGAAAGTAACTGTTGCACTCGATGCTACGTTCTTTCGTGCAACAATTGGTTGCATCGTACGCGCTTGCTATACTGGTGTAGCAGCGGATCTTAGACTGATACCATTATACATATTTGTTCTGTTAAGTTTACTTGTACTGCTTTGACCTCATGCACAATACACTCGAAAAGTATATATATATATATATATATTATCATTTGTGTAACAGTAACGTGTAAATAATAATATTCATATAATAACTTGGATACAGTGAATACACCCAACGAAGCCTGAATTCTAAAATCTTGAAGATCTGGCGTGCGCATAACAGAAGTACTCTGCCGAGAGCCAACTTAAAATTCTATTCTTGTACTTTTCCACGCTTCTCGTTTTAGTGTTTCGTAATTGCAATATACATCCGCTACCAGCGCCGTGAGAATCTGGGACTAGAACCCGCCTGTGATTGCAGGATATGACATGCAGAGTCTGTGTCCCTGAGCAACAGAGAGAATATGAGGTATCAATCGTATACGTCAACAATGACGGACCTGTGGCCTGTACACACGATCCAATAGGACAACAACAGTGGACGATGTGTCATTCCTGTGCTGGCGATACTACATTATTGGGTAGCAGGGTGCTAGATCACAGGCTGAGCGTGACACGGCAGCACTTTAGCACGCTCGAAATTAGATCGGTCAGCAATGCGGAGACCAGGTCATGATAACAAGAATAAAATTAACTGTTACTACACCCTAGCACAGTTAGCGCAGTATACAGCGATGTTAGGATCCATAACAACTAGCCCGCTTGAGAGTCTTCGGAAGAAGTCCAGGTGACGTTGCTCACATCAAACTAGCAAAAAGTTTCTGGAAATCACGTTGGGTGGAAATGAAAAGACAGTAAAATAACTAGTGAAAGTATAGTTAGGATCCAAAAGAAATTGATTAGAATCCTTTGAAATAAAGTGGAGTAGCAAAGCACCGACCGTATTAAACTTTTTCGTACTGTAGGTGTTTCAAGAAATTGCTATAAAATTTCTACAACTGAGGATCATTCATATCTTGTTCACACGATTAAATGACTGGAATTTCTGCTACTTTTATGCATATCTGGCACCTTTAAGTTCACACTCACAGTATAGGTATAATTTAAGTAACTGCCTAGCGACATACACGCTAATTTCCAAAGCTTGGACCTGTCCCAAGAAGCAATTTTCTTATATTTAGCTGTCCTGCCCGGCAGCCTTTTGCGGAGGTTTTACAGCCAGCGATCCTGAACCATTTGTTGTAGACTTTACGGTCAGCGGCCCTTTCAACTACTGCAGTGATGATAGAATCAGTTTTTTTTCGGGCTGAAGGTTTCCATCATGATTATTTTTTTTTTTTCTTTCTTTCTTTCTTTCTTTCTTTCAGCTTAAAAAGACCATTTCAGGACGGGAATATTTCCGCTTGAAGGTCAAAGAGTACCAGGAAAAAAAAAAAAAAAATAAAAAAGAGGTTGCCAGGCAAGAAAAGTTATATATAATAGAAATAAGATATAGCTGCCTTGGGGATACTCTCAGCTCTGTTTATAACGATACAAATATGTAAACTAAATAGAAGGTACAGTATAAAACTTGGGAGAGTAACTATACGGTGTTTGTAAGGCATATCTGCCCACGATTTGCCACTGCCCAAGCTGTATGAAAGCGTCTTCGATTCGCTGATTTGAATCGTAATGAGCTAAATTCTGTACATCCCGGAAGTAGGTATTTGACTATTGGATCATGAGAAGTTAGAGTACCTACGGCAGTAGGTCTATCATAAATCAATCCGGTTAGGCAATACAGAAATAATGAATTTATTTAAGAAGTAGATTACGCTGACAAAAAAAAAACATTTTTAGATAATTGTGAGACGTTTTTCCGCAGTCCCAACTAAGCCTAAAGTCAAGATTAAAAATTATATCAGGGCGGTGAAGGCAAATAGAACATATAGGTAATCGGGGCCTAGGTCCAGGGTAAGAATTAAGTACAGTCTTATAACATACAACATCTCTACATTCGAAAAAAATAGATCTATGTACCCCACGCTTGTAGTGAAAGCTGTGAAACATTCACCTGCCTCTTTCTGCCTGGCCAATGAGAAAGCTTTTTGCATGCTACTTAGGGGTGCTTGAACTTAGAATTGGTTGCCGTGAGATAGTTACATACATTACAGGCTTGATTTTAGAAGCTGTTATATTTTTTGGTATATCTGGGCCCTGCATCAGGATTAGGTTTTTCGATTAAATCTCCAATTAGATTTAGCTAATTGCCTTAAATCGCGTTCCTTCCAACTTAGGTATTTTGATTTTTATGGAAACGATAACTAGGATAGGCGTAGTTTACATTTAGGAAAATTTGGTTGTGAAACGAACTGTGCGTTTCCGGATGGATTCTAATCCTTAGTTAATGAAGCTCGTATCCTATTTAAACTTCATTAATAATAGTAATTATATAATCAGTAAAAACTGTACCATATGTTGTAATGTAGGCTACATTTATATTCATTTCATGAACAGAGATAACTTACCTACTTGGAGAACTGCAATTGCCATACGGGCGTCAATGCTTAAAAGGCGCAGGAGACTTCACCCAGTACCTGAAGACCCGGATTTTTGCCATACAGCAAGGCCTCTAGGTGCACTTCGTCTTGAAAGCATTACCTGAAGGCTAGTTCACACGAGTTTTTTTTTTTATTTTTCAATCCTAATATGTAATACTCAGCATACAAATGCGTTACTGTCATTGTCAAAACGTCAGAAAAGTGTACAGTTTTCGAGTTCTTAAGCCCCGTTCAGACTACCGCAAAAATCTGTCCACACTATGGCGTTTTCGTTGATCGCAGCAAATTTGCGTCGTCAAATCGCAGCTTTGACCGTTTTCGCGAGCGTCCAACTTGCTGGATATTGTCGCGCAATTTAGGCTGCGAACACAATAGACTCACCCTGAAATATTCTGTTCCTCTCACCTTAAAGGTATAAATTGGATGTTACGTGAGGGTTTCTTGCTTCTTTAAAAACATTTAAAAGCCTGAAGCTTCTGTGAACTCTAATTCACTGCAAATTTAATGAGAAATGTAAAACTTCACTGCATTAGCGACACTGTGACCAAGGAGGTTCTATAGTCTCTACACAAGCTCCTTGATTGTGACGAAAACTGAGTTGACGGTGGACATTTTATCGACGTTTTATGGCTACACACTTGTGTTTAAGAGACAAAATGAAATGTCCGAACACTTTGCACTACGTTTGGGGAAGAGAAAATTGTCGAGACGCCTTACCTAAGATTTATTTACTTGAAAACCTCTAAAACAATTCCGAGTGGTAGAGAAAAGTGTGAAAATAACAACTTAAGTCTCAGTTGGCAGTATGCCTTTTGTTGGAGAACGCATAAAAGTAGTATCTGCATTTAGACCTTATAGAAGTTGTAGTACTATCTGCATTTAGAATCAGTGCTTATTCATATGTAGTTGTGTTGATACTAGAAATAAAATAACTTATTAATAGTGACAAAAACTGCAGCTTCTTTGGACCAAGGAGCGTGAGAACCAAAGTTTTTCCGAACATCTGCGCTTAATTGTCAAGCGTCGCAACAATGCACCGTGCTACAGTGTGGACAGTACACTGCTGTGAGATTTTCACTGCGTTCTGCGACATCGCACAAGCATTTTTCGCACTTATGATCGGCGTCTTTTTGTGACCACCGCGCGGGTGATTCCCCCTGATCGCGCATGATTCGCGCGTTTTTGTGACCGCATTTTGACGTGATTCTGACGTGATCAGTGGTGAGAATTGATCGCTGCGTGATTTCCTCCCCAGGCTAATTATGCGTGATCAAAGAGCGATTCCAGCCGTTGGACAAGCAAGAATTTAAAATTTTAAATGCAAGGTCGATATGTTTTGTTATATTTAGAGATAAATTGAATAATGTTATGCTGATTGTTTGTAATATTGACTTCAAGAATTGTAATTTCCTTAGTTTTATGCCTGTGTATGTTCAAAATGCTTTAAATACAGCTAGTTCAGTTATGCATTGGCTTCAAAATAAATAAAGGCTCATAGTAAATCCATTCCCTACCATTTCCAGTAAAAATGCGATAAAAATATATTTCTCGAAAATTGACATGGCGTCTTTAATTTATTTTTTTTTTACAAAATCGTTGACCGTTCTTGTGCTTTTCAGTGATCATGATGATCATGATCACGGTGATTCTGATCTGCAGTGAAGTTTCATATTTCTCGTCAAATTTGCAGTGAATTAGAACTCAAGAGAAGCTTAAAGCTTGCAAAATATCTATAAAGAAGCAAGATAATCTCACGTAGCGCCTAATTTATTCCTATTGCCAGAGAGGAACAATATATGTACTTCAGAGTGAGCCTGCTTTGTTCGCAGCCTAAATCGCGCGAAAATATCCAGCAAGTTGGACGGTCGTGAAAACGCTCAAAGCTGCGATTTGGCGAATCGCAGAAAATTCGCTGCGGTCAGCGAAATCGCCATAGTGTGGGCAGATTTTGGCGGTAGTCTTGACGGGGCCTTAGCCTATGAGCGGTAGTCTGGACGGGGTTTAATTCCCTTCAAATTTGAAGGGATATCCCACGCGTAACTATTGTTAAGCCAGGGGGTTGGACGGTTAATATTTTAGGAAATCTACATATTTGTGGACGCACACTTTGTTTTACAAGGACAACAATTGCATATGCTGAATACAGCACTCAGTGAAAACTAAAGGCTGCTTCGTGAACCGGCCTCTAGACTCATATTTTTAACGTAGCAGTACTAGTCAGTTAATTTTCCAGAGTCCTGGATACAACAATCACGTAGCATGCATGTTTTTTAGTGTTTGATGACGACCTAAAATAATACGTTTTGGTGCAACTATTGTATTGACTCAGGAATAATTTTACCAGCGCAACTGTTTTCGTAGCACTTGATGGTATGGGGATAATTACTGAAGCCTCATAATGTATTTCAAATTCCTGTTTTTTATGCCCGTCGATCTAGATTTCTCAGTGAACAGACAACAGGGCGACCAATATTTTCTTATATGTTTTTTTCTCGTAACTGTGATAGTAAAGAGAAGAGGTCACTGAGCAAGATAGGAAGAATATGCACTTGACAGTGTCGACAGTTGCAACTGACCTGAAGATAAGTCTTATCAACGATGTACTGTATTTTTAGATTATATTTCCTTGTGCAGTGGTGATGCGGCACAAGTATTTTCTTGGTGAGTGGAAATACCAACAGAAATTTGTTTATATTTTTTTATTACACTCAGAGTATTGAGCTACAGCGTCCCAGAGCCTATAATAGGAGCTACATATACACAATATGCATGCACTAAACTGCAACTGCTACTTTCCAAGAGCATTAATTATCTCCCCGGTAATGACTATTTGAAACATAGAGACTTATTGCCTGTATTGTGCTTTTGATGATATATGCGAGGGAGATCAAACATTGTAGCTATAGCACGTTTTTCTTGTTCACCGCTAAACATGATAAAAATTTCAGGAGAATTCGTGTTTTTAGAAAATGAATAACTGTAGCTATTTATAGCTATTCTGAGGGTATGGTTTTTCGGTTATGCTGTATGTTGAATGTGCAGTTTTCTTACGTGGAACCTGTAAATGTCATTATAGTTGCTTGTCGTCAAGTGCAATTCATGAATCCCTTAAAAATATATCTACTCATATTAAGGTAAAGCCCTGTTTACACAGTGCAACTTTTGCTGCCCAACGCACATTGCCCACGCCTCTTTCTCTTGGCAGAGAATTTACCCAATCTGTGCCATTCCACTTGCTTGCCCCTCTATGTTTTATAATATAAGTATTGTACTTGTTGTATTGTATAAATATTAAGAAAAAGAATACCTCCACGTGTTGGAGAAATAAATATCTTTATTATAATTATCGAGGAGATTTCACGACCCAAATTGGATCGGTTGAGCGATGTTACTTGCTTCGGGATACCAATTCAATTTCAAAACACTTGTGACTATCAAGCACTTGGAACAAGCAGGGAAGTGAAGTTCCAATGCACATTGTACAAAACTAACGGTGATGCCCAAGGGCAGACCTGAAAATTTATACTTTTAACAGAGAAAGCCCACGAAGTTTGAGAAAGTCCCAAGGAGTACAGTCGTCTTACGCAACAAAATTGCGTCGTGTAAAATGGACTCCATCTGCGTATGAAGGTTGCGTGTATCAGAAAAGTGATTGCTTTATCTCACCTGCAGGTTTTGGCCTACAATAGAAAGTAGGTAACCTACATTCTTCACTGCAACTGTGCAGTGCCGGTATTGGCGTCATCTCATTGTCCTACTCATGAGTAACTCATAGTAATGTGGTACAGCTGTGCAGCAGCAGCAGCAGTACGGCAATAATGTCATTGCTCTGCGCTGCATTGATTCAGTATCCCAGACATGTTCTACAGCCGTCATTCGTCAGCTTCTTCTTCTTCTAAGCGTTCTATAGAGCTATCAGTAACCAAGACATGTTCGATGTCGTCATGAAACATCTGTATATAGCATATAGTGACTCTGGCTACCTCATGGACAAGTATAGCTAGCTGGTGATGTTTATTACGGCAACGCTACTCGTGAATTTCGTTTGACTCTGACTTATTGCTTTCCATACAAAGTCATAGTCTAGCTACAATCATCTGCTGCAGCAGTTCAGTCAAGGCTCGCTGATGAATGCTGGGGCGAAACTTAGATTCGCTTAGAATGTTCACCTTTCTTTTCGTGACCACAAGTCTCTGACTGTCTCTGCTTGGATGTGACCGTCACGCCTGGTGTACCTGTTGCAAGGCTGACTTTATACCTCTATTCAGCTATACTATTGGAAGAAGACTGAATAGAAGTATTATGTATGTATGTATGTTTATATATATTATTTGTTAGTAAAAATCTGATGTATGATAATAAATCGCAGCTAATACTCCTTTACATTCTCTCCTTCTACCTCGAGCGATCCATGAGGCAAAGCAACGGGTAGCCTCTTTCATTTCCAGCAAAAAGAGAAAAAAATCTTTATACCTCGGCGGCTAAAATAGAAATTCGTTTTACATATTGGAAGTACTGTGGCAGTCAGTGACAAATTACGTACTTTGTATTGAAGTTCAGTTAAGAAGCGCGTTTGGTTATAACAGAGGGAACGGACACTGATAACAAGACAGCTGCGTGTTCATTCTCAGTCTGTGCGCGCTAGCGACAGGCGTGTCACTTGTCTAAGTATAGTACCTATAGTAAAGGTTACGTAGCTCATATGCGGGCTTTCAAGCGTAATAGTTTCCTCTAGAAAATGCCTGAACAGAACATTTTCAAGCAACGTAAATACTGTGTCTACTTTTTACATAATGGCATTAATGAGACTCCATTTGTTAATTGAACGGATAAAACACTACAGCCGACGGTTAGGCTCATATACTTCAAAACTTGTTTCATGTTGGATATAATTATGAGATACATTAGTATTATGCTACTATAGGTACAGGTGTGATTGCTTAGCCTCTCGTTTTCATTATACTTACTAGTTGTAATTTTTCTCAGGGAGTTCAGTTCTTGTGTTCATAGATATACGAGTTTATTGAGTAGGTTCAGCAATAACAACAGATGGCGGAGCACGACAACCCCGCCTTCGAGGGAGACTTGGAGAAAGGTGAGCACAATCAGCAAGGTGTATTAGCAGGCGGAGGCATACTAGGCTATTGTCTTTTGACTAGCGATGGCGCCAAGGTGAGCATAATCAGCAAGGTGTATTTGCAGGCGGAGGCATACTAGGCTATTGTCTTTTGATTAGTGATGGCGCCAAGGGGAGGGGGCGTGGGGAGGCTTAAACCACCACTAATAAAGAGGCACGCCACCCACAGCCCCCATCCCAGTATTGCTTCCTCATAACCAACATACATGGATCTTTCCAAGGCGAAGCCCGTCCACATTCTAGGGCAGCCCTATCAGGCTCCCACTGCAAATTTCCTGGCATCTGCACCTCAGTACTTTTGATGCCATCAGAGCCCGCTACGTGCCAAATGTTTTTTGCTTCCTAGTAAACAACAGAAACGTACGGTATACTGCTATTTAAAAGTTCTTATTCAAAGTTAAATATGCAAAACTTTGCTATCGACACTTGGCGGCGACCAGTAGCCTTTGATAAATGCATCTCTTTCTCTCTCTCCATTTATTAAAGGCTTTCAGCTCATGATACTAGTACATAACTAACTTTTTATTCATAAAACTAGCTGTATAGTATTCTGAATACTACTGCTACCGTAGTGTACCCTGTAGTTATGAATGACGTAGAAAAATTTGCGATATTACTTAACCATTCATCATACTATTATCTTTAATTTGCTTATGAAGGCTGAACTGCAAGTACGAACTGAAAGAAACGTGAGAGATAAGCAATCAAAAACTTAACAAAAGTTAATTTCAAACTATTGCCACTGCACTTTTGATATACGGTCTTTTGTCCACAGCTCCTGGTGATCAGCAAAATGATAAATCGTCACCAAACTCAACGGATAAATCCTTGCCTGAGTCTCGCAACGTAAAAGAGAGTCGTATTATCCTCAAAGATATCTGCGGCATCGCCACGGGTTTCTTTCTACTCTTCACGAGCTATCAGTCTCTTGCAAACCTTCAGTCATCTATTAATCAGTAAGTTTAATGAGTAGAGCTTGGACTTGAACGGGGACCATCACTTATGTAAGTGAGATCGACACCATTGATGCACATGCAGACAGTTCTAACGGGATTATATTCAATACACTGTTTACTAGCTTCGTTTTCGCAAATTGAGAGCAGTGTTTGCAGCCCACTGGAATGGGGAGAGGCAATTACCATGCTATCAGCATAGTTGAGCGCATTTACTGAATTACCGTTAATATGGCACCCACTCCAGCTGCGTTCAGTTGGGTGTCGATACCGTCATTGAAGATATTAAAAAGAATCCAGGAGAGTAAGCCGTTAGTCATACTAAGCGCTGATGACATTGCCTCACTCCATTTCATCAAGCATTTTTGAGTCTGAAACCAAACCTTAGTGTCTTGATATAATATAAGGGGGTATTTGTGTCTCAAGCGTACACATAAATAGGGAGCAACGGCGTACTCGGTCAAATGCAGCCTTAGCATCAAGAAAGCACAGGTACATAGAAGATCCACTGTCAATAATATTATTTATG
>LQNS02278091.1:49820652-49836078 GCA_001587735.2 Parhyale hawaiensis | reverse complement strand
ATAAGGGGGTATTTGTGTCTCAAGCGTACACATAAATAGGGAGCAACGGCGTACTCGGTCAAATGCAGCCTTAGCATCAAGAAAGCACAGGTACATAGAAGATCCACTGTCAATAATATTATTTATGACCTGCTTAAGTGTCAATGTAGCTCTATTTTTGTTTCATGTTATGCTTCGAATCTAAAGTGATTATATAATAGCAGTCATCATGTACGGCGACACTCGTTTCTCAAGCACTAGTTCAACCACTAGCGAAAGCCACGTAGCCATTACTATAGAGCGATATAACTGCTCTTTTCTGACACGCATTTTGCTCTGTTTTTACAATTGGTAATATTATAACCTACACCAAGCCACATGGGAGGAAACCCAAAGTAAAGCAAGCGGCGATACTGTCTGTATCGCTAAGCCAATACGGCATTAAAGTCAAGCATGGGCACCCAGTGTTCGCTTTGCCCGTCATTTTATAAGAAAGATGTTGAGTTGTAGTCGATGCGATTATTAACCCTTTTACCCATATATTAATCTGCCTTTCTCCAAGGAATTACGCTATTTGGATTGAGAATAAAACTTAGCTTATAAACAACAACATGGGAGTATGGGTTATCACGGAAAATTTTATAATGTTCCGCTGTAGTTCAGTCATGAAAGCACTGCGATTGAGAGTATGTTCCCCTTTCTTAATTTATCACGCGTTTTTTGCTTAATAACGTTTAGAAATTTTCGTCTACAGGCGCTTGGGCACCGCAGCGCAGTCTGTATTGTACCTGGCCATGGTTGTGTCTTCAGCGTTTATACCGACTTGGTTAATCAAGAAACTTGGAGAACGCAACACCATCGCAGTGTGCATGTTGGGCTATTCGCTCTACACCGCCGCCCAGTTCTACCCTACTGCCTACACACTTATACCCTCCGCCGCCATATTGGGTATTGCTGCCTCCCCACTCTGGTCTGCCAAGTGCACCTACCTTACTCTTGTGAGTTAATTGTGACATCCTATTCATGAATAAAAACTGTACACCAGCGTATATTTTACAATTTAATTTCAGAGTTCTCTCCACCTTCCGAAAAGTTAACAGACTTTCACTAGTCAGTTTCTTTAAACCAATGCGATAATAAAATTTTGCTACAGCACGGATCAGTATATTAAAATTTGGCACAACGTTTCGATCCATTACAATGGCCATCTTCAGGTTAATAGATTAAAAATTCGTGATCGGTCATCTGTCAACGTAAAAAGAACCATTAATTCTAAGCACACCATGTAGGTACGTTGTTTTAGATCGTCCTATTATTGAACAAAATTACAGGTACTGAGAAGATAATTTGTACTGGCTACTATATATCCTATACATACTCAATGTCATAAAATATTTATAGATTGTCCTATTATTACACAATATATTCAGGGGTCCTAAAAAGCGATTTGCTCTGGCTTCTAGCACACTAACACCGCGACATGAAATTACATCACTTTGTTGCTGCTGGAAACTAAATGGCTGCTGCCCAATGGCGTGAGTGCTATCTATAGTTTGGATCTTATGAGAATGTTCCGGTTAGGAAAGTTTCAAGAAATTCATACTCTCGTCGTATTTGACATTAATGTATGGGTTTTCTTGCTTGATGGTATATAATTGCTTCAGCTATTTTCAGGTCAAGAAGGTTATGGCTACTGAATACAACTGAAAAAACTTTATCAGAGTTTCTCCTGGGGGGAGGGGGCGGCATTCATTTGGTGTTCGTACGAATAATGAGAATATATACAACTTTGAGTTATATCTATGCTGTTTGCAACGTTTATACAGGGCATTCGTCGTATAACGTACATAAGTCTCATTACAGCGGTCTTCAGTACATTTGAACTGATATACGACTCCTGCCCTATCTGCAGTCGGTTTGGCTGGTCTGGTTGAGAAACAAGAACCTAATTTCTATGGCTTGTAGTATGGAATTACTTTAACGGAAAAGCTATTGTTAATGGGTTTTACGTGTCGATGGATAACATTCTTAATAGTCTTACGGTCGTCTTGGAAAACGAAGATGTTGTCGAACGGTGTGTAAAATAAAATAGAAGTTCTTCAGTCCTGACATCATCTGTTATAAAATTCTGACCCGCTATTTTAGAAATTATATTCTCTATAATTGCTTGGGGATAGCCGCAGTTTGCGAAAACTTGCTTCAATCTCAGGATCTTAGTATGGGCACCTAACCAAGAACTCGAAAACTTCAGTGCGCGGCGGACTAGCGTTTTGGCAACTGATTTTTTGTAACTTAAGAGCGTATGCGAATCATTGTTGGTATAGTTGCTATTACTGGTTGGCTTAACATACACGAAGGTTTTAATGGAAAATTAAATCACAGTTGAAATAATCAGCTAAAGATGCGTAGTTGCGCATGAAAAACAATCAAATAAGAACTGTGGATAAAAATAAAACAACTATCCAACCATCCATATGAGACTGGTAGACGTCAGTATTTCAGCTGATTTTTTACTAGCGAAATAAACACCACGATAAATACGTGCTAAAATTCTGAAAACATGAGTGCATCCAACGAGTAATGTAGGCAATGATAAATTCGTTGTATTAACTGGAAGTATTTTCAAAACAATCTTAAAGATTTGTAAAATAATCTGTAACTTTTTCAGTTCATACTCACTGTTTTCTTCCTTCATAAATCAGTAAAAGTTCTTATAATATTGGCAAATTTGTGTTTCCATCATTTGAAGATATTACAGTAAGTTTTTCATAATTAACAGCAATCTTAGAACACCAGAGACAGTTATCTGCAATAGTCAAAATTTACCTGTTTTTCGAACCTTCAAAATTCAGGCTCGTACGAGACGCATCATCGTGCATCAGATACAAAGCACTTGGATACTGGGTTGTCTGGCCGCTAAATGCTCTCTAATTCACTATAAAAGATACTGGAAAAAATGAGAATGGAACGGGAACTTTTGGAATAAGGGCGAAAATTGACTATTTAGGAGCCAATGCTTACAGAAAAATTATTGCTAACTACATAGGACTAGCGCAAACCGGCATATGGGCTAAAGGTAGTAAGTATCTATGTAAGGCTTATTTTCGAATATGTTTGATAAGAGTAGGTTAATTTAGGTAAAAATTTGTTCTTGGTCAAGTCTAAAATATTAACATTAGGTTAGGTAATATTAAGGTATACCTTATTAATTTTGGTCCAGTTAAGACTAGGTTAAGATAGGTTAAGTTGGGTTAGGTTCCTTTAATAGGTTATAGCAGCAATTTTATTATTAGCGTAAAAATTTCTCCAGTGTTTTTAATTGCATATTGAGATATACTAGCGAAGCACGATCGGTGCATTTTATGACAAAGAAAGTTGTATCTAAGCCTGAATACAATAAACATTATACAGGATAGAGAGAAATGAAAAAAAGCCTACCTAAAGTTTTTCTGTTGCAGGCAGGTCAACAGTTCGCGAAAATCACAGGCGAAATCAGGGAGGTGGTCGTCACGCAATTTTTTGGGATCTTCTTTTTATTCTTCCAGTCCACGCAAGTGGTTGGCAACCTTATCTCGTCAACAGGTAAGGCTTTTGCAGTCTTTTAGTGTATTATAAAATACGTAGTGCATAATATATTATTTGGCTATTGTTACCTTAGTGAAGTTATTATCGTTACCAATCAATTCTTCTAACATATGTTTGCGTCGAATATATACTTCTACTTTCTCATCTATACCAGTAGCGACTGCGCTGTGCTTGATTTGTGAATGGCGCTTGCCTCTGCCAGGAGGGCGAATCCTTGCGACACTCTGCTGCGGCAGCGGTTTTGGCTTTCTCGTGCTATTGCGACGGCACTGATCCTAACCGGATATGAGACCGATTGGGGCGGAGAGGGTGGTAGTTGCAAGAGGAGCATTCCGTCTATGACGCCACTGCTCTGATATTGTGTGATCGACTGTAGCCGTGCACGCCTCTGGGTCAAACGGTCGTTGATCATCAGCACGAACCACTGCAGGTAGATTTCTCTCATACGTGGAGTGTGGAACCGAGTTGACTTTACTTTTGCTTTTATCCAGTACTGGCAGGTGACACAACCCCCGTCAACGCCAGCGACCCAGCACTGGAGGGCTGCGGGGCCGCTTTCTGCCAAGCAACAAGTTCAAATGAGTCCATCATCAAAGACATCAGCGACGCCCAACGCTATACCATGTCGGGCATATACTTCGCATTCGTCCTTGCGTCTCCACTCGTTATTATATTCATTGTGAACCCACTAAGCAGGTATGTTTTTTTCCTCCGTAGATGATACATAAAAATAGTTTGAATTAGTTTGTGGATACAACGGGCTGGCCGTGGAAGAGGTCCGTTCCAACAACGGGAACTAAGCATAGGTTGCGGTACAAGTGGAGCCACTGCCAAAGCGATAACATAGGAAATTACTAAAATTCCTGGCGTCAAACGGACAACTTGAGCCGACAGGATGGGCTAAAGTTAAGACCTCGCTAAAATTTTTATTTTTACAGGCTAGATATGGAAAAAAGCGGATAATTAACATCAAACACATGTTTGATCGAGGAGGTACAACAACGGCTAGCCTCTTTCATTTCGTGCAAAAATTCAAACACAGCATAAAGAGAATAAGCTACTAAAATCAGTCATTGGACTTCACTCGGAATGCTGTATATGAGTAATTTCTATATATGTATGCTGTTAGGTATAACTGTTGCCGTTAAAAGAGGAGAGTTCTTGTATTTTACTGATTTGTAGGGAAAGTGCTTCGATGGTTATATCTTTGGACAGTCACACGTGCTTTATTCTACGCAGGCACTGCGATGACACAGTGATCCGGTCTTCCACGGGCAAGACCCCTAAACAGCAGCTCGTCGCCACCTTCCATCATATGAAGAATCCCTACCAACTGCTCATCATCCCCCTGACTGTGTGGTCCGGAGTGGAGCAGGCCTTCATATCAGCAGACTACACCGCTGTAAGTCTGTCTAACGCCATTCAGTAGTTTCTAATGCGGTCTTTATATTTTAATCGCATTAAATTCGAATTCAGTGCTGTGCATGCGAGGTTCTAACCTCACAAGGAGCTGTGTTGCGTCTAAAAAAGTGTAATAGCTACGATATTTCTTGGTTAAGAAGTGAGGTGAGCTTTATTCAATACCATTGTAAGAGCTTTGTTATTGACTGACCAATCTGTATACAAATTTCATTCTGTGAGTGAGGATGTACCGGTACCAATCAGTTTACAACAACAGCCCGATATGTTGCATCATGTGCACCATGATACCATTTTTTGCTATTTATAGCAAAATTGCGAAACCTTGTCACAGATGGATCCCAGGTTCTCCAGCTTGCAGAGGAGACTTGAGAATTCCTCAGTCATTCTGAAATGTTCTCATATATTGCTAGCATCTTCAACGGATGCTTACTACTTACAGGATCGTTGACTTTTGCCCTGTGCGGAGCGAATATCCAACGATACTGAAAACTCATCTGCTTCCTCAGGATTCGCTGGCTGCTTTACTTTTCTGAAGCGATGTCGCAAGAATTTTCGTATAAAAATTTAGCTTATTAAATTATTGAAGTAATTCTACATTAAACACGTATACAGTGGGTTTCATTTAGGGGTTGCTAGTTGGGCTCAAACCCCCACAGTTTTCCGAAAAGCCCCGATCAACAATTTTAGAGCAGAATGGAAATAAGCAAGCTCTGGAAAGTAACGGACAGTGCCGGAGTTCAACAGAGTGTTGTTTCGTTTCATAACATAAAAGCTTCAAATGCAATCCAGTATTTCTTTTCTCTGCGTTAATGTGTTCAGAAATTGAGAGTTGAAATGCAGCATCATTCTAGAAAAAACATCATGTTATTGCTCACGGTACATACTCCATCACTTATCTCGGTTAAAATGGGCTAAACTCCGAATCTTCTTCATTCCTACATCCGCCCCTGATATACCATAGTCATTTCGATGACCTCTCAAAGAGCTCTTACTTGCCTCCCACCTGTTACCCAACTACGATGTGCACAGAAGTCCATCCTCGGTTTGCTTCAGCTGAGTCGTCGCAGTAAAATGTTCGACACTGGCAATAACTGCTTTCTATCACCATTCGATATAACCATGCATCACCATTATTTTTTCTTTCTAACTTGGCTATCGGCTCGAAGACATTGCTATAACGGCTCGAGTTTTTTTAGTTCCTTCTTGAACTTTGCATTTAACACATATTTAATCATACCTCGCTCGAAGCTTTACACCGCTGACACATTTTTGTGGAAATCACTATACCGAAGTGACAAATTATAAACCTCGGCGCCGGTACTGTTTCACTGAACTTAATATTTTATTCTCCCTCAATCTTAGCGCCACATTTGAGAATCACCTTCTCTTAAACCTGCATTTGACCTTCCACGAATGCCTGCCTACAGGCATTCGTGTCCTGTGGGCTGGGGGTGCACATGGTCGGCTACACGATGATCTGCTTCGGAGTATGCGACGCCCTTTGTTCCTACTGCTGCAGCCCTGCTGTCCGGCTCGTCGGCCGCATCCCTGTGTTCGTATTTGCCACCGCAGTCCACGCCTCCCTGTTGGTTGTTCTCTTCTACTGGATGCCCACACCTGACGATATGTTCGTGTTCTTCCTGATCCCCGGCCTCTGGGGAGTTGCAGACGCCGTCTGGCAAACCCAACTGAACTGTGAGTAGTACAGAGTGCTAGTGTGATACCTATAAGAGTCTAAGCATCTAGTTAATTTATTTGTGTATTCATGTTTGGCACTTATGGACAGCATTGATTTGCGCAACTTGGGATGTAGTTTACTTTCAGGAAAAGTTATAGTAGCCCGAGCTATTGTAGGTTTTATACCATGAAATTTCCGATATTTTCTTCAAAACCTAGTACACATTTGATCATATTATAGCTTGTAATAAATGCTGGTTCATTTCTCAGCTCCACAAAAATATTGATGATTGATTTTCTTCAACTTACATCTCATATTTCATAATTTCTCGAGATAAAAATTCCTCAAAACCTGTGGAATAAACAATGATTAAACCAATTTCTAATAATTTTTAATATAAATGTATGATCATTTTGACAGCCCTGTACGGCGTGATCTTCCCCACCGAATCCGAGGCCGCATTCAGTAACTACAAGCTGTGGGAATCGAGCGGCTTCATATTGGCGTACGTGTGCAGCACCCTCATCTGCATCACCCCCAAGCTCATCATACTGGTCGTGACGCTTGCTCTTGGCTTCCTAGGCTATATTTCTATAGAAATTATAGAACATAGAAAAAATCGTCAATGAGAGTTGTTTCAATATTAGGTTAGTGCAAGATGTATTTATTTTTGTATAGACTATCTAACTGTGCGATTCGGACAGAAGAATGGCACTTTTTTGTACTTATATTGTATTCCTACAATTACAATATAGGGTTAAATCATAGTTTGATATGTAAATAAGTTGTAGCATACTAAAAGAAACACAGGGTGTTAGCCATTTCAATAATCACTAATTATACTGCATTGCATTACTTCATATCTGTTAAAGGCTGTTATCTATATCGCTCCAGTATGATAAATTCTTGAACTGGAAAGGTTATATTAATATTCGGTTGTGTCCCAGAGACTGACTTCCATAACGAAATTAGGTGATCCAGTTTTCCGTTCACAATTTCTCTTAAGCTGGGTTCACACGAGAGTAAATGAACAGTTTCTCTCAGCTGATCGTTACGACCTCATAAACACAACGGATTGTTTCCCAAAAGTTACTAAAATGTTAACCGTGAAGTCAGCTTGCTGAATTGCTCAGCGGGTGTCGCTAATAAAATTTCATATATCTTTTCAAATTTGGAGTGAATTAAAGCACGGAGAGCTTTAAACTTTTGTTGGACAGATACAGCTACGCATTTGACTAACGTGTGAATCCCCTGTAAGACGTAGCTCAGAATTTTTAAGAGTGCATTCACTATTCTTGACCTCAAATGCTGTTTTACTCCTAAGGAAGGTCAGAAGCGTAATGTAGGTTCTAGAACCTTGGTGATATTATGTATATAGAAAAGGACCTGATATTCTTGCAAGAGCAAGGTATCTTATTTCACTTTTTTCCCTAGGCAGCACCTAGTATTTTAATACAAGAGTTCATTGATCTATTGTATTCCTACGAAGCAAAGCTTTTGAAATAAAATAGTACAACCTGGACACCTGGTTAAAATAGTGTCGTCTCTGGACTTTTGTCTTGAGAGCGTACATGGTGTGTGTGCGCTATGTTATGTTTATGTACGGTCTTTATGACTGTTGTAATCTGTTACCTGTGCAATTTAAATAGTTTTATCTTAATTATGAGATAAGCACATTTATTAGAAGTGTATAGCATAATAAGAAGTGTTCCAAAGAATGCTGTTTGACGGCGAAATTATTGTTAGTTAATGCTACTGAAGCACCACAAAACTCTTAAATGTACGCGCTAATAAACCATCCTTTCGATAATTCTTAACATTTTATCCTCTAAAAGTACTGAAATTTCCTCACTGAAAAGTTCAGCACTACGGCAAACTATAGCAACACTGAAATAAACATCAATTTTGACAGACGTTCAATGGCACCAGTCCGGTGCCATGAATAATGAGCTCAGTAGTTTAGCAGCTAATTTTTCAGGTACTGTCGCACAATAAAACACTGCGATGACGACACATGATATGTTCGTATGCGCTCGGTCGTTCTGTTCAAATCTGTGGGTATGTAATGTACCTTTAGTCTCCGGAGCTAATGCAGTTTAATGTCTACCTTTCATCATTAAAAGTTGCCTACGTAATTTTTACACCCTCGCAAATTTTAGATACTCTCGGTACCATTCCCTTTCATATATATGCTCTTACATTTGTGAAATTTTTTTCCAAATTCAGAAGCGAAAAACAATTATGAAACTCGTATTTTCTTCTATTTATTGCTCGGCAAGAATCTTCAGTATTCGACAGTAACTGTCTGTCGAGACTCTTTAGTTTAGAGCCAAAAACTCCGACTTCGGGTGCGTGTGGCCATCGGCAGTTTCACAGGGGCACTCGATCGGGCCGTATCGACGGAAATACGAGAGATGGTCAAGCTGGCTCTCATGTACCGGTCGCTTTTACAGTGTTTATTGACCCATTAATGCGTAAAGCAATCCTTTATTAAAAATAATAGAACACAAATAACCCTTTACTGGGCAGCAGAAATCGCTCTGCTCAGGATATCATTATGAACGTAAACATGTAGGTCACTTGCAGCATACCATATTCAGGGTATTTCTCTCCATAAGAATAGACAATGTGCGTTAATGGGTCAAGTTTCTATACTTCAACCTATGTTGTCTATTTTTAATAGGACACCTGATCTAATGCTATTCTAAGCGTCCACAATGCAGGCTATGCACTGGAACCTTTCCCGCCTCACCTGTCGATATCCTGAGCGCTCAGAGCTCGGAGTCTGCTGTGTTGAGAAGAACTCGGCTCACGCTCCAGTTTCTACCATGCGGTCCTCAAGTAACTGCCTCTGGAACTGCTGCACAGGCAAACGATGTTGGGACGCTCCCGCCAATTGACTTTTTCCTCTTAAAATTTTTTTGTCAGTAAAGTGATAATGAGCCATTCACGATTTGTTCTCACAGTTACTCTCTCTCCTAAAAGTTCAACTAGTTAGATTCGTGGAAAAACCTACTAGGCGCATCCTTGTGGAGACCTTCTGCTTCGGACCTGCCTTCTTATGTAAAAAGGTCATGTGCCAAGTAATGTTCTGCGGAGTCTCTTTACACATCACTCATCCTAAGAATATGCTGGCGTCACCCTTGTTTTAGTGATGGCTCGAAGCAAGGCCCCTAGACACACATCTCGGAGACCTCGCTTGAAGTCCGGTAACTCTGTTGGCTTTAATTGTCGTGGTGTTTCCTGAGAGAACCGTGATGCGGGATTGCTTGGTGAAGCGTTAGTTTATTCAACAAAAGACAGGGCTGTTCTCAAAGGTTTTATTAAACCTCTTTGATGCACGTGACCCTGGAGCAGACAGTTCCAAGGACTTTTTTCTTTTCTCTGATTTTACGACTCATGAGGTTGTTGCGAGCCTTATGTGAGTGATTAACATAAGTCAAAGAAGCCCGAATTACAACGCCTCACAGAGACTGAGGTTAAACTGTCTTTTAACTGTGCTGTTGCTTGACAAAGATTGAGGTTCAATAGATATTTTAACAGTGTTTTATTTACCAATGAAATGGGTGACATGGAGGATACGGTTTAATAAACTATTAGCTATAAACAAACTGATTTACATAGGCACTATCTTTTCTAGCGTGCTGATGAAAACGGTCATACTGCATCTGAGACCGTCAGAGCCTTAGCGCTGCAATAACATCCTACACAGACCGCTGACTCGGAGAGTCCCGATTTACACGCTACAAATACCGATACGTTCGAAAAAAGTCTACTTAAATTGTGTTATGCAGGGGCCACACTAGGCATTCGCAGGAGCAACGAGCAACTCACTCAGAAATCTTTGTTGTGTATCGGAACGACTGTAGGTGACACACTAGCGACGGGAGGCTGCTCATCCGCCATACAAAGCCCCGTCCAGACTACCGCGCACATGTTCCACAGAACTTCGTGGCTCATGCTCCTTGATCCCAACAAAGAGTTTAGAATACAACGGTATTCTAATCTCTTTGATCCAAAGATACTCCAGTTTTTGTCACTAGCAATAACTCATTTTACTTCTAGTATCGATACAACTAGGAATAAGCGATCACTGTAAATGCAGATACGACTTATAGCGTGCTACAGCAATGCAGTGAATGCACGTACTGCCAAGTGAGCTTAGGTTAACATTTTCATACTTTTCTTGACCACGCGGTCGTGCTTTCGAAGTTGCGGCAATACATACATTCAATCAAATTAAACGACTGGCTTGGAGAGCAACTCCAGAAATGATTGACAAGTAAAGGTACCTCAATAATTTTCTGTTCCACAGAGGTAGTGTAAAGGGTTCGAACCTTTATTTTATCTAGGAACATAAACACAACTGTGTCCACAAGACAAAACGGCAAGAAAATGTTTACCGTCGACGCAGTATTCTCCACATTCCACAAGTGTCATTATTGTGGTGAAGTTCATATTTCTCGTAAAATTTGCAGTAAACTAGAAATGAGAGAGGCTTAAAAGCTTTTAAAATTTATAAAAAAAAAAAACGAGAAAGCCTCATGGAACGCCTAATTTATTCGTTTTGAGGATGAACATGTTTTGTTTGCAGCCTAAATCGCGCGGAAATATCTAACAATTGGACGCCCGCGAAAACGCACAGAGCTGCGATTTGACGACAGAAATTCGCAGCGATCAGTGAAAACGCCACAATGTAAACAGATTTTTTATTTCACATCAGTTCTTAGGATAAGTAACTAAAAAACACTTTACAAATAACAGAAAAGGCGGTTTTAAAAAGCAATCAGAATCACACTGTAAATACAAATTCGATTTACCCGACTGTACGACCAACTCGTTGCCCATAGAAAACCTCAAGCGACCTTTCGCCACGTTGGCGCAACTTTATTGTCCGTTCCTAGCAGCAATTTTGCTGCTCGAAGACGTACGAGCTGCGCGTACTGACAGCAAGTTGCGAGGATGAATGCCTAGTGTGGCCCGTGCACTACGTTGTTACCTAGAGCAGCTGCATGGTTCCTGGAATTTTCTACAGTGTCACCTCTCCTACTAAGTAGGTTCTTCGGTCTTTTTCTGGGGAGGCTGTACCCATTGCAACAGAGGAATTTTTAAAGTTACTGCTACAAAATATCTTGCATATCTGAAATACGTGAGAATGCAAAATCATGTAGCATCTAGCTCATGAACAACTGATTAACGCCACTCGTTTCGCCATAATAGTGAACTACTGAAATTAATTGTGGGAACTTATTAGAATAGTAGTCCTAGTAGTAAAATATTGTTGCAAGAGCTTC
This sequence comes from Parhyale hawaiensis, assembly GCA_001587735.2. NCBI lineage: Eukaryota > Metazoa > Arthropoda > Malacostraca > Amphipoda > Hyalidae > Parhyale > Parhyale hawaiensis. The sequence goes on along the minus strand of LQNS02278091.1, from coordinate 49,824,120 downwards.
AGTAGCTAGGCTTAGAACACTCCCAACATCTGCAATATCTGAGAGAAGAAATATAGTTGTTATTATTATTATTAAAATTCCACGCCCGGGCCGTGGCGCTACGGATAGGTAGTACAACCCAAATGAAGCAGTTTGCAACACCGGGAAGCCCGAAACGCTGCTAAAGAGAATCCAACAAAAAAAACATTAACTGCTGACTTGAACTCCTGCAGGCCAACACGACCGAAAGCTGACGCCGGCAACGAATTCCAAACCCCAACAGACCAGGGCATAAAGCACCGACTGAACTGACGAGTTCTGCATCTAACAGTCTCTAAAGTGAAAGAGTGCGCGTCAACCGCAGCACGCGTAATGCTCCTTGAAACCTTGAGGGCTGGGACAGATGAATGCAACCAATGTCTTTCATTGTTGTAAACCTTATAAAACATACAGAGTCCAGCAACCTCTCTCCTATGAGACAGGCTCACCAGATTATTTTCGGCACACAGCCTGCTGGCTGAACTAACAAGTCGGTCCAGTAGATGCAAGTGACTGTCAGCAGCTGAAGCCCAGACTGCTGAGCAATACTCCAACACAGACAGCAAAAAAGCATTACAGCATCTGTGGTTAACCTCCCTGTCACCAAACACAGAATTCACTCAATCTTACTAGAAGCACGTGACATCAGTCGCCTAATATGCGGTTCAAAGGTAAGCTTTTTATCAAAGAGAACACCGAGAATCTCCAAGGATTTAGACTCCTGAAGCAAAGTGTCGTCTATCTTCAGATGTGGATGCTGCGGTAAAGGTGTCCGAGTCCGACTGACAATCATAGACTTGGTCTTACTGGTATTCAGCTTCATACTCCAGGCCGAGCACCATGCACTATAATGTGCGACAGATTCCTATTCAGAGACTCGGTGACATCGGTACGCATGCTGCGGGCAGGTATCACTGCCATCAAGGTGGAATCGTCGGCATAGTTGATCATCGTGTTCTCCAGCGAGGAGAGCATGTCACTAGTATATAGAACGAACAGCAGCGGGCCGAGTATGCTACCCTGAGGGACGCCNCAGGTATCACTGCCATCAAGGTGGAATCGTCGGCATAGTTGATCATCGTGTTCTCCAGCGAGGAGAGCATGTCACTAGTATATAGAACGAACAGCAGCGGGCCGAGTATGCTACCCTGAGGGACGCCAGACTGCACTGCGACGGAGGCACTCAAAACGCCGTCAACGCACACACTTTGCGTTCGCTCAGAAACAACATCACCAAAATTTGGTCATTTACTCTTTGTTATATACTTAACAACTCATATTAGTTTCATAAAAATCCATCCATAACTTTTTGAGTTATGGCATTGAGAAAAATGAGGCAGACAAACAAACATACGGATAGACATATCTTCACTAAAAGTTAATCATCTGCTCCTCCTATACCATACCTAACAATCCCTGTAAATTTCGTATAAACCGGTTCATAACTTTTTGAGTTATCTTGGTGACAGACAGACAGACAGATAAACACGACGAAAACATAACCTCCTTAACCTCCTTGGCGGAGTTAATATATAAAGACATGAAGACCATTTCACTCGTATCATATCTTCCGCGTTTCATTTATTTCACAACATATTATGTTTGCTTTGCTTGTGGCGCTCGACGATCTTAATAAGGCCAGCCAGATACGTATTTAGGATACGCTGCTGGAGAATTGAGTGGGCAGTGTTGTACATATCTCTAAGGCTCTAAGGTATTCTTTCATACGAATGTGCGATGTCTAATTACATCCGCCAAGGAGGTTATGTTTTCGTCGTGTTTGTTTCTTTGTCTGTCTATCTGTCACCAAGTTAACTCAAAAAGTTATTAACCGATTTGGATGAAATTTACAGGGTCTGTTAGGTATGTTAGGAGTAACAGATGATTAACTTTTGGCGAAGATATGTCCATTTGTTTGTTTGTTGGTTTGTCTGCCTCATATTTCTCAATGCCATGACTCAAAAAGTTATATATGGATTTTGATGAAATTAACATAAGTTGTTAGGTATATAACAAAAAGTGATTGACCAAATTTTGGTAATGATCAGTTTGTTCGTTCGTTCGTTTGTTACTGTTTTTAATTTTATGCTTGTTAGCACAATAACTTAACAGATAATTAATGGATCTTTATGAAATTTATACGGTTTGTTAGTAATGTTAAAAGGCATAAATGGTCAAATTTTAGCGCAGATTGGTTGGTTCATTTGTATGTTTGACTCATATTTGTCATAAAGTTTGTTAGCATTATAACTCAAAAAGTTATGAACGGATCTTCAAGAAAATTATACAAGCTGTTATTATCATCAAAAGGCACAAGTGATTAGATTTTGGAGTTTATACAAAGAAAATTATGGTTTCAGAGCCAATTTTAATTTTTTTGCTGCCGTTGCCTCGCTTGGCGGAGGTATGAGCTCTCAGAGTGCTCTAGTTAAAGAAATACAATTAATGACATGTTGAGAACAGAAAGTTAGGCTGCTTAAGAAACTGATAGAGTCTGTTTATTGTATATCTATAGCGTCAAAGAGAGCAGGAAAATCATGGGCTACTGATCAATAGCCATGGGTCCCGTAGTCGTTGAAAGAAGAAAAAAAAATCGGACACGCTGACACAATATTGAAACGCTTAACATGATGATGAACGTCTAAATTACCTGAAAACAGAGGAAAACAGAGCGCAGAGAAGTCATGCATAAATATAGGAGATCGATGCGGGAAGTGCCGTTGTATGTAAGATTCACAGGTCAGAGAGGCTAGAGTCGGCGAGACGAGGTGTGTTAAAGTAGGTGGGGGTTCGTCAGGCGGACTTTAGGTTAGACGGGGTAGGGTAAATTACGGGAACACTAGGCATCTTATGTCACACGAAAGTCGGTGAAAACTTCATTTCACCGTGGAGTTTTCTCGGATGTCACTAGTTAATAATAATAATGCTGGAACACAACTTTGTATGCGGACATTGTTACTGTGATAATTCTTTTTAAAAACAGCTAGTAATAGCCAGACCATACATATAAAAACCTCGTATAGTGCTATATTGTTAACTGTACAAAACTCTATTAAGTTTTTCGTATTTTGATGTTTTTCAGTTATATATTAAGATAGGGCTTAGACCTACGGTAACTTGCAAGATCATGCTTGCTACCCTAGACTAGGGTCTAATACAAGGGAAATTCCATGTTTATAACTGCAGATTTAATGATGAGTATTGAAATTGAACATTATTCACGTTGATAAGGGACTTAACTCTAAAAAACTGTTTACGTTATAGATTTTTAATTATTGACTATGTGTAGGTACAATAGCTAGTGACAGGTGTAATAGTGTTGAATAAACCTTTCCCTGCCACAATATGTTTGGGCATCACGCACCCAAGGTTCCCGAGTGCCTTCTCCGCAGGAGATGTTGTAGCTTGCCGCAGTTCCTGCTGACGAGGTTAGTATTGTAAAGTTAGGTA
>LQNS02278091.1:49805836-49820559 GCA_001587735.2 Parhyale hawaiensis | reverse complement strand
TCAACATCCAATCGCTTATAGATGTATACACTTTATGTAAACTACGTAAACTTAGCGTCCATAATTTCTCTGTGTGCAGACTAGGATTGAGATCTCAATTTTCTACATTAAACTATTTCGCTTGTGATCCGCCTTCAGTGAAGATTTTGCGCTTTTATACTTTGCGAGCTCGATGGAAATAATTGCGATTATGCGCTCTGCGTTCTAAGGAAACACTTCCGTGTCCCCAACTCTGGGAATGACAAATACAGCTTTTGAATCTCCAATAATTTCTAGACTTAATTACATTGGTTACAAACGAAGGATACACTCTGCTTATTTCTTGGAGGTCATTAGCTAAGAAGGATGCCACCTTTCGGTTTTCGACTGACATGTCTGCACTGTTTATATTCTATCGACATATTGGTTAGCGCTGGCGTCATTGTCTTCATCAGTAGTCGATAAATCTGAGCACTTTACCATCCGGTCCTCTCCTCATCACTTTGAATTTCTCCAGGACTTCGATCATCAAATATCCCACCATTCCCGCAGAAAGGAAGCCAATCACGATGTACAGTTTTGCATCAATGCAAATGGTCGAGTTGGTGATGAAGGTGATGATGTAGCCCACGGACTCCCACATGCGGTAGTTGCTGAAAGCAGCTTCGGCTTCTCCGGGAAAAATGACGCCGTAGAAAGCTGAAACACAAAATTCAAGAAATGGAACAAATGCACGGTATATAACTAAAGACAAAGAGTGATTAATGCTTATTATTATAATCATATATTGCCCTGCATTGTTTCTCATTGTTTGACCGCTGTATATGGTTCGTACTGCCAGCGGCGGTAGATGCTGGATAGTTTTTTAGTCGAGGTCATACATAGTTTAACTACGTAAATTCGTAGTACCATGAGGTCATAGACTACACCATACCATGACTGACTACGAAAATCGGGCCTTTCGCAAGTAGGTCAGGAGGCCAATTTGGGTAAGCGTTAATATTATGAGTTATAATAATCACAGAGACATCAAACAGTTAAATTTCTTGGTGGTACCGTTGGGAATGTTTTGTAGAGCAGGAAAACCAAATTCATTAACTACGGTCTTATACTTCATCAATGGGTGATGTATATCATACCTTTGGACACCATGAATAATTGAAAAATTTGTCATAATATCTATGAGTATTAGAATTTTATGGAAATAGATGGGCATTATACGTACTACATATTCTATAGTACTTTAGTGTACCATACAATTGAGCTTTTTTTTCTATCGAGGGATTATAAGCAATAGCCCTGGATGTATGTAGAGCTTTCGGCAGAGCTCATTCTAATAGCAGCGAGAAAAACAGAGGTTAAGAAATCTCAATAATACTGAAGAACTGAAATAAAATTACAGTAACACCACAAAGTGAAACCATATTGGTAGCCATGAACTAAAAATGCGCGATTAATCATGAGGTAAAAATGCCAGGACAGCCGCGAAATGATCTTAAAACATGACGTTTTTGTGCTGACACGAAACTTCACACCCGGAACTATCTCACGCTGCACCTCGTGGCTGTCTGTATTATTTTACATGACTGCCTATAGCTATATTACACTACTTCGTCGGTGCCTACGTTACATCACCTCATGGGTGCTCACGTTACATCATGGAGACCTACGTTTGCATCACTTCATATTTGCCTAAGTTAAATCAGTTCGTGGTTGCCTGAGTCAAATCGTTTCATGGTTGCATAAGTTAGATCACTTTATGGTTGCCTACATTACATCACTTCATGAATACCCATGTTGCATTGCTTCATGGTTGCGGACACCTTACATCACTTCATAGCTGCCAATGCTGTATCACTTCATGGCTACCAGCTGCTAAAACTCACCCTTCAGCTCTGCTGTCAGCACGGATTTTCTTACATAGCGCGTATTCCAAACAATTTTCATTATCAACGCCATTGGCTGATCATTTGTCATTGCATCACAAATCTGAATATACCAACAAATTCAAAATCCTCTGTTCTACAAGATGGGACTGCTTATATTATTAACTTTCATATGAAATTTTTTAGTCTTGTACAAAAACAAGAGGTTGTCATTAACAATTGGTTTACGATATAACAATTCAGGCCGTAATACTTCGTGAATTTGTTACATATCCAACTTTTAGAGGTATATACGGTACACGTTTGTCCACCATTGACGAATGCGAAAGAATTAAGTAAAATATCCTAAGCAAAGAATGAAAAAGTAATGGAACGACATGTGAAAACGTATCGCACAGACGCGCTAACGAGCGAATTGCTATCTTTGCCTCTATGTTCATGAGTCTATATCAGGACCATTACGGATCACATTTACAAACGAGTTAGCGCATTTCCTTGTTCTGAATTGCAGGCAGTCACTATGCTTTTGAAAAAAATATATCTGCTCTGGTTTATCTCTGCACGTTCATAAACAGGAGAAACAGATCATTCTAGGCTAGAAGTAGGTGTTCAATGGAATTCTGTTTAAAGCTCAACCGAAGAGAGTTGCGATGCAGAGGTAGTGGCTCCGAAATAGCTGACGTTTGACCTCTTCGGAGCAGTAATAGACTCGTAATTTTCTGATTAGCAAGTTCGTCGATGAAACACGAGCGTCAGGAACATACCAACGTTTTACAGAGCAATCCAAGCTTTCAAGCTTATCAACCAAAATACAGTACACAAATTCTTGTAGTAATAGATATGTTCATGTAAACGCTAGATTTTTATCTGGTGCCTGTATCGAACTATACGAATATCCAAGGTGGCACCTCTTCTTGTTCAACACAAAGTAGGTAGTTAGCTGTTTTTAGATAAAAAAAAGTTGTTATGTACAACACTCGAAAAACAACGCATTGTGCTTGTAGTTACCGTTAATTTGCGTCTGCCACACTGCGTCACCAATGCCCCAAATGGCCGCAGCAACGAAGAACACGGCAATTGCATCAGACGTCGGCGGCCAAAGGAAGAACAGTGTGATCATGGCAACATTGCAGGCGCAGCCGAGCAGAAACACGGGAATGCGGCCGACAATCTTCACCATGGGACTAAAGCAGACCGAGCACACGGCATCGAATACTCCATAGACTATCATGATGTAGCCGATCATGTGGACACCCAAGCCGCACGATATGAATGCCTGTGGATAAAAATGAATGCGAGTGTATTTTTCTGCTCCATCGTTATGCAACCGACCAACTTGATATCAAAAGTCAAAGCCACACTACGCTCTACGATACGCTGTGCTTCCGAACAGATCACGAAGCCTTATACTTGTATTACTACGTTAAGATATCATATGAGGCTTCGGCTACGAAAGGCGCTGATCGTGCAAAATATCAAATAGGTACGTATATAGCTGAATTTCATCAGTCTTCAGTTAGGTACAGAAAACTTAGATTATAATTATTTGTGAGTATTTGTTTCTCAGATACATTATGGTTTACTGTGTTATATAGTTATGAGGAGTTATATTTTATGACCATACGTGGTCTATAAGTATCTTCTCATTAGCTACATTTTTTTTAGAAATAGTGTTGCTTCCGTACAAACAACATATAGTGGTCCTAAGTTCTGGAATAATGTAGTAGCTTTCGTTATAGATATAAGGCACTTAATTCTCGGACTGCGCGCAATCAATAAATCCTTAGAGCTTAAATAGAGAAACTTAGTATTCGTGTCAGGTAGGTATATTTTATTTTTGGTCCGATTGTGCGAGCATTTAGCTACAATGTAGGCTGTGTTGTATGGTACCGCCTTGGGTCTGCAACATAGTAAACTTCAGTGTCCTCCTGTACAAAATTTATTTTACGGTATCATATGTAATAGATTTGAGTTACGAAAACCTCCCCTTAGGGAGAATTATATGGATTATCATCATCATCATTACTAGAGTACTTGCGCTATCAAAAATAGCAGCGAGGCATTAGTGAATACCCGTCTTCTGTTAGTAATATACTGTATGCTTCTGAAGGATACACTACAATATGGTCAGCACATATTGTCATATAGATAGGTACTGTCTCTTTCAGTTCGTCTAAACAGCACACTCTTCTCCCACCTTAGATGACGTGCGAAAAAATGATCCCATATTAAGAAGCAGCAAGGCATTGCTGAATTTAACTAAATTCCACGCCGTATATTCTGCCTTTCGTATGATACACCTTTAGTAAATAGAAATTTCTGTATTGAATCGAAAACTGCTCGGTCACTGGAAGGAAGTAAGCTGGAAAAAATAATTGTTGTGTATGCTGCCCAGGGAAACATCATCGCTTCGCCTGTACTTCTTTGATCAGTTACTAAGTTTGTTCGTCGTGAACGGAGAGCAAATATATTTCGATATATGGAGAAAGCTATGAAAATCAGACTCCATGGCAGCGCTAAGAGAATCTGTAAATGTCTTTATTGTCTCGATTTCATTGTTGGCTGAGCAAAAAGTGCATTCAGTTAAAGGGTTAAGAATCGCACTCTCGTCATCATCTGTAACCTGATGATTTATGCCAATGGATTTCCATGAAAACGCAGCATAATTACAAAATCTAAAACTTATCCTTTTTTTGCGAATCTATTTTGTTAAAAGCGTAACACGAAACCTACAAATATATAAATATGTAAACATATATTGACAATTACAAAGCGTTAATCGGTCTCTGAAAAATTTGCAGGAGTAATACACCGCTCTCTCTATATATATACACATACAGCAAGTATTTATAAGAAACAGGTACAGCAAAGATCAATGAAGAATCGACCACTTCGGGCTACAACGTACGCTGGTGAAGTCCCCCTGGATGAATGCTTGTTCGACACCGGACCACACTGTTAGGGGCAGGATGAGCAACTGGTACGGGTGTGTGAGGTGCTTCGCCGTGGCGCCCAGCAGCTTCGCAGCGCCCGTTGGCGAAGCCGCCTCTTTCTTGCTCTCATAGTCGCCGAATCTGATTAGCGCATGTGTTGTATTAAAAGTGAACAGAGTCCGTAACAGCGACCAAGAAATATGCGGTGTAATAATAATAGTATGGCAAGTATGCAGTTGGAGTAGGCTGTCATATTAATAATAAAGCAATAAACATCCTTAGTTATGCTGACGACATGGTACTTGCCTCTTCCCATCGTACAGGATTACAAAAGCTACTCGCAATTTGCGAGAGCGAAGCGAATAAACTTGTAGCTATTGAGTATCATACTCGTACAGTGGTCAACAGTATGCATGTATATTACGTTTAGGAGAAGAATCCTGCCCGGTCATAAATATTCTGTTCTTAATGGTATAGACTTCATGTACGTAAATAGCTCCTCTTACTAGGGTCATAAAATTACTTTTAATTTTCGTGATAAGCAGTACATAGAGGAATAAACATGAAACCTCCATGGAGTTGATTACAAGCTAATTCGGACACCGCTCTGAAGAGGTGAAATGCCAGCTGTTCCGGACCTATTGTTACCTCCTGTACTGTAAGTCATTTTGGTGTAAGTTTGGAAATCCATTGAGCGCTTGCACCCTTCTTATAACGACATATTCCGCAGGTTAATGAATGTGCCAAGGTCTAATAGAGCAAGTTTAATATTAGTTCAAAAGTACACTGATAGTCTCAAAGCAGGACTAGGAAATGCACCTTGAACTTGGGAAACAGGATTGAAAACTCCAATACCTCATTGAAAAAATTCATCCGTAAAGGCTCTGGCCACAAACGATGTAATGTGCACCCAAGATGTCTGGGCACACTGTTGCCTGACGGAGGCCAAGTAATGGGCCGTAATGAGATCTAGAATGCAAAATCATTGCATGAAGTCTTAATTTGTAACCTAGAAATAAGACGCAGTCTCTTGTGTTCCATGCAGCATTTCAATCTTGTAATATCTCCACGAGCATTAAATAAAGTTTATTATTATTATTTTTTTATAATCAAAATAAATTGAAAATTCTCGTATGATAGAATGGGAGCTGGTGAAATCTTGTTCGATGTTCCCGGTCTGATAGGTTGAAAGATAACGTTCACAATGCCCTATGCATAATTTCATTTGTCAAATAATGTCAATAAAACGCAACAAACGCAAGGAAAGTGCAACAAAAAGTGAACACTTTCCATGAAGGGGCCCAACTAATGGAAGTTATGCTGATAATATTAGTTTGGTTTGCATATAAACCTGACAACTAAAGTCGTTTTGGAAATTCCAGGATGGAGTAAAAGGGAGCTAGGTTAGCTACGATCATAATAATCGTACTATGTTTCTAGTCTGACAAAGGTACATCAGACCGGGAAATCATAGAAAATATACAAAATCAGGGAATTCATCATTCGAAAATAACTTTGCCCCTAGTGAATTAGTCGTCTTAGTTACAGCACAGTGGAAATTACGCTGTGCAGATGAAATAAACAATAATGTTGGTATTTTTTCTAATAAATAGATTTTTATTAATTAATTGGGTTTTTCAAGGTTTCCGCTTTTTGTGATCCCATATCTACTAGTCGTGTATACGCACCGATCAAGAGGTTCCACAAAGACACGTACGATGACAGCAGAAAGAAGAGCACAAGCTAGGTAGATGGTGGCGAGAGTGTACAGCTTCTTCTTGGAAATACTGTCGTCCTTGGAGTTGGTGTCATCGTCCGTAGAGTTGGCGATATAGTCGTTTTGGTGCTTCATGACGCAATAGTTGATACCGCACGTGTCTATTACTTCCTGACTGGCCTCCACCAGATCCGAATCCACGGACAAAACTGCATCAGGATGTAGACACTGTTAACCATTTACGTGCTGATATGGGATTCGTAACCGATGGAGTTAACATACCCAACTCCATGGACGAAAATTGCGCGAATAGTTCAGGATTCTGAAACGTCACTGTATAGTCCCCGTGAATCGTTTAATAAATGCTTCATTATTATATTTTCAAGTCCAGATATTGAGATATTGCAAAAGAGATCGTAAATTAAATTTAATTACAACGCATTCATTACAGAGAGAGAGAGAGAGACTCAATAGCCCCGAACACAATGACAAAACTCTATCAAATGGAGACACTCCTAGTATAAACGTCTTGCATCGAAAATTTTGTTTCATACAGTTTCTGCGGCACAACAATCACAAAATAACGCCAATAATATTTCTTTAGATGTATAACGAGGGCTTAGAGCAAGAAGTGGCTGTGTCCATTTTTGATGAAATCGGGTTCCTCTCACCAAGTGGGTCCCCGTGAGGTATATTTTTAGTGTCACGGGTGTCTATGCCATCTCTCTTCATGCCAAATATCTTCACACTTGTGACGCTAAAAATATACTTCATGAGCACCCAATCGGTGAGAGGAACCCGATTTCAACAAAAATGGACATAGCCACTTCTGGCTCCAACCCCTCGATAATTTCAGGTGAAAAAAAGTAAAATTTCCATTATAATGGTGTGCGCTTTACCTTGTATATCACTATCACTCTTTAGTACTAAATGAAGGAGCTTTTTCAAATCAAGGTAATACAATTTATTGCAAGCGCCGTGGGTTGATTCTGTCCACACCTGTCCAAAAAAAATTCACTTGCGTTCTTTGATGAATTTTTTGTAAAATCATAAGGGCAGAACAACAAAAATATTATTGTTGTCATGAAAATAGTGTATTAAACGCTATATTGTGAATCTTATGCATTCAGTGGTATCGAATTGATTGAAATGAGCTGCACAAAGTACCGTAGCTGGATGATTATTCCAAAGATAAGCTCCGGATATAGAAAGTACTTTTTTTTACCACTGTCAGTACTAACAGAACACAGTTTCAGATGAAATCGCCAAAGAGAACGTCAAGGTGTCTCACTATTGTGCTATTTACCCCAATAGCGAAACTGGTGGTCGATCTCTTAGGCGAAACCATCTGACAAAGTGCTTCACCCGCAGTAGTACTTAAAAAAACGCTTTCTAGCTCTGGGCTCGTTTTTGAATTATCATCCAGTTTCAGTATACGGTGTGACTAATTTCAATCAGTTCACAATAATGAGGATGATGTCGTATTTGAGAATTCTAAATAAATACTGCCCATTTTCTCAACGAAAGCGATAGACATTCACTAGCTCTTTTTGAAAAATTCAGCCGGTCTGTGTCTTTTTCAACTTGAAAAAAAAAAAAAACACAGAAATTGCTCCCAGATCAATAGTACCAGTACTTATACTAAGTTCAAATTGTTCAATTACTACTACACACCACATTTTTAGTACTAATTATTCTGTTCGAATAATTCTTTCACAGTCTGGAATAAAAATATAAACTAGCATCTTTTTTTGCAAAGTTATGTTACCTATATATTGTCTTTATTATGGGACGGGCAATGACTACATAATGGTGTAATCTGCATATAGGCCAACTGTTAATTTTCACACCATGTTAGTCTTAATTAAGACACAATACCTCTGGGTGTTGCGCCCTGAAAGTGTTGGGCACAGCATCCAGATAAGAATAAATGTGTTTTCTTCCTTACTTATTGGCTATACTGCTTACGATGTAATTCTGTGGTAAATTTCAAAAACGAAGTTATTGTGGTGTCAACTGGCCCTTCTAATGAAACCATTCCGGAGTTGAAGGGTTAAATGGTATGAGCAGGGAAGATATTATCTAAAGCTCTGGCTACTTCTTCATCTTAGAGATAAAACTGTTCTCAAGACAAGTGAGTGGTAGCGACAGAATAAAACGAATTAGGTAAGAGATGTAACTATCAGCGCATTATTTTCAAGATATGCTCTATCTAAAGCTCGTGGGACCGTAAATTTATTTACACTCAGTATATTTGCCAAATTCTTCTCGTTTTAATGCAATTTTCTTCAAAGGAGAAGTACGATTTGCAGGGTTATTCTGGAAGTTGGCTTCACAGAGTTATTCATGTTTCACTGACGATAGCTAGACAACATACGTATTCAGTTGTAAAACTTTTACCTAAAAAGAAACTTAACGGAATGGCAACGTTTACCTGATGATGAGATGAGGTTTCCCCAAATTTGAGTCGACTGGAAGAACAAGAAGAAAATTCCGAACATACGAGTCACGATGACCTCTGTATCCTGGTTAGTGATAGTTGCGTAGATGCGGCCGGCCTGCAGGAAGACATGAGAGCAACTTCTGGTGATCGATTATTGAAAATAGTGTTATTTTATTTAATATTGAGCTCTCTTGGGTAATTTACAAGCTCTTCTTCAGTTACTGTCACCTCTGTCAAATATTTACTCATTTTACAGCTATGTACTGAAGCTGTTCAGTTCCATTAGCTTTTTTTTTTAATTATATGGCAGTACGTCTACCCCAGAAGAGTAGGGTGAAATGCGGCATAGGTGAAACTTTCTGTGCTTCGTAACATAAAAAGAATAAGCGAGTTATACACTTACAAGATGGTCTCTGAATAAAAGCAAACATTTCTGACTATTGTTACTGTACTATAACAAAAAATGGTATCGGATACCCATGTCTAGTGAAAACTTGCATATAGAGATAAGTTGCTCTTGTCTCTTTCAGGAAGTGATAAAAATTTAAACTTTTTTCTCGAGTTATTGAAGTGATTAGATGGCCTAAAGAAATAGCAAACGAACATCACTTTTGGGATCACCTTTGTTTAACCTTAGTACGCCTGTTTTTTTTTTTTTTTAATACGAACAATAAACAAAATGAGCATATTACAGCCCAATTTGGAAAATTAAAAAAATATAATTATCATTATTGATATGTTGCTGTGAATCATCAATGGGGAGTACATCACAAGGCATTCACTGATAAGTGATCCATAAACTAAAAGCGTAATATAGTAATGACTGATATTATGCGCACTAAACAAGTTTTTTTTCTGCTTTTCTTCCAGCAGTCTGTATGAGAACTGCGAGCTTGAGACCTCCTAGGAGAAACAGCTATGCATCTGAAGGATTTTTGTCAAGTTTTATGAAAATTCGTAGTCGAGCTAATTTTTTGGTTTTTCGTGTTTTTAAAATCCTATGCGAATTTTGTTGTTTTCAGATATGCTAAAATTTAATTTAATACTGTCTGCTGTACCGGTAATTAATAAGCATTCAGCCTATAGGCTTATCATTACAAAATACCTAAAGTCCAGCATTTTGTCGCTCATTTTCTTATATTTCTCCCATATTCTCTATAATTTTGAATTTGCAAGATGGAGTATAATATACCCGATTACCCATGTTTGGTGATGGTATTGCACAAAGAAATAGTTTAGAGTTCCAGGGTTACAATTTAACACTACCTCAGTAATATGGATGAATTATGCCGACCACAAGGTAGTTAATCTGTATCTTTAATGCAATGACAACTGTGCAAGCAAACTTTAAGGCATGCGTTGTTTACCACGTGCACGGATACTAATCTAATTATCTGTTTCTGTTATGAAAATAATAAGGCACTTAATTATTAGCCATCGTTACCTCAGTCAAGTAAGTACATTTGGCAGCCCACAGGGGCGCACCACACAGACCCAGTATAATGGCACCAGGTATCATGGTGTAGTACTCAGGGTAGAACTGAGCTGCTATGTACGTCGAGTAGCCCAACATACACACGGCGATGGTAAGTTTCACTTTCAGTTTACTGATGAGCAGAGGTGGAATGAAGGCGCAGGAAACGACGAGAGCACCGTACAACACCGCCAAGGAAGTCGTTCCCACCGTTCTGTAAGTGAAAGATTTAGGAGAGTGGCTCAGTATTTGCTCTGAACAATTTTATATTTTTAATTCAGAAAACAGAATGGCGGATCCGTTAAAAACAACACCGACGCGTTTTCGTTGTTCATGCTCGTAATAAATATTTTGCTCTCAGGGGTACATTGCACTTTCCTGCTTGAAATTGTTATCATATTAAGTAGTTTAAGCCTCCGTCTCCACAACAACGGCGATCAAACAGAGGAAAAGCAAGGTACATATAGTATGCCGATACAAATAAGGGGAACCCGTGCACGAAGGTGTTCCCACACAGAATCAACGCGCATGGGAAGTTGGGAACAGCAAGTTAGGAAAGAAGAGAAAGATCAGGATAAAGCATGAGCAAGTAGGAGTATGAAAATGGAAGGAAGCAAAGTGGGCACGAAAGACAGACGTCCCGAAGGCCTAGCAAATGGCTGAGGTAACCTACATGAGCCCCTGGGGTCGCCGCGCCCCATAACATAGGATGGGCGAACTTAACTAACCTAATCCTATGGCCTATGGCCCATCGATCCTATGCCCCCTGAGGGGCTTTCCTGCTTGAGTTTCGATTTAGACTATCGAAAGAAATTCACGTGTCCAATTCCGCTTCGGTAAATCATTATACCGTCCTGTTGATTGTTCAGTCCAGCTTCGTGGATATAAATGCCTCTTTTTAGAGCTGACAGTATGGCAGCCATTATTACGAGCATAGAAATGCAGAGGTTGGGGAGTAAGGCAAATATGATGAATTGTTCTATGCACATTGAGTCTACTGATTCTTCACGAGGCAGAGCATGGACAGATGAGCAGATAAATAATCATAATTGTATGCAGATAAATAGGTAGTCGTATGTTTCTATTATTGTGATTGTTATGCACTAACTTGTTAAGGGAGGACTGGAGATTAGACATCGCGTTGAATGCCGTGAAAAGAAACGTGAAAGCGATGGATATGATGACGATATTCTTCATGATGTAGATTTGCATCGATTTCGTTGATTTTGGATCCAGCAATGTGGCCGACACTGTTGACGAACTTCCTTTTTTTCGTTGATACTCTGTAAAATACAATCAGGTAAAGCTGTAAGATGTATGAACAAATGCTCTACTACGCTGATAAAACCAGCTTTCAGTGTAATGTTTGATTGGTAGCCACAGCACAAATGAAATAGATTTATGCGATGGTAGCTGATTACTTAGGAATACGACTGACAGTCATTGATACTGGCGCAATATACCGAACAGCAGGTGCTACTTCGACTCTATTATTTTATTATTATTATTATTATTATTCTACGAGTTGGTAAATTTCAGCCCGGAACGGCGGCCTTATGAGAGGAGCATCTTAGTTCCAGTTGTCCCCACTGAGCTCTGTGGCTGAAAGCCCTGCGGTCATCGTCCCACTCAGAAAAGCTCAGTGAGCCTCAGTCGGGACCATGTAGCTTTCAACGCAAGGCATTTCAATTGCTTTTTAAGATTTATGGAGACGTACGCACCTGCTTCGCGGCTGAAGTATAAAATTTAGTTCCTACTGTAACAACTGGGACAGTCACTGGTCATAAGGTCTGCAACAAATGGGTCAGGACCACGGGCCGTAAGGTCTCCAAAAAAAGGCCACAGGGTGAGGACGGCTAGATACATACAAGAAATTGTTGTCATAGGACCGCACTCAGCTATAGCAAATTTGCCGGGAGTTTTGAAAAAAACGTTGACACTATGGTATAAGAAGGTTCAGACTATAGTCATTTGTTCCCTGTACGTAATGCACAATATTCGAACCTTTTATCGCTTCTTTGCAAGCCCACCGTAGGTGTACCGAAAGATGTAATTAAATAAATCGAAATATTTGACACTCAGGATTCATATTTATCGGATAATTTAGAATATCTTCTGAGTTTTAGTTTTATTGTCCAAGCTTTCGAACAGTTAAACACTGATCATCGTCAGGGGAACGAAATTTCAAAACGCTAGAGCTATCTGCACTGCATTAGTATCCTATATACAAAATTGAAATAAATTTCGTTCCCCTGACGACGATCATTGTTTAACTGTTCGAAAGCTTGGGCAATAAAACTAAAACTCAGAAGATATTCTAAATTATCCGATAAAGATGTAATTAAATGTTAGCAGCCAATTCAACTGGCCGACAGCAGATGTTACTAGTGAAATTTTGGATATCTCTTTTATTAGGAGTTGAGTTAGCGCATAGTCAAAAAGCGGGGCAGATTTCCGTTGTTTAGATGGGAGCAAAAACAGTCATGACGGCGTCAAAATACGATGGTGCAAGGACTTCTTTAAATACCCTGCAGCAATTACACTCACCTATCGCCACGTCTCCCTCGAAGGCGGGGTTGTCGTGCTCTGCCATGTTGTATTATTTAGCTTATTTAATAAACTCGTACAACCAAGAAAACACGATCTGAAAGTTCTTCAATAAAAAAAGGAAGTGTGAGAAATAGAGTTGATTAGCTCGCAATGTGTTTTTGCAACGGGAAAATTTTAATTTATCACAGTAAGGAATATGAGAATTCGACACTCATAAAAGTTATTTAATTCTGAATACATTTTTCTCCAATTCAGTGATATCCTACTCCATTCGACCCTTGACCACCTTTATCCATAATTACTGCTCGAAGAATGAGGATGCTTCAATCAAGAAGTAATCGACCCACACAGCTGGCAGAGGTTGTCCTTAGCGATGAAAGCAACCAACATAAANATACATTTTTCTCCAATTCAGTGGTATCCTACTCCATTCGACCCTTGACCACCTTTATCCATAATTACTGCTCGAAGAATGAGGATGCTTCAATCAAGAAGTAATCGACCCACACAGCTGGCAGAGGTTGTCCTTAGCGATGAAAGCAATCAACATAAAGAGTGACCTGACGACAATGATTGCCCCACTGCTAGTAGAATCACCGCAGCACTTGAAAACCGCAGGTGGACTTTTCAACAGGTTGGAGCTCCTTCGCACATATCAAGTGATTGTCGAGGATGCAAGAGTGGTGCATCAGCAATATTCTTTCCTTTATCGATAAAGATTAGTGACCTTTAACTTTGTCGGACCTCAACCCAATGGACTACTTTGTATATAGTCTATCAGTGAGGCAAAGGCTTGTGCCACAAACAAATAAAAACTGGATTGTCTGAAGCGAGCTCTAGTTTACGTGTCTTAGGCAGTTTTGGCTAAAAGTGGTCACATTGAGGGAGCAGGATACCGGTGTTAAAATATCGTGATACATATATATGTGTGTGTGTATGTGTGTGATAGGTAGCTTAATTTAATTGGTTAATTAATTGCCGCGTGATTAATTAATTGCCCTGTCAAAACAAATATATATATATATATTGAAATAATTAATACTGTTTCGCACCTAAATGCTTTTATCACAAATAATTACTCAGTTGGGAAACATACTGGGGGCAAATCTTTTATGAATTTAGCTCTCAACTCTGTTGTAGATCATTGACAAGTATTAATGGGAAGTGACGGCAGTAGAGGAGTGCTGTGGCGAGGGTAGCAACATATATCGCTTACGCGAGGGAAGGTTAGCCCGAAGTAACGAACGACAGAAAGAACAGCTGCCCTAGGTTTTGGGTGTCTTTTTACGAGAAGGGACAACGGTGAGGGCTATAGTTCTGACAGCTTTGGTTTGAAATTAATTGCTCCTGACCCAGAAAGATGCAGACGTGAACTTAGCTCAAGTTACCCTGGCCACAGAACCAATGATGTGTGAAAAAAAAACAACGAAGCAAATAGCAACTGATATTTACGGAAAGGTCAATATTTTTTTCTTTATAGTTTTAGAAGAGAAAGCTCAAAGTAGGTGGGGCTTTTGAAATCGGGAAATAACCAATGAGGGCTAGACTACATAGTGGGGCAGCCTCTTAAAAAATGGCATTGGCTGGAGCAACACGAGGGTTGGTACAAATATATACTTAACCAATCAGTCTTACATCGGTCGTCAGCAAAACCATCGAACGCCTATTGAAAAAGCGCATCACTGATCACCTGAGGATGCAGCATCTCATAGCAGACACTCAGCATGGCTTCCGAAATGGA
>LQNS02278091.1:49757251-49767479 GCA_001587735.2 Parhyale hawaiensis | reverse complement strand
CAACATCCAATCGCTTATAGATGTATACACTTTATGTAAACTACGTAAACTTAGCGTCCATAATTTCTCTGTGTGCAGACTAGGATTGAGATCTCAATTTTCTACATTAAACTATTTCGTTTGTGATCCACCTTCAGCGAAGATTTTGCGCTTTTATAGTTTGCGAGCTCGATGGAAATAATTGGGATTATGCGCTCTGCGTTCTAAGGAAACACTTCCGTGTCCCCAACTCTGGGAATGACAAATACAGCTACTGAATCTCCAATAATTTCTAAACTTAATTACATTGGTTACAAACGAAGGATACGCTCTGCTTATTTCTTGGAGGTCATTAGCTAAGAAGGATGCCACCTTTCGGTTTTTCGACGGACATGTCTGCACTGTTTATATTCTATCGACATATTGGTTAGCGCTGGCGTCATTGTCTTCATCAATAGTCGATAAATCTGAGCACTTTACCATCCGGTCCTCTTCTCATCACTTTGAATTTCTCCAGGACTTCGATGGTCAAATATCCCACCATTCCCGCAGAAAGGAAGCCAATCACGATGTACAGTTTTGTATCAATGCAAATGGTCGAGTTGGTGATGAAGGTGATGATGTAGCCCACGGACTCCCACATGCGGTAGTTGCTGAAAGCAGCTTCGGCTTCTCCGGGGAAAATGACGCCGTAGAAAGCTGAAACACAAAATTCAAGAAATGGAACAAATGCACGGTATATTACTAGAGACAAAGAGTGGTTAATACTTATTATTATAAGCACATATTGCCTTGCATTGTGGCTCATTGTTTGACCGCTGTATATGGTTCGTGCTGCCAGCGGCGGTAGATGCTGGATAGTTTTTTAGTCGAGGTCATACATAGTTTAACTACGTAAAGTCGTAGTACCACGAGGTCATAGACTACACCATACCATGACTGACCACTGAAATCGGGCCTTTCGCAAGTAGGTCAGGAGGCCAATTTGGGTAAGCGTTAATAATATGAGTTATAATAATCACAGAGACATCAAACAGTTTAATTTCTTGGTGGTACCGTTGGGAATGTTTTGTAGAGCAGGAAAACCAAATTCATTAACTACGGTCATATACTTCATCAATGGGTGATGTATATCATACCTTTGTACACCATGAATAATTGAAAAATTCGTCTTAATATCTATGAATATTAGAATTTTATGGAAAATATGGGCATTATACGTACTACATCTATAGTACTTTAGTGTACCATACAATTGAGTTTTTTTTTCTATCGAGGGATTATAAGCAATAACCCTGGAAACTGATGTATGTAGAGCTTTCGGCAAAGCTCATTCTAATAGCAGCGAGAAAAACAGAGGTTAAGAAATCTCAATAATACTGAAGAACTGAAAAAAAATTACAGAAACACCACAAAGTGAAACCATATTGGTAGCCATGAACTAAAAATGCGTGATTAATCATGAGGTAAAAATGCCAGGACAGTCGCGAAATGATCTTACAACATGACATTTTTGTGCTGACACGAAACTACACACCCGGAACTATCTCACGCTGCACCTCGTGGCTGTCTGTATTATTTTACATGACTGCCTATAGCTATTTTACACTACTTCGTCGGTGCCTACGTTCGGTCATTCATGGGTGCCTGAGTTAAATCACTTCATGGGTGCTCACGTTACATCATGGAGACCTACGTTACATCACTTCATATTTGTCTAAGTTAAATCAGTTTATTTTTACCCGAGGCAAATCATTTCATGGTTGCCTAAGTTAGATCACTTTGTGGTTGCCTACATTACATCACTTCATGAATGCCCATGTTGCATTGCTTCATGGTTGCGTATATCTTACATCACTTCATGGCTGCCAGCTGCTCCAACTCGTCCTTCAGCTCTGCTGTTTTCACGAATATTCTCGCATAGCGCGTATTCCAAAAATTTTCATGAACAACGCCATTGGCAGATAATTTGTCATTTCATCACAAATCTGAATAAACCAACAAATTTAAAATCCTCTGTTCTACGAGATGGGACTGCTTATATTACTAACTCTCATATGAAATTTTTGAGTCCTGTACAAAAACAAAAGGTTGTCATAAACAGTTGGTTTACGATACAACACTTCAGGCAGTAATACTTCGTGAATTTGTTACATATCCAACTTTTAGAAGTATATACGGTACACGTTTGTCCACCATTGATGAATGCGAAAGAATTAAGTAAAATATCCTAAGCAAAGAATGAAAAAGTAATGGGACGACATGTTTCAACGTATAGACATGTCTCCCGCATCACACAGTCACGCTAACGAGCGAATTGCTATATTTGCCTCTATGTTCATGAGTCTATATCACAACCATTACGGATCACATTTACTAACGAGTTAGTGCATTTCCTTGTTCTGAATTGCAGGCAGTCACTATGCTTTTCATAAAATACATCTGCTCTGGTTTATCTCTGCACGTTAATAAACAGGAGAAACAGATCATTCTAGGCTAAAAGTAGGTGTCCAGTGAAATTCTGTTTAAAGCTCAACCAAAGAGAGTTGCGATGCAGAGGTAGTGGCTCCGAAATAGCTGACGTTTGACCTCTTCGGAGCAGTAATAGACTCGTAATTTTCTGACTAGCGAGTTCGTCGATGAAACACGAACGTCAGGAACATACCAACGTTTTACCGAGCAATACAAGCTTTCAAGCTTATCAACCAAAATAAACAAATTCTTGTAGCAATAGATATGTTCATGTATATACTAGATTTTTAACTGGTGCCTGTATCGAACTATACGAATATCCAAAGTGGCACCTCTTCTTGTTTAACACAAAGTAGGTAGTTAGCCGTTTTAGATAAAAAAAAGTGGTTATGTACAACACTCAAAAAACAACTCATTGTGCTTGTAGTTACCGTTAATTTGCGTCTGCCACACTGCGTCACCAATGCCCCAAATGGCGGCAGCAACGAAGAATACGGCAATTGCGTCAGACGTCGGCGGCCAAAGGAAGAACAGTGTGATCATGGCAACATTGCAAGCGCAGCCGAGCAGAAATATGGGAATGCGGCCGACAATCTTCACCATGGGACTGAAGCAGACCGAGCACACGGCATCGAATACTCCATAGACTATCATGACGTAGCCGACCATGTGGACCCCCAAGCCGCACGATATGAATGCCTGTAGATAAAAATGAATGCGAGTGTATTTTTCTGTTCCATCGTTATGCAACCTACCAACTTGATACTAAAAGTAAAAGCCACACTACGCTCTACGATACGCTGTGCTTCCGAACAGATCACGAAGCCTTATACTTGTATTACTAAGTCAAGATATCTTATGAGGCTTCATTATGAAAGGCGCCGATCGTGCAAAATATGAAATAGGTACGTATACAGCTGATTTTCATCAGTCTTCAGTTAGCTACAGAAAACTTAAATTATAATTATTTGTGAGTATTTGTTTCTCAGATATTTTATGGTTTACTGTGTTATATAGTTATGAGGAGTTATATTTTATGACCATGCGTGGTCTATAAGTATCTTCTCATTAGTTACATTTTTTACACATAGTGTTGCTTCCATACAAATAACATATAGTGGTCCTAAGTTCTGGAATAATGTAGTAGCTTTCATTATAGCTATAAGGCACTTAATGCTCGGACTGCGCGCAATCTATAAATCCCTAGAGCTTAAATAGGAAACTTTGTATTGGTGTCAGGTAGGTATTTTTTTTTATTTTTGGTCCGATTGAGTCGAGCCTTTAGCTATAATGTAGGCTGTGTCGTATGGTACCGCCTTGGGTCTGCAACATAGTAAGCTTCAGTGTCCTCCTGTACTAAATTTATTTTACGATATCATATATAATAGGGTTGAGTTACGAAAACCTCCCCTTAGGGAGAATTATATGGATTATCATCATCATTACTAGAGTACTTGCGCTGTCAAAAATGGCAGCGAGGCAATAGTGAAGGCCTTTCTTCTGTTAGTAATATATGCTTCTGAAGGAGACACTACAATATTGTCAACACAAATTGTCATAATAGATAGGTACTCTCTCTTTTAGTTCGTCTAAACAGCACACTCTTCTCCCACCTTAGATGACGTGAAAAAAAAAAATGATCCTATATTAACAAGCAGAAAGGCATATCTAAATTTAACTAAATTCCCCGCCGCATATTCTACCTTTCGTATGATACACCTTTAGTACATCAAAATTTCTGTATTGAATCGAAAACTGCTCGGTCACTGGAAATAAGTAAGCTGAAAAAAGTAATTGTTGTGTATACTGCCCCATGAAACATCATCGATTCGCCTGTACTCCTTTGATCAGTTACTAAGTTTGCACGTCGTGAACGGAGAACAAATATATTTTCGATATATGGAGAAAGCAATGAAAATCAGACACCATGGCTGCGCTAAGAGAATCTGTAAATGTCTTTATTGTGTCGATTTCATCGTTGGCTGAGCAAAAAGTGCATTCAGTTAAAGGGTTAAGAATCCTATTTTCTTCATCATCTGTAACCTGGCGATTTATGTCGATAGATTTCTACGAAAACGCAACATAATTACAAAATCTGAAACTTATCCTTTTTTTACGAATCTATTTTGTTAAAAGCGAAGCACGAAACGTACAAATATATAAATATGTAAACATAGATTGACAATTACAAAGCGTAAATCCGTCTCTGAAAAATTTGCAGGAGTAATACACTGCTCTCTTTCTATACACATATATATATATATATATATATACTGCAAGTATTTATAGGAAACAGGTATAGCAAAGATCGATAAAGAATCGACCACTTTGGATCACAACGTACACTGGTGAAGTCCCCCTGGATGAATGCTTGTTCGACACCGGACCAAATGGTTAGGGGCAGGATGAGCAGCTGGTACGGGTGTGTGAGGTGTTTCGCCGTGGCGCCCAGTAGCTTCACACCGCCCTTAAGCGAAGCCGCCTCTTTTTTGCTCTCATAGTCGCCGAATCTGATTAACGCATGAGTTGTATTAAATGTGAGCATGCAGATTCTGTAAAAGAGTCCAAGTAATATGCTCTGTGATAATAATAGTATGGCAAGTATGCAGCTGGAGTAGGCTGTCATATTAATAATAAAGCAATAAAAATCCTTAGTTATGCTGACGACATAGTACTTGCCTCTCCCCATCGTACAGGATTACAAAAGCTGCTCGCAATTTGCGAGAGCGAAGCGAATTAACTTTGTAGCTATTGAGTATCATACACGTACAGTAATCAACAGTATGCATGTATATTAGGCCTAGGAGAAGAATCCTGCCCTGTCATTAGCATTCTGTTGACAATGGGATAGAGCTTATGTACGTTAATAGCTTTTCTTACTTGGGTCACAAAATCACTTTTGATTTTCGCGATAAGCAGGATATACATAGAGGAAGAAACGCGAAAGCTCCATGGAGGTGATTACACACTAATTCGGACACTGCTCTGAAGAGGCGAAATGCTAGCTGTTCCGGACCTATTGTTACCTCCTGTACTGTAACTCATTTTGGTGTAATTTTGAAAAGAAATCCATTGAGCGCTTGCACCCTGCTTATAACGACATATTCCTCCGATTAATGAATATGCCAAGTACTAATAGAGCAAGTCTAATATTTGCTCAAAAGTACATTGAGAGTCTCAAAGAAGGACCAGGATATGCACCTTCAACTTGGGAAACAGGATTGAAAACTTCAATAACTCGATGATAAAATTTATCCGTAAAGGGTCTGGCTACAAACGATGTAATGTGCACCCATGATGTCTGCGCACACTGTTGCCTGACGGAGGCCAATCAATGGGGCGTATTAAGATCTAGAATGCAAAACCATTGCGACAAGTCCTTAATTTGTAACCTAGAAATATAATGCATTCTCTTGTGTTCCATGCAGCATTTCAATCTTGTAATGTCTCCACGAGTATTAAATAAAGTTTATTATTATGATTATTTTATTTCATAATCGAAATAAATTAAAAATGCTCGGATGACAGAACGGGAGCTGGTGAAATCTTGTTCGATGTTCCCGGTCTGATAGGTTGAAAGATAACGTTCACAATGCTCTATGCATAATTCCATTAATCAAATATAATTCTCTTGCCAATAAAACGTAACAAACGCAAGGAAAGCAAACGTCTGAAAACCGATACAGTAGTGCAACAAAAAGTGAACAGTTTCCATGAAAGGACCCAATTAATGGAAGTTATGCTAATAATATTAGTTTGGCTTGTATATAAACCTGAAAACCAAAGTCGTTTTGAAAATTCCAGGATGGCATCAAAGGGAGCGAGGGAACATCGTACTATGTTTCTAGTCTGACAAAGATACATCAAACCGGACAATCATAGAAAACATACAAAATCAGGGAATTCATCTATCGAAAATAACTTTGCCCCTAGAGAATAAGTTGTCTAAATTACAGCACAGTGAAAATTACGCTGTACAGACGAAATAAACAATCATGTTGGTATTTTTTTCTAATAAATAGATTCTTGTTAATTGATTGGGCTTTTTAAAGTTTTCGCACTTTGTGATCCCATACCTACTAGTGTATACGCACCGATCAAGAGGTTCCACAAAGACACGTACGATGACGGCAGAGAGAAGAGCACAAGCTAGGTAGATGGTGGCGAGAGTGTACAGCTTCTTCTTGGAAATACCGTCGTCCTTGGAGTTGGTGTCATCGTCCGTAGAGTTGGCGCTATAGTCGTTTTGGTGCTCCATCACGCAATAGTTGATACCGCACGTGTCTATTACTTCCTGACTGGCCTCCACCAGATTCGAATCCACGGACAAAACTGCATCAAGATATAACACTGTTAACCATTTACGTCCTGGTATGGGATTCGTAACCGATGGAGCTAGCATACCCAACTCCACGGGCAAAAATTGCGCGAATAGCTCAGAAATCTAAAACGTCCCTGTAGAGTCCCCGTGAATCGTTAAATGAATGTTTCATTATTATATTTTAATGTCCAGATCTTGAAAAAGGGATCGTCTATTAAATTTTATTAGAATGCATTCATTACAGAGAGACTCAATAGCCCCGAATACAATGACAAAACTCTATCAAAATAGAGACACTCCTATTATAAACTTCTTACATGGAAAATTTTGTTCCATACAGTTTTAGCGGCCCAACAATCACAAAATAAAGCCAATAATGTTTCTTTAGATTTATAGTTTTTGGTGAACAATAAAATTGTCAATATAATGGTATACGATTTGCCTTGTATATTACTCTTTGTACTAAATTAAGGAACTTGTTCAAACCAAGGTAATGCAATTTATTGCAGGCGCAGTGGGTTGATTCTGTCCACTCTTATCCAAAAAATAATCACATGCGTTCTTTAATTAATTGTTTTGTAAACTCATAAGGGCTGGACAAGAGAAATATTATTGTTGTCACGATAATAGTGTATTAAGCACTATATTGTGAATCTTATGCATTCGGTGGTGTCGATCTGATTGAAATGAGCCACACAGAGTACCGGAGCTGGAAGATTATTCCAAAGATAAGCTCCGGATATAGAAAGTACTTTTTTCACCACTGTCAGTGCTTGTGGAACACGGTTTCAGATGAAAACGCCAAAGAGAACGTCCAGTTGTCTCACTATTGTGCTATTTACCCCAATAACGAACCCAGTGGTCGATCTCTGACCATCTGACATTGTGCTCCGCCCTCAGTAGTACTTAAAAAAAAAACGCTTCTTAGCTCTGGGCTCGTTTTTGTCATAATCATCTAGCTTCAGTATACGGTGTGACTAATTTCAATCAGTTCACTACATTGATGCTGTCGCACTTGAGAATTCTAAATAAATACTGCGCATTTTCTCAAAGAATTCGACAGACATTCTCTAGCTCATTTTGAAAACTTCAGCTTGTCTGTATCTTTTCCTACTTGAAAAAAAAAAAAACACAGAGATTACTCCCAGATCAATAGTACCAGTACTTGCACGAAGTTCAATTAGTACTACGCACCGTATTTTAGTACTAATTATTCTGTTCTAATAATTGTTTAACTTTCTGGATTAAAAATATGAACTAGCATCTTTCTTTGCAAAATTATGTTACCTATGTATATAATGTCTTTATTATGAGACGGACAATGGCTACATAATGGTGTAATCTACATATAGGCCAACTGTCAGTTTTCACCCCATGTTAGTCTTAAGACACAATACATAGTATCCAGATATGAATAAATCTATTTTCTTCCTTACTTATTGGCTATACTGCTTACGATGTAATTCTGAGGTAAATTTCTAAAATGGAATTATTGTGGCGTCAATTGGCCCTTCTAATGAAACAATTCCGGAGTTGAAGGGTTAAATGGTATACGCAGGGAAGATATTATCTAAAGCTGTGGCTACTTCTTCATCTTAGAGATAAAACTGTTTGCAAAACGACTGAGTTGTAGCGACAGAATAAAAAGAATTAGGTAAGAGATGTAACTATCAGCACATTATTTTAAGGATATGCTGTATCGAAAGCTCGTGAGATCGTAAATTTATTTGCACTCAGTATATTTTGCCAAATTTTTCTCGTTTTAATGCGATTTTCATCGAAGGAGAAGTACGATTTGCTGGGTTATGCTAGTTGTTGGCTACACAGAGTTAGTCATGTTTCACTGACGAGAGCTATGCAACAAACGTATTCAGTTGTAAGAATTTCACCTAAAAAGAAACTTAACGGAATGGCAACGTTTACCTGATGATGAGATGAGGTTTCCCCAAATTTGAGTCGACTGGAAGAACAAGAAGAAAATTCCGAACATACGAGTCACGATGACCTCTGTGTCCTGGTTAGTGATAGTTGCGTAGATGCGGCCGGCCTGCAGGAAGACATGAGAGCAACTTCTGGTGATCGATTATTGAAAATAGTTTTGTTTACTTAATATTGAGCTCTCTTGGGTAATTTACAAGCTCTTCTTCAGTTACTGTCAGCTCTGTCAAATATTTACTCATTTTACTCATTTTTTTTTTAATTATATGGCAGTCTACCCCAGAAGAGTAAGGTGAAAGGCGGCATAGGAGAAACTTTCTGTGCTTTGTAATATAAAAAGAATAAGCGAGTTATACACTTACAAGATGTTCTCTGAGTAAAAGCAAACATTTCTGACTATTGTTACTGTACTATAACAAAAAATGGTGTCGGATACCTATGTCTAGTGAAAACTTGCATATAAAGATAAGTTGCTCTTATCTCTTTCAGGAAGTGATAAAAATTTAAACTTTTTTCGAGTTATTGAAGTGATTAGATGGCCTAAAGAAATAGCAAACAAGCATCACTTTTGGGATCACCTTTGTTTAACCTTAGTACGCCTGTTTTTTTTAACACCAACAATAAACAAAATGAGCATATTACAGCCCAATTCGAAAATTAAAAAAATATAATTATCATTATTGATATGTTGCTGTGGATCATCAATGGGGAGTACATCACGAGGCATTCACTGATAAGTGCATCCATAAACTAAAAGCGTAATATAGTAATGACTGATATTATGCGCACTAAAAAAGTTTTTTTTCTGCTTCTCTTCCCAGCAGTTTGTATGAGAACTGCGAGCTTGAGACCTCCTAAAAGAAACAGCTATGCATCTAAAGGATTTTTGTCAAGCTATATGAAAATTCGTAGTCGAGCTAAGTTTTTGGTTTTTCGTGATTTTAAAAATCTTATGCGAATTTTGTTGTTTTCAGATATGCTAAAATTTAATTTAATACTGTCTGCTGTACCGGTAATTATAATTAATTAGTGGACCCGTGCGTGAAGAATTCACGCAATAACCTATACGTTTGCCTAATGCCTCTAGGCCGGTGCGGAATCTCTTCTTCTCTTATATGCTTCTTAATTTTCTCCTATTCTTCATTGATCCTTTGTCGTGCTGTCATCCTTAGGTCTTCTATATAGACAGGCAGAAGTAACATCTTGAGTAAAATACTCCAACAAACTTAAACAAAATAGCAGCCTATATACAATATGATCGCTCCGTAGCCAAGATACCGTTGATACCGTCTTCCCACCTCAAATATCTGTTTCATTTGAGGTACTCAAATTTTTTGACCTATGAAGAGAAAACTGCTTCGTCAGAGGAAAACAGTAAGCTAGAAGAAATAATTGTCTACTGCACGTGAAAGCTTATGTTTCGTCGGTTTCGTTGACAATTGCATCAAAGTGGGAAGAATAGCTCATGCAACGAAATCATCTGTGGGAAGAAACTACGAATCAAGAAGCATGAGAGTG
>LQNS02278091.1:49717791-49728284 GCA_001587735.2 Parhyale hawaiensis | reverse complement strand
ATGATGTGGAATTCCACAGATCTCTTCGATTTTGGAGTCAGCGATGTGGCCGACACTGTTGACAAACTGCTTTTTTTCCGCTTGATTTCTGCAAAATATAGGGTTGCAAATCCAGTTCCATGGTATAAAAAATGTTCCAATACCCTGACAAACTGAGCTTTAAGTGTAAAGTATCATGGGCACCCAAAACACAAATAAGATATTATTACCAGTTATTGTTGCCTTGTACGCAACACTACCTGAGTAACAACTTGGACAAGGCTTAACCCTTCCGATAGTGACTTCATTTCTACACACAAACATAAAAAATACTCGATTTCCGAAATCGACAGGTTGTTTCTGCTTTAAATATTTCTTTGCAGAATTCTCAATAGTCAACCCATATGAGCTTCACAGTTTCTGTTTTGTGGTAGTCTTCGTTGTCAGATGTACGGGCTTAAAGCTATCCTTGATTTATTAGTTAAAAGACGTAAGCTCCGGATTATCCATATAAGTACCGTAGAATTTGTGTGGCACACCCATTCTGACAAAGCTATTGTTTACTATTGCTATATTTTTCAATGAAAGTTCCGTTCAATACATGGAGCAAAATAATTGTGCTTCAAGGGTTAGTTAATGTGTAATTTTAAAATAATCGCATATGTATAATATTAAACAAAATATTATTACACAAACCGTTCCGGCTCTTTTCTATAGCATTACAGAAGTTGATTCGGGCATAAATCTACAGATTTTGTTTAACCGAAATACTTGCGACATGCTAGCAATTTTAAACAATCTTTAATAACTTTGTAAAATTACGCATGGAACCTGATCAAACGTATGTCGATTTCCTCCGCGACTACCATAAAAAAACGGTGGAGGCACGAATATTTTGCTCTCCGTCATCGATGATTTCCTCCTTGTGGTATATATTTTCGAAAATTGATATCTTTCGGAAATGTTATGTATAAAAGTTGCTAGAATAAGTCGATCTGATCCACGATTCCGCCCGCATACCTAGCATCCTGGTATTTAAGTTTTTACTGTCTTCGAGATCATCCTACTCGTGGCACATTTCGGTAATAAGCGCAATACAAGATTTTTCACACAAATATTTTTCAAAATTACCAGGTGGATCTCACCTACAACTACGACACACAAGTATGGTGGCATCAATGTTGCGCTCACCGTCATCGAGATCTCCTTTCTCGTAAGCTGCATTATCGCGACCCAGGGAGCTCGCGTCGCTCTCTTTTCTGAAACTTTTCTTGGGCTTCTCAGTCACAATTGCGGTCATCGGAACTGTAATTGGAAAGAAAACACATAAATATGAGCATTTAGAAACACGGCTTTTAACTTCATAAAGCTGCAACCTCTGCATCTTCGCAAACCATTGTGAAAGCACTCAGTCACTGCGTTACCAATATACATATAGTTGGGGAAAATGGATACATAAAAAGATTGATTTGAAAGTATAAAAATACTTCAGTTTGTGATGTGAGTTGTATTCTAAGCTGCAATGTCTGTGTCGATGCTATTACTCTTGAGGTGACGTAGGTCGTGTAATATGTAGAATGGCATAGTCAAAAACAAAAAGAGAACAGAGAAAAGACTCTATCGGTAATACTTGGCAGCGACAGACGAGTTTAAGAAAAGAATTAGTGTTTTTTTACCTTACTCTCGTCTACAGAGATTCGGATTTTCACCATTATTGGCTTTTCTCTCGTTGTCTTCAGTTACGCGTCGTTAAGCCAAAGTTTTAACTTGCTGCAGAAGCATAGAATTTCATAATAGGTAGTACACATGTTTTAGAGCAAAAATATTCAAATTATTCGAGTACATGCTTACAAGTACAGTATTAGGATATAAATCTGTGTGCTCCTACTTATTGTCAGGTTCTCGCTCATTGCAAGTTCTACCGTAAAACTCATGTGTACTGCAACAAGATAAAAAATGTAGGTCTAATTTTGATTTTTCAAGTTTCTTGGAGAATTTTTCATATTTTCTAAATACTGACACTCCGGGTTGTAAATATATCTGTTGAATATTGTAGCTGCTATTGATTTGTTGATAGGGAACCTAATTTTCAGGAGGAAGAGATATATGAGGCTAATGAGAATCATTGNGAGTATGGTCAATAAGATGTAGTCCATCGACCACGCTCCAGAACAACCAGGGCTAAATAGTAGGCCGACGGGAAATTAAAATTACTATCCTTTGGTAAATTATAAAATGAAAAAGTCGACACTAACTAATAATTAAAACTTGACGTTTCGGGATACTTCTCCCATTTTCAAAAGCCTAATAAAATCTTTAATGGATACCTAACAATGGATACCTTCCTCCTGAAAATTAGGTTCCCTATCAACAAATCAATAGCAGCTACAATATTCAACAGATATGGACAACCCAGAGTGTCATGTGTACTGTATTTGCACTGTTCCTCTTCCCAGATAATCAGAACATATTTTACATTTTAAAACTTCCCTTTACCTACCGTGTCCTGAAGTGTAAACTGTATTTGATAAAGTTTGAAAATGTTGCCGCTACCGTTTGCAAGGGTGAGCGGAGTGGTGTGTCCGGTGTGTGCGGGCAATGTAGAGGGCGCGGCCCTTAAGTGTCCAGAGTGCACGGGGTTGCAACCACCTAGCTTCAGTGCGCAGAGCTACCACATTATTATCTTGTCCCCGATATGCTGGGACCCAAGCCAGGCAGGTACATATATGTGCCGTGCGTGTCTTCGAGAAGGCAGATTGAAGACTGTCTGCATTTGAGGATGAAATTGGGAACTGCTTCGCTGGTGACGACGTAGGCGGCAACGATGACGGCTGCGAGGACCGCACCGATGTTTTGAGTGGAGATGGTGATGGTGAAATTGAGGATGGCAGCCTCATCGTTGCCAAGGAAAGAGAATTGCAAGTTCCTACAGCCCTTCCTTTAACCCAGGGTGACGGCGGACAAACTAGCCGTACTCAAGAGCCTCTCAATCTTCAAAATGAGAGCCAGTGGCGAGCTGGATACGTGGAACACCGAAGAGATCGCGATAGAAACTGTAGCAACGAAAATCCCGAGAGCTGGAAAGCTGAAACTCGGGTCAAAAAATGAACCACCACTTCAGAATATCGGAAGAAGTAGGGAGCCAGACACTCCGAAACAAACTCCAAAATTGTTTGTAAGTACTATAAGTGCGGCAAGTCGGAGCAGGGGAGCCGGCTGTAAATTTCAGCACCCGAAGAAATGCTATAAATTTATGAGCGGTCCTACAGAAGTTGGCAGGAGTTGCGACAGGAGAGGAAGGTGTGAGTTTTACCACCCACCTTTCTGTAGGAGCTCCACTTCCGGGGACCCTTGCCACCGTAAGGACTGTCGGCTTGTCTGTGTGAAGGGGCACATGGACCTGGTGGCCAGGCCCAGCGGTTTTCTTCCGCTCGTCCGCTGCCAAACGACAGGTGTAAGACGCCCATTGAACAGAACTTGGACGAGCCAAAGAGCTATGCCGGAGTTCTTAGGAGCTCGAAAATCGGCGGTTGTGGCCTACTTGCGTAATGATTCGCCTCGAGCAGCAAGTACATGACTAGTGGATCAACGGGAGCAGTGGAACATTTTGTCCTGTACCTATATAAGACAATACAATCTGGTGCTCGCGGTGCTCTACAGACCAAAATGCACTGAGCGGGAATTTGGTCAGGCCCTGGACTCCATATCTACTTGTGTAGAGAGCTTGGGTGGCCCCATGCCCGATGTGTTGCTGGTTGGCGATTTCAATTTCCCAAAGATTAACTAGACTACACTCAGCGTCAGTGATGGATCTAAGTCTCTTTCAGAGAGACATCAGGCAGAACGACTTATTTAATTCGCTGACCGACACTGCGTGCAACACTTGGTACGGGCTCCCACTAGAGAGGGCAACATCTTTGATCTGATATTAACTAACGACGGGAACTTGATCGAGGATGTAGTAGTTTGCAAGACTGCGATCATTGGCAGAGATTGAGGGAGCTCTCAATATACTCGCTGGAGAGGAGAAGGGAGCGATATATTATTTTATATATTTGGAAGATGGCCCATGGTATGGTGCCGGAGGTGCTAGATCATTTTGGTCATGGGTTCCAGATCACGGATGGGGGCCGTGCAAGGGCTTTCGCTGTAAACTGCTGAAACTAAGTAATAGAGCCCCAGTACGAGTCCGAACGCTGCAAGAGAGCTCCTTGATGATCCGTGGGCCACGTCTTTTTAACTGCCTCCCCCCTTGAACTCAGGGAGATCCATAGCTCGTTCGAAGCGTTCATTCAAGATGAACCTGGACAAGTTTCTGGCGGGGTTGTTCGAAGCTGCCGCACTACTACCAAACTTCCAACAGCAAGAGCATCATCGACCAGGTGACCTGCCGTGGGCACCCTGGAGTCAGATGTGCTGGGTGCGGATAAGTGAGCGGTCCCTCAACATAGCCCGGGACCGAAAAGGGCCCGAACTTCATCTGGTACAGGAAAACGCGTCCCCGCCCAACAGCGCAATAAAATAACTCTCAACTTCACAGGTGAGTGTCATGTGGGAAGGTGTGAAGCGACCCAAAGCACTGGGTGAAGGTAGAGACATGATTGTGGAGAGACCTACAATTTCTGAAATCATTATCAAGCTCTCTTTCTTCTAGCCGAAAGTATTTCATAGCTCCTGCTCAATGGCGCTTTTTTCTTTTTTTCTTGAAATTTAGTATGGTAGTGCCCCGTCTCAGCGATGTTGGAAATTTGTTTGTAGGATGTGGTAAAATCGGCGATGCATTCTTTTTTCCAGCTTCTGGTAGGTACAGCAATGATGTCCCTAAACTGTAGTTTTATAAGTTTGCATGGTGAGAACCCATACCATGGGTGATATTGGTCAAATGCGATGAGGGGGAAAGTGTTTACTTTCCATAAGTATAAGGGTGGTCATTCTCGATAAAACCTATGTTTTCGAGCTATTGCCAATGCTAGTATGACACTTCGTGATGCTTTGTAAGTCTTGTAATGGTTACATTCAACTGTAACTATGTGTTGGACTCTACCGTGACTGTTTCAGAAGTCAGCAATCGGTATCTCAATGCGAATGTGTTTGTCCAGCCTTCGAGCCTACAGCCAAGTGACTGACACTTGAGGAGAGATGTCGCATTGTGCTCCGGTGCACTTTTTCGAGTATCTATTTTTTGTGATACATTAGTGCAGCTCAGTTTGGAAGGAAAATTCAGTATCACTGAGGCAGCCAAAAGTAAAAAGTGTGTTTCTTTGTAAAAAAAAAAAAGTCATCATGAAGGTCATTACTTGCAAATGGAGTGCCTCCACACACGATAAAAACGTCTTCCTTCAAAAACACATCAATGAGGCATTTTTCTAGTTAAAATAACTCATCTATGTGCTAACTTTCAAGTCTCGTAAGTCAAGTCAACCCACTCGTTGAAATGAATTGCATTTAATAGTTGACGGTAAATATTTTCAGTGCTTTTCGCATGATCTCTGGCACGTATCCCAAATCATAGCCCGAGTAGTGAAGCGAAAGCTGGCTGCATAGCAAACAGTACAAGTCTCTGTATGACGTGTGAGGTCTCAGCACCCAATTGCAGTTTGGCTGGCCGTTGTGCACTATCGTCGTTCACGACCATTGCGCGTCCAAGTAAGCTTTGCTGCGCGCACCACCACTAAAATAAACTCTACCTAGGCTAACTTAGCCCGAGTCTAACCTAACCTACCCTTAAATAACCTAACCTAACCTCCTAATCTAACCTTCTAACTTAATCATACCTAACCTAACCCAGCCTAACCTAACTTTATCAGCGATACAGCGAGCAGCGCGGCGCACCAACTTGAACGCTGCTCACATGCACACGATCTGCGTACACAAACACGCACACAAATCCGTCGTGAACGACGATAGCGCAGCCGGGGTGCACAGGCGCCAAACTCGCTGAGCGCTATGAACGTTCGCGACTATTTTGTGTACGTGCACCGCTGTGCGTGCTGCGTTCAAAGTATGTGTGCTGTGTGCCATTGATAAAAGTCGCTGCATCGCAGATTAGGTTAAGTTAAGGTATGGTTAGGCTAGGTTAGGATAGGTAGTACTTCTGGTGGTGGTGACGCAGCATGAAAGCTAACTTTAACGCACGCACAGCAATCCACGTACACAGCGCGGCGAGTTTGGCGTCAGTCCGGGGTGCACTATCGTCATTCGCGAAGATTTGTGGGAGTGTTTGTGTTCGCAGATCGTGTGCGTGCGGGCGGCATTCAAGTTCGTGTGCTGCGCTGCTCGCTGTATCGCAGATTAGGTTAGGTTAGGATAGGTTGGGTTAGGTTAGGTTAGGTTATGTAAGGTTAGGTGAGGATAGGTAAAGTTAGGCTAGGTTAGGGTGGGTTAGGTTAGGTTAGGAGCTTAGGTTAGGAGGTTAGGTTAGGCTGGGTTAGGTTAGGTTAAGTAGTGCTTTTTATGGTAGTGACGTGCGCAAGAAAGTTTACTTGAACGCAAAATCGTTGCGAACGACGAGAGTGCGTCTGAGTGGAGTGAAGGGTTAGGACGATATGCTGTACTTCAGGCCTAAGGGGCTGTCGCAATCATGCCAAGACCGTGCTACCACAACCTGAAAAAAAGGTTACCTTTAACCCGTTAAGTGGTTGGGATAGCGCCATCTAGCGACGACGGTGTAAGCTCAGGGACAGTGAAATTCTATTTTATTCGAAATGTTGTGAATGTCAGTTTTAAGTAACTGACCTGATTTACTTATTCTGGTGTAAGAAACTTATTTATTGCGTACTTGAATGAATTTTGTGCTCGTTTTATTCAAAATAGACGTTTGTGACCTACATCACCGTAACCCGTGTCACAGTCATCATTTGAGCAATGATTGTGACATGGGGTGCGACTGGTCTGGCTCGGACCCTGGAGTAGCACAGGTAACCTAGAATGGGCCAGAAACGCTGATTGCGACACACCCCCAGGTGCAGCGTATGTGCAAGTGAAGTTCTTGTAGCAGTGGGCTGTGCGTAGCGACAGGAACTGCCAGTGATTCTTTACCCCATAGGATGTAACTAAAATGTTAGTTACTGTAGTAGGAATTAATGTGTTAGAAATGTCGTCTGCGATGGATCCTGATCACTAAAAGGTTAATTTGTTGTGATTTCGTAAGATACGTTATTTTTGATGAATTGCACAAAGTTAGAGTTGAATAACATGCAAATACTAGAGCAAAACATCCACTGTTCAGACAGACGGCAGCACAGTTTTTACTGTGGACGACAGTGCACCATCATATATATATATATATATATATATATATATATATATATATATATATATATATATAACAATAGTTACTGAATCTCAAAAAGAAATTTATAGGCATTTATCCGATGTTATCGGCTACCCTTCACTATTTACTCATAGGCAGCCGATAAATACCTATAAATTTCCGATTGGGATGCAGCGTGATTCAG
This sequence comes from Parhyale hawaiensis, assembly GCA_001587735.2. NCBI lineage: Eukaryota > Metazoa > Arthropoda > Malacostraca > Amphipoda > Hyalidae > Parhyale > Parhyale hawaiensis. The sequence continues at coordinate 49,720,848 of LQNS02278091.1, read as the reverse complement.
AGAAATGCAACAGCTATAGTAGATGCGATACCCGCTGCCCTCATTAATTCCTGATAAGAGCCTACGAAGTAACTGTGATCAGGTGTGGAATTCTTACTATCGGTGTCAGTACCCTTAGGAGGTGAAGTCTCAGATGGCCTCCGATGATAAGCTTGTTTTGTTTTTTGTTATCGATTGTAATGATTAAAATTGAAGCTTGCTGTTAACGTTTTATCCTCATCACACCTCAAAGGCGTCAAACATTAGGTTTACATCAGTTACATTACTCACTCCAACCGCTTATCTTACCGTTTTCTTCATTATTTGTCTACACCCTATCTGGAGTTTACATGATATTAGTGATGCTGTTTAATTGTAGCATCCTTACACATTTTTAGAAACAGCTTTTGTGCAAGTTCTCTCTTGAATTTGCACCAGTAAACAATTTCTGCTGCAGTAATCTACAAGTTATATTTATTGCCAGTATTCCGTCCTGTACGCCTAGTGGCCATCTAGGTACACGTCAAGCGTACTTGACACTTGCAACACAATTCCGAGCGACGGGCCAACAATCCTGTCTAAAATTCTGGAAAAGTCAAGTGAAGGGGGCAGGGACTAGCTGGACTTCAGCGAGCCAGTTTATGAAGCCTTCATTTGTGCCGAGCAACGACATATATAATCATTTGCATGTAGTTTTGCCTTTCTTTAATCGAATTTGTTATTCTAAACAGCTGCATGCGTCTCCGTAACCCATGTAGTAGTCGTCGCTACGGCTTTCCGGGGTGCGATCGCGACATAGATTTCGACTGCCGGGACGCACACGGCGTCAAACTCGCCATTCTGTGTACGTCACGGTAAATTAAAAGGAGGTACTTTTTTCGAGGCCGTCGAAATAGAGACTTTCTTCTCCATGGTCTCGCTTTATTGCAGCAAGTTACTTCAGTGACGTCACGAGCAATTACGTCATCACGAACCAATAGCGAGGCTTGAAGGGCTCTCTGTTGGGTCACGAAATGGCTGGGTCAGTTGTACGACATCAGTGAGCAGATAACCGCAATGCGCCGACATGACCCCGAAATTCTTGCTTTAGAAATTGCAATAATAATTCAAGAGACAGGGAAGACCTTGATTTCTTTTAATTTCCTTCATCCAATGTCCAATCGTAGATTGTAGCAAGTGGCAATGAGTTCTTAATACACTCCTCACAAGCACACGGCCGGAATATTTTTATTATACGTCCCCCGTTGTACGTCTGGCAATGGCAGCTTAAGCGTCTCGCTGCCGTAGCCATGTACCTGGGTGACGTCACGAGCGGAGAAAAAAAGGAGCTCTTCTATTGGTTGATGCTGTTCCCTTAGAAGTGCAAGTACCTTATTTTATTCTGCCATTGTGTCCGTTCATCTGTGAGCGTTCGCTCAAGTAAGCTTTCTTGCCGCGTCAAAACCACGAGCAGCACTATAATAAGCACTACCTAACCAAACCTAGCCTTACCTAACCTAACCTTATCTAACCTTGCCTAACCTTACGTAACCTAACCTAATCTGCGATACAGCGAGCAGCACAGCCCACGAACTTGAACGACGTCTGCACGCACATCGATGCACCTATACAGCATTGTCACAAACGTACATAACGCATGGCCAGTTTGACGTCTGTGCTGCCGGCACTCCGGAATAGAGTAGGTAACCCTGGGACTATGTAGTGTGTCTTAGCTAACTTGATTTCTGATTTAATTATGTTCATGACTTAGTTTAAACAGGAAATGTGGTTAAGTTTTAGATTTAGTCATTTACACTCTTTTGCTTTGAGGAAATGTGGTAAAGTTTTAGCCATTCATACTCTTTGCTTTGTTTTAAATGAATACATAACATTGACACTGAAAAACACAAGAAAAGTTTAGGTTTGTGTTAATCTCTTGCATACCAACGTAGAATCTGTCGCGTTGCCGGCATAAGTTTTTTTTTTTTTTATCCACGGTGCATAAGTGCTTTTATTGTCTCTGATATATTTGACAGCATTTTCACTGGCCCGTTCAGTATAGGAAGTCATACATGGTTTACTTCTTAAACTTGAGCCTAACTACATGGATGAAATATACGGTCGGCTCAATGTAAACTTTTTTCTATTTGCAAATGAAACTAACCTTTGCCATAGCCAAGTTTCTGCAAATGAAGGAAAACGAACAATTAACAAAACAAAGCCGTAGTTTGCCCCGATCAGGTGCCCTGACTAAGAGAGTAAGAAAAACTCTTTTCAACATTGACTTATGCATCTTTGCATCATATTACAGCTATCAGTTTATCACCTCGTTTTCCCAGAATGCACCGGCAACCCAACTCGTTGCACTCTTTATCTCGAACTAATCTGCTTGATGATCATAATGTATTACGCGCAGTTGATAAGTGGTGCCCTGTCGCTCAGAAGGAATTACTCTAGGCAACTATTATCATAATCTACTCGCACATTGATTAGGATTGAGACTGTTGGAAGCCCACGTACTTTTAGACCTGTTGACCTGCCACTTATTCTAATCAGAGTTTCTGGGTTGGCGGCAGTACACCGACAGATGCATATATTTCAAATAACGGGAACATAAAGATTTATACATGAGCATTGATTAAGTTCCGTAGACCAGAGTAAGTAAATACGTTTACCTATTTCAAGCTTAGGTTTTCTAAATTACAATTAGCATAGATTCCAATACTATATAGGCTTACGCTGCTCAGCGACAGATGACACTCTCACTACAGAGTTTTGGGTTACGGTTACGATTTTTCAAGTTGTGCTGATTCAATGCGATTATGATAACAACACGCCTCTGAAGTAGAGTTGCATAACATAAACTAGAGCACTCTGAGAGCGCATACCTCCGCCAAAAGAAGCAACGGTAGCAAAAAATTGAAATTAGCTCTGAAACCATAATTTTCTTTGAATAAACTCAAAAATCTAATCATTTGTGCCTTTTTATATTATTAACAGCTTGTTCAATTTTCTTGAAGATCCGTTCATAACTTTTTGAGTTATACTGTTAACAAACGTTATGACAAACATGAGTCAAACATACAAACGAACTAACCG
>LQNS02278091.1:49691080-49710523 GCA_001587735.2 Parhyale hawaiensis | reverse complement strand
CTTCTACCGTATGTTGTATGTAGATGTTAACGAATTTTAGTTACACATTCGTTAACAGATATATTTCATGCCTCCCCCATGAACAGCAAACACCGAACTAAAATTCGTTGCATTTGCATAAGATTAGTTAGTAGTGTATAAAGGTGCGAATCCTTTGTTTTTGAGGGTAACCTACCCTCGCGCGTGAGCTTCCGGTTTATAACGGCCAATGCACTTCCGGTTTAGCGGGGGTCTGGGGGGGGGGGCGCAAACAGGAAGTGGGCGGGGCCTGGGAAACCGGAAGGGGCGGCGCGATGACCCGGCGGCGCGATTTTAACCTACCCTCAGTAGTAGTGTATAAGGCCGAGAAATACAACTTTTTGAGGGTAACCTACCCTCGCGGCTCCCCTCACGCGTGAGCTTCCAGTTTATAACGGCCAATGCGCTACCGGTTTAGCGGGGGTCTGGGGGGGGGGGGCGCGACAACCGGAAGTGGGCGGGGCCTGGGGAACCGGAAGGGGCGGCGCGGTGACCCGGCGGCGCGAGGGGAACCTACCCTCAAAAAGTGGTATTTCGCGGCCTTATACATTACTGTCTCCTGTTCTAGAAGTTCCAATATTCTGCAATATACGACTTGGAAAGCATTGTGTGACTGCCCCTCTATGTTTTACGACATACATAAAGCACCAGTTGCACTAGTATCAAGAAAAAGAATACCTCCACCTGTTCGAAAAATATATATATTGTTATTGTAATTACCTTTTATTGTAGAATATGTCACGAACTCTGCAAAGAGTAAAATAATTTGGAATTTGTAAATTACCGTTCCTAACTATGATTATTGACGTGTATTTAGTGACTGCAAGATTACATGACATTGAACCAGTATAAGATTATTGATTTTCAATTTCAAACCTTACACAAATGAGTATCAGGAACCCTTCATTTTCGTTTCAAATTAATATTATGATCTAAGGTGACTTTAAGATGTTCAATAACAGTTACACGTCGTATAGTGATACATCCATAGAAGTGCCAAGAGCTGTGGGACCATTTTGAACTGTACATGCTCAAGTCAAAACAATTGATTGAGTTAAGTTCGCTCTGAGAATTATGCGGCGGGGGTGATGTCACTGGGTGTGAGCTTGTCATCATTGATCTGTGTAAAGCAATGTAGCTGAAATTCAGATGCTACATATACGATTAGTTACACATTTTTATTAGAAAATATAGCCCAGTCATTACTGGAGCAAAAGAAGGACTATCTGTTTGAAAAACATTCGGCGCATTCAAGTTGACGATAGATATCTCGAGCATTGTTACGAGATAATAATATGATATTACAACATCGGAATATATGTTCAGATCTCTGGATTTCATAGCATAAACGAAACTATCAAATTTGTGGCTGCTAGTCGAAAACTGTTGATTTATCGGTTATCGATTATCGCTATCGACGATAGATTTATTACAAAGTTATCAACTATCGCGGTACGAGATTTTCCGTATCGTGCCCAGCTATGGGACTCTCCACTCGAGTCTCATGCTATTCCTACTCGTCCATAACGCTGTCATAAGACTGTGCACTGGGGCGTTTCGCTCCTCATCCGCCAACAGCCCTTGGGCCGAGAGCGAGGGCCCGTCGCTGCCGTTCGAAGCACTCAGCGCACACTCCAGCTGGTGCCTTGCACTCGTCAAGCAACTGCCTGCCGCGTGGGTTGGTGACTTTCGGGTGGGACGTCGCCGTCGAGTCCCTCTCCCCTAAGATGGTCAAATAGTTTGGTTCATGAAAATCCACACTTGACTCATCCCAGTGGAGACCTATACTGCCTCGGACCTTCCTCCCTAGTACTGGTCAGCAGTCTAGTTAGCCTATGTTCTACGGAATCTTTTCACATATCACTCGTCCCATGAACATGCAGCCACCACCCATGTTTTTACTGATGGCTCAAAGTCCAGTAACTCCGTTTCCTGTGCCGTGGTGCTTCCCGAGAGAACCTTGGTGTGAAGAATACTCGATGAGGCATCAATTTATACAGCTCACTACTCTTCATGTCAAGGAGGTTTTTATCAATCCTTCTTGATTTAGCTGCATGCTCGACGAGCAGAATATCACAGGGACTGGCTTATTTTCTTTGATTCTAATGCTGCTCTTCAGATCCTCAGGACTAACAACTCATAAGGTTGCTGTGACCCTTGTGGGACTTAACTGCACCGACTTACGAGTATACGCATATGTCTGGTGACGGGACAAGTTAGTCCGCGGAAAAACAACTTGACGGACGAATCAGCGAGGTAGGCTGTGATCTTAGCCACGGAACCCTCAGACCATAGAGTACCATGTCAGTATTACTTATTCTGTATTGGAACAGCCATCTATGCGGCATGGCTGATCAAGTGAGACAGTGTCCAAGACTGACAGCAGCAATAAAGGGAAGAATAGTACGTGGGTGGGCTTGAAAATCATCTGCACTTTGTAACCGTCACATGGAGGTGCTATTGTACCGCCATCCTCGGCTGAGGCAGGGCCATTGATGGAACACCGCCCCGATCGAGTTGTTTTCTGAGGAGCGTTTAAGGAGGCGCCGGAACTTGGGGAGGAGTAGGAGGGGCAACTGCCCTCCTTGCCCTGCCGATAGAGGACGGCAATAGGAGGCAGTATGTGCCCTTTTTCTAAAGGAAAATGTGGAAATTTAGACCTTTCTCATTTTGGAAATCCGAATTATGAATCTGGATTTCTGAACAAAAGGTCTAATATTAAGAGAATTCCAATATTTTGTAAAAAGATCTAGCTATAGGAAATTTATTATCTTGCTACTAAATAAAAATGTCACTGTATCATATTGAGACCAGTTAGTGCTTTCTAGCTTGATGAGTAGCTGTTACTGTCTCATGAGATGCCATACGATATCATTCAGATCACATCTACAGCATAGTTAGCAGGTTAAATCTTGCATATAGGAATACCTTATTTCATATGGAAGTCAACAATGTTGCCCTAACACTGACTGGCCACTAGTGTAAATCCACAAGCCAACGGTAAATCTTCTCCCATGTGTTAGCTTTAACACTGTTATTTATAAGAATGAATACCTTAGCGTACTGCGCCACTTATTTCTTAGGCACTGCATCCAAATGAGAAAATATATGATTTTGCTGTTACATCAGCATTCGTGAAAACCAATGACATTTTTTACCTGCTTATAACATTCTTAATATTGCGACAATCTTCAAAATGCTTCGGCGTCTAATGATTCCAATGATAGCTTCAACTGTTTTTTGGCAATCATCTAACTTGTAAACAACGTGAATAAAATTTAAACATTTGAAATAGTTTATTCCACATTCAAAGAACTTTGCAACAGCCGTAAAACTGCTACAATCATTACACTCTTGAACAATTATACCCATTCACCTCCGCCACAGAGGTTCTATGTTTCTCGAAGTTTGTCTCTTTGTTTGTCTGCCGCAAAGGCAACTCTAAAAGTTTAGAACTCATCTTCATTAAACCTTTAAAAACTGTTAGGGCGGGTGCACACGAACACAAACGTCTCACCTCCACATAATTCAGCATCGATTTAGTTGCCGTACGCATGGCATCGACTTGCACAGGGCCATGACTTGCACAGATTTATGTTCTAGAAATGTAAATAATTACAACTTGATCATATGTTTCATTGCAAAGAGCAGTGGAAACTAAGTTTACATCAGTACTACACTCTATTATATTAATAACTCATCCCAAAAAGTAGCAAGAATTTTGAACATCCATCAGTGCCCCTCTTACTCCAGTGGTGCCCTTCTCTCGGGCAGAATCCTGCCTCTGGCGCTCGTTCCGGCGTCAATGACTGTTTGCTCCCTCACCGTTCGTCAGCTTATATATATAACGAAATGCCTCAGTCGTTTTGATGCCCTTCCTCGATATTTATCTGATCGTAATTCTTCTAATGTACAGTTCGTCTAAGGAATAAGTCATCTAACCAGTATTAGAGGTTGATTAAATGAAAACATTAACCATAAGTAGATAAAGTTTGGCAGTATGCAATAATACCAGCTAACATACCCTGGTCAACAAAGAGTCGTCTAAAAGACAATAAAAAAGCTAGTGTCTATATATGTATATATGAAAAACAATGTAATATACCTAGGTTAGGTTAATTTATATTAGATTAGATGGTTAGGNTAGACGAGTTTTACATTAGATAAACTTGTTTTAGACGAATTGAGTTAGATGAATGACCACTACGCAGTACGCAGTGGTAGTCTACGCAGTGACCACGATGAAACTAAAAGTACTCACCAAAGTTTTACTCGACTTCTAAACTATAATATTATTCGGAAGAGGAAAAAACGCTGTAATGTAGTCTTTGTTTCTCATTATGCATGAAAACTATCAACAAAATGATGGTTAATAATTTTGTAGCAAGGTCACACCACGATGTTGTGACTACTATGGGAAGGGGGAAGTCTGCTTGAGCACCTCTTGGAGTTATAGTCCCATAAGAAGGAAAGAAATTCTTGAATACAACATCTTTAATAATTGTATCTTGCACATTTTTTCAGTCGTCAATAATTTGATTAGGCCAGCCACGAACTTTCCCTGCCTCTGATGCAGTCACAAACCTAATACCGTCTATAGTTCAATTCTCATCTAAAATAATAACAGGTGCCAAGGAAAAAAATCTCGTATCAGAATTAATATGTTGTTTTATTACCTCTGCCAAGAAGGTTATGTTTTCGTCGATTTTGTTTGTTTTTTCATCTGTCTGTTTATCTGTCTGTCCGTTTATCTGTCAGTCACCAAGATAACTCAAAAAGTTATGAACAGATTTCAATGAGATTTATGAGGATTGTTAGGTATGTTGGAAGGAACAGATGGTTAACTTTTGGTGAAGATCGATCTGTTCACCCGTTGTTTATTTGTTTGTCTGCCTCATTTTTCTTAGCTATGGATGGATTTCTATGTGATTTGCGCCAAATTGTTCGGTGTATTATGAAGAGTAACTTAATAAATTTTCGTGACGATCTGTCTATTCGTTTGTCTCTATATTTGATTTTATGCTTGTTAGCAAAATAACCAAAAAAAATATAAATCGGTCTTTATTAAATTAACAGGAATGGTTGGTGATGTTGATTTACATAAATGTTTAAATTTGTGGTGATGATCGGTTGGTCTGTTTGGGTGTTTGACTATTGTTTGTCAGAAAGTTTTTTAGTAACATAACTCGAAAAGTTATGAACGGATATTCGACATAATTACACATGTTATTTACTATCAAAAGACACAAATGATTAGATTTTGGTGTTGATACAAAGGGAACCATACTTTCAGAACCAATTTAAGTTTTACATTGTCTTTGCCTTACTTGGCGGAGGCGTGTGCTCTCAGAGTGCTCTAGTTTACAATAGTATAACTTATTGGTTTTTCAGGATGTGTGCCACAAATTGCACCTTCTATTTCAATAATCGCTCCTTGAGCACAGTAAGTAGGGCAGGATGAGCACCAGTTTAGTGCTAAAAATAAAAAGTAGAAAAGTATTTAACTAAAGTATTTAAATACATTCCATGTATTTAGTATTTACTGCTTAAATATATATCAAAAATATAATTATAGTCAAACCAGCGTAAGAAGTCCGATGGGCGTGGTTAAGAACGCAAAACAACTTGGCTAAATCTCACTTGAGCGCGTGGTATAACTTGTCTCAATCTATAAAATTAAGTTTGTATTCGAATGCATTAGCCAATAGATTAGATTTAGCACTGCTGCGTTTAATTCAGCCCCGTCCTGAAAGGACTGCTTACGCTAGTTTGACTACAGTATATAATTAAATTTTCACGATGTATTTAGTAATTAGTATTTAAATATATTTAATATGTTTGGTGCCCATCATTGGTATAACCTCCTCAGAGGGTTATACCAGGGAAAGCCCAGGAACCATATGCAGATGCCCTGGGTCACATGTAACCCAATTAAGTAGACTATCTCAAAACGTATAGTTATCTGTAGCATATATATCGGGACTCTCCGAGTCCACAGTCAGCATAGGTAACAAAATCACTGAGACCTGAGGGACTGAAAAAGAACAACTTATCTCCGCAGCGCTATTGTAAGTCTTCTTTCTACCATTACTACTATTTTCGCTAGATTATGGGTGACATTTTATGGAGCCGCCATTAGAAACTTAGTACACATGAATAATTTTTTGCATCATTTCTTCATAGATTTCATTTTACGAAATAAGTTGTAGATGTCGTTTTTTTATGAAATAAGCTGTCATCGAAATAAAAATCAAGGCGGAGTTTCGCAAGTATGAGAATTATTCACAACGACAGCAGAAAGCGAAGTTGGATTTGAAATTTCTCAAGAAATGCAAAATGTACGTGAATCCCAGTTCCTACGCTTCAAACTGTATAACAAAAGTTTGATATCTTCACAGTTCTACGACTAGTTCATTGGTTTACGACTTTATACTTATAGCTATGTTGATTTTTATGCATTTCAATTGATTTCAGATTGCTGATGATGGCCGAAGAGCATAAACGTTCATTTTTAATATAGACTAGCTTTTCAGTTTTTAGTTTTCGCCTTGCTTTTTATTTTGAAACTCTGCAAAGCAATACACTCTTAAATAATTAAGCTGTAATCGTATTCATCCAAGAACATCGCCCGTCTCCGGAGCAATGTATGACATCCACAGGACGTTACCGGGTAAGAACTCTCTCTGCAGTATGACCGTTTAAATCAACACGCTAGGAAAGATATTAATTACTCTGTTTATTGCTAAGCGTTTAATAAAGTATATCGTTACCTATTCTTTCCGTAAACAATGTACAGATAAAAAATCCGTCGTGCATTTGCAATGTTAAAAAAAGTTGAACCTCAGTCTGTGAGGCGTTGTGACCTAGGTTTCTTTGACTTATATTATGCCTTCCTTTTTTTTTTTTTTTTGTTCCCAGAGAATAGAGAAGACACGTTCGACGATGAGCACATGGCAAACGTATTGTATTTAGACTGCGCTGGAAAGCGTCGCAGTTGCATATACTGCAGGGCAGTGTTCGTATCTACGTCATAAGAAGGTCGCTATTTAATATCAGTTGCGTCATGTGTTCAGAACCCGCATTTCATATAACTGAAGACTAACTGATGTATTTTGTGACGTCAGCTTCTCAGCGGGGGGCAGGGGGGGGGGGGGGGGAAGAACAAGCGTTTTGCTGTGTTTGAACAAGGCCCTCTAGAACACTGTATTCTAGGGGGCCTTGGTCTGCAGCGGAACAGACTCCTCTGCTAAAGTCAATGTCTAGGGAACGATTCTGTCAGTCCGACATGGTTGGATAAAATTGTATTTCACATATTTGCGCAGATGAGGCGTATACATATATTCATTGTACAATGCGCGGGTTCTTAATGTACATAATTTTAGGTGTATTCTACGAGTTCAATTCCAAGTACAACAGATGTATCATTACTCTGTGGATGAGCAGCACTTGATAGATTAGTATTGGGTGCATATTTCAACCTACGGATTCACACAGCAATATTCTAAAGTAAAGTATTCTACCTAAATTCAAAAGGGCTTTTCCTAGTTATCAAAATTTTGTATCAGTTGTGCATCCTTCTTCCTCGAATTTTGATTTTCATTACACATGTAAAATCATAAAATGTTATCAACTTTAGGGGGTATATGCGTCATATTATAAAATTACAATATAACATTGTATAATAACAGAATTTTACTGCTTCGCTCTATGTAAATACCCGGTATTTATCACCCCCGCATCGTATGGATCCTTCTTGGATTAAACTGTCGTCCGCGAATCTTACAGACACCAGCAAACGATACTGTACAAGTAATAGTGTACTTTTGGGTCTTCCTCGATATAATCGTAAATATGATAAAACATATATAGCGGTAACCTATGACTATAATATATTGAAACACATTCCGAAGTAAGATAGTCGTAATTAAAATATATTAAACATTTTGTGATGCAGCGTAGTCACGGAATGTATCGAAACATCTTATAGAAAGTGCATGGCATCTCCAGAAGGTAGTATAGAGGCTGTGACACACGCTAGTCAAAAGAACAAGTTTTTCGGCTGATTGTCTGAATATTTCGTTCAGCCCTCGTAAACAAAGGTTTGAGTTCACCTCACAAGATAGTAAATTATTAGCCGTCAAGTTTAGTTTGCTCAGGAGCTGCTTTCAGTCAAGTTTTGGACCTCTCTTCAGACATGGAGGGAATTAAAACTCGAAATTCTTTATAGCGTTGTGAAACTATGACGGGCATAGTAACGCATTCAGACAAGGAGCTGACGGAACTTTTTCTTTTGACCAGCGTTTGTCATGAGCTTGCATTGAGTAAGCTTCCTCAATTATCACTATAGTCAAACCAGAGTAAGCAGTCCTTTACATAGGGGTGTGGCTGAATTGAACGGGGCAGTGCCAAATCTAATCTATTAACTAATACACTTTGAGTATCCGAATATAAATGTAATTTTATAGATTGAGACAAGTTATACCAGATTGAGACAAGTTATACCACGCGCTTGAGTGAAATTTGGCCGAGTTGCCTTGCGGTTTTAGTCACGCCCATCGGACTCCTTACGCTGGTTTGACTATAGTTGTTATACCTACTTATGTTTTTAAACCTAAGTTTAAACACTGTGTCGTGTGGGTCTCCTTAATACCAATCAGAAGTGTGCACGGTTACAGCTGACCACCCTTTTTACGACTTGCAATTCACGGTCGGATCACTGCCGGATCAAAACCATCGAAACTACTCATTTAAAAGGTAATAGATGCTGCATGTGATTGGCTCATGTAGAATATGAAGAGTAGCTATAGAGTGACACTACTGAGTGACTTGTCTGCTTCGTCCCCACCGTAGTAAAGATACCATTGGTTGGAAGGCTATAAAGGATTGAGTGTTGAGAATTTAAACACTAAGTACGTCTGAACTTGTGGGCTATTCAAATTTTTGAGATGTGCCAACCCTGGGGACTAAGAAAAATTAGAAGTGGACGAGAAAGTGGACTTTAAGAGCATAATCACGATTTGTGCTCCAAAAATCGAAAATTGGCGCTATCCTTTGCCGCTCCGTATATATTCTAATTCAACAGAAGTGCAAATTTTGTCATTGTTCTGTATTGTTGAAACTTGAATCGCTTACAGCGCGTTGCGGAGAACTAAGTTACAAATGCATTTCATCACCTCGTGATGCAATACAACAGTTAATTAGTGTTGTATGATGATTATAATTATTATAGTCATGTTACTCAGGTACTGCTTTCTAAAATCTATGCATTACACAGCGCATTTATGTATGAATATAAATAATTTATATACAAAAAGGAAGCTATTTAAAACCTGTAAAAGAGTCTTTATTTGTATGAAATATGTTCCCACGCGTTTACTACGGGTGTGGCATACTGGCTGATGCAATAGTTATAGGGAGTTGTCACACCGTCAGTGAGTGCATAGGTACGACTTGTTTTTACTCCACTGAAGACTCTAATAATAAAAAGGTGTGTACAGATTTCTGTCACCATAAAAAAATACTGTGCAGTGGCACAACCTTTCGTGTCAACATTGTTGATATGACAATTCTCTCTAAGAACAGCAAGCAATAGCCAAACTATATATATTCAACTGGATTGTGTCAACATAAATCCAGGGCCGGGATGCACAAACGCTTTGTAAAGTTACGGTGACATAAACTGTACACTATTGTACAGTTTCTTGAAGAAGTGCTGATATCGGAACTCAAATTTTATCACTTTCTTATACTGATCTTCACAATGTGGTTTGAACCTCCATATGATGCATACCTAAATATTAGACAGACTCATATGTTAAATCGAAGAGCAAAAAATGTACAGCTTCAGCAGCTACATGGTAGCATTGGGGCCTACAGTTGTACACATGGCTGAACTACGTTGTTCAGCCATGGTTGTACAATTACGATGCTTGTAACTTGACCAGGCTTTTGAGCATCCGGCCGCTGGTTGTGATTTCAGCCTCTAGCAGTGCTACTAGTCAACTAAATATTACACTTTAATGTTGCGTATTTTGCTGCTTTTCAGTTACATAAGATCGGGTTTGAATCTTCTGCAACTCGTAAGATCGCGTTTGCTACATTAGACTATAGGGTCTGATACTAAAAAAGTGTCGTGTTTATGACTATATATACAGTAGTGTATACATTGCCATATAGGTATGACTATTGCCACGAAGCAAAAATTAGTTAGATACATGATTTGATTTTAATTAATATTTTATGTTATAGATTTGACACTGTTGATTATGTACATTAGTTAGATATATAAATTCATGTTGAATAAATGGTTCAAATCAAGTCAACACCTAATCGCTTATACACTATGTACATAAACATAGCTTTGACGTTTCGCCAGTTAGTTAGTTGACTAGGCGTACGGTTTATGCACTAGAATTTTCGGTTTGTATTGTGCCGTTTTTGAAAATTTTGCTCTTTACACCTTACGGATTCGATAAAAAAGTTGCGATTTTGCGCTCTAAGGAAAAACTTGTGCGTCCCTTCAACTGGAAATAATAAATACGGATACTGAATCTCCAATGACATCCAAAGATAACCTCTACAATGGGTTAAGAGCAAAGGATAGGATCCGCTCTTTCTTTGGAAATCGTTATCTAGCTAAAGATTCACATTTTAATTTTTTCCAGCGATCTACCTGCACTGTACCTATTCTATCGACATATTGGTAACCCCTGAAGTAATTGTAATTAATAGTCGATAAATCTGAGCACTTTACCATCCGGTCCTCTCCTCATCACTTTGAATTTCTCCAGCACTTCAATGATCAAATATCCCACCATTCCGGCAGAAAGGAAGCCTATCACGATGTACAGTTTCGCATCGATGCAAATAGTCGAGTTGGTGATGAAGGTGATGATGAAGCCCACGGACTCCCACATGCGGTAGTTGCTGAAAGCAGCTTCGGCTTCTCCGGGGAAGATGACGCCGTAGAAAGCTGAAAACAAAACTCAGAAAATAAGTAGTATGTCCTGATTTGAAGGTAAGTTTCAAGAATATTTTACCCTCCGTCTACAATTAAATGAATATACTGAATACGGCTGTGGGCAAAATTTCCCACGTTCGTTGTTGTAATTTGTACGTCAGGCACAGGGTGTCATGTCAAAGTATTGCGAGACAATACACGTTCACAAACATTTCATTCCTAAGTAAATCAGTTCTAACTACAATTGACATGATCATATGTATGTAAAAACCGAATCAATTTCAAATGCCTACCTACGCTGAAATATGCAAGGCAGCACCTCCTCTTATTTCTCGCAAAGTATTTCATCCACAGTTTTTCTGCAATAGTTGTCATGTGCGACAGCAAAAGAAGAAGACGAAACATACACTGTGCATGTACCTACTTACCGTTTATTTGCGTCTGCCACACTGCGTCACCAATGCCCCAAATGGCCGCAGCTACGAAGAACACGGCAATGTCGTCAGACGTCGGCGGCCAAAGGAAGAAAAGGATGATTATGACAACATTGCAGGCGCAGCCGAGCAGAAATATGGGAATGCGGCCGACAATCTTCACCATGGGACTGAAGCAGACCGAGCACACGGCATCGAATACTCCATAGACTATCATGATGTAGCCGACCATGTGGACACCCAAGCCGCACGATATGAATGCCTGTAAATGAAGATTAATACAAGGGTATTTTCCTGCTCCATGTTATGCAACAGACCAATTTGATACCAAAGCTAAGTCATACTTCGCTACAATACATTGGGTCTCCGAGCAGACCAACCAGGCCTGAAGCCTTCTGCTTGCATTGTTATGTCATGGTATCAATTAAAGTTTGGACTGTGAAAGGCGCTCATCATGCAAAATATGTAAAATAAAGCTGATTTTCTTCAATCAGATCTCCAGGTACCGAAAGTTTTACGTATGAGTATTTGTACTAATGGCCATGACACACGTACGCTAGTCAAAAGAACGAGAATCGTTATCTCTTCGTCCGAATGCATTGATGTGTCCAATTAAATAGCAAACACTTGCAAGGAATTTCGAGTTATGATCCTTCCAGATAAAATGAAATGTCCAAACGTTAACTAACGGCACTTGCGGAGTGAACTGAACTGACGGTAAACCTTTTTACACCATTTCTTGGCAATCTTGAAGCTGTGTTTACAAGAGTTCAACATAACGTTCGGATGAAAAGATGACGATACTCGTTCTTTTGACTAGCGCGTGTCATCACCATTACACTATGTTGACAATTGCAAATAAGTTTTTACAAATTTTAAGAAAGTCCTTAGACTAATTGCAAAGGGATTGATTATTACAAGAAGTTGTCATATCGAACAAAGAGCCAGTCAGAATGTTGATTTGTGGATGTGAGATACAAAGCTATTTTTCAATATGATTCCTCTTTACCAAAATATCATCAAGTCTTCAACGGAAACGTTCCACTGAGACACAGAGGTTTTCCTCGAGTACTTTGGCCCATTCCCTCTGAAGAGACTAAGAGCATCAACACCTGTGTGATGAACACAACACACCTGTGCCTCCAACATCAGGCACACACGGGAATCTATTGTGTTTAAGGCTTATGATGAGTAGAAGGTCATATATCTTTGCTCCAAAATCCCGGAAAATGACGAGAATACCATTCCTGGTTCTTTAGGTGTGAGAAGGCACATCGTCTGGAAGGGAGGTGAAAAGCTGTTCTTAGTGTTCATTCATCTCATCTAAAGCTGGAACCAAAAAGTCCACAGTGTAGCAGCTTTGTGTTGAATTTCGCGCCCTCTTTCACCAAAATCAGAGGGATTTAAAAGTCTTTAAGATTACAGCCCACACCATGACAGAGAATGGTGATTGACGGCGATAAACAGTTCTCCGTGAATCTGGAATGCCCTTCGAACTCTTTGATATTCTGTCATTCTGACAATTGAACTTGGCATCAAGTATGAAGAATTTTCCAGTGGAATATATTATCTCCCCTGTTCAAGTGTCTCTTCGAAAGAAATATTTGCTTTTACAAGTCTTTTCTGCTTTTGAAGAAGAGCGAACTCTTGTCGCGTTCTCAGTTTGAAGGGAGACAGGTGGATATAGTTTTTAACAGCATTTTCTATTGACGTGTTGCTCACATTCATCTCTTGTACTAACTTTCAAGAGGACCTCTTTGGGTGTCTCATCAGTCATCACCCAATCACGCACGGCCTTAACCATCGTTTTGGTGAGAACAGATCGAGGTCTCCTACTTCTTGGAAGATTTTCAGAAGTGCCAAGTTCGCCAAATGTCTTGACAACATGGCAAACTGCCGATTTGGCCACTTTCAAGAGTTTAATGGTCTAAAAACTGGCTCTTTCCACGCGAAGGAGTTTCATCATAGCTTCTCCTTTGCTCATTTTTTAAACACAAATTACAAAACGTATGCATTCCGTATATCTGCAAATTACAGTAAATTACAGTACTTTAACATATTTAGTTGTCCTAGTGATAAAAAGTGTCATATAATATGTTTGTTTTTACAATTTAAGTAAAAGTCCAAGGACTTTGTGCGCGCCTTTTACATACAATACATGTAATTATGGGAACGGGTCTAGAAAAGATCGATAAAAAATCGATAATTTTCGACCATATGGGCCATAACGCACACTGGTGAAGTCCCCTTGGATGAATGCTTGTTCGACACCGGACCACATGGTCAGGGGCAGGATGAGCAGCTGGTACGGGTGTGTGAGGTGCTTCGCCGTGGCGCCCAGCAGCTTCGCGCCGTCCTTTAGTGAAGCCGTCTCTTTCTTGCTCTCATAGTCGCCGAATCTGATGAACAAAATGAAAGTAAACTTCTAAGAACCAGTAGCACAGGAAAAGTTAGCAGATTCTATGAAAGGAATCAAGTCATGTAAGTTATGCTAACGCTATTTGTTTGGCAAGCTTTATGAACCTCACAACCAAAATCGATTTAAGAGGCGAGGAAGAGGAGAAAAATGACATCAAAGACACCTGGCAAAATGTTACACGGTGTTTTTGGTCGAACAGATTTACAAGAAAACGCTAATAATGTTCTTTGCGGATCGTTACAATAAGTTTTTTAGGACATCCGATACGTTTTGCAGTGCACTTTAGAATGGCAGTAGCATTAAAGTTAACATCTCGGCAATACCTTCCAAACAATCGTTTTTTGCGTGTGAGTTAGAAGCAAAAAATGTTTCTTTTGATGAAGAAGCTTCATATATTCTACTTGATTTGCACATTTAATACAACTTAAGAGAAACCCTGCAGAAAATGTAATGGAAGAATAGCTTCACTGCGACATTGCAGCAATGCCTGGAAATGAAAGCATCGATTGGTGCGGCGAAATGGAACACACTGCGCTTGACTTATCCAGAGTTGTAGAAAGGAGCGTTAGTTTCGCCAGTTTGAATTGTACTGCATGTGATAACATCAACATGACTCGCAAGAGGGGTCTGAAAGTCCCATTTTACGGAATAGGAATAAATTTTCTGAAGCCTCGGGAATTATCGCGTCAGGGTTAACGCCTGAAACTCAGTCAGCACATATTCCTGAAGTTCCAGACAAGTCAACTCGAGTGAGCTTAGTTTTGTTCAAGTCAACCTTGGTGAGCCAGTCCATGAAACTTTAGGAATGACATCAACTGGCCTGTCACCGCTGCGATAAACGAAGTCCATAAGGCTTGATTTCTTGGAACTTCAGACAGGTACTCTAGTGTCGCCCGTTAAATCGGATTCCAGGAATTATTCCTGAGAAAGCAAAAGACTTACTCCTGCTCCTTAAAAAACGACGTTCTCGGCCGTCTGAAAAAAAAAAAAAAAAATGGGATGCTCCTCGAACACCCGAAACATGATTCAAAATAGCAAACCAAAGTTCATGTCTGAAGGAACGGGCAAAGTCAAGCCTATAGTAGGCGTCCTTACTATCGAACGTCCAGGTGTCAGAATTCATCATCACGACAGTATTTATGCAGCAAATGATGCTGTGAACGACAGCAGAGAACAAGATGCCCTCTTGCATTCTAGAGGTTATTGCAAGAAAACCGGACAGTCATAGAAAACAGTAAGCCAATCAAATAGTATTCTCTTAAATAACCTAGCTTTCAGAGAATCAGCTGTCTAAGTTACAACTTTCTCAAGATTACAATTTCTCTGTATAGATGAAATGATTAAGAAGTCGACCATTTATCTGAAAAGTTGATTCATGTTGATTTATTCGATTTTTTAGGGTTTTCATTTTTTGTGACCCTACACCAGTCCTGTATACGCACCGATCAAGAGGATCCACGAAGACACGTACGATGACGGAAGAGAGAAGAGCACAAACCAGATAGATGGTGGCGAGAGTGTACAGCTTCTTCTTAGCAACACCGTCGTCCTTGGAGTTGGTGTCATCATCCGTAGAGTTGGCGCTATAGTCGTTTTGGTGCTCCATTACACAATAGTTGATACCGCACGTGTCTATTACTTCCTGACTGGCCTCCACCAGATTCGAATCCACGGACAAAACTGCATCAGGATATATCACTGTTAAGCATTTACGTCCTCGTATGGGAATTCGTTAAGGATGGAGCCAAGTAACCCAGATCCACGAACAAAACTGCCGTATGCTGGGGCCACACTAGACGTTTACGCAGGCCACGGTATCTATGCTCTTAGGCCCGCGAGCTGCTCATCCTATAGCAACCAGTCGGGCGTAGGAATGCATATGTGGTGTCGGCATTAGGATCCAAACACTGTCAACCATTTACGTCCTGGCATGAAAATTTGCTACCAATGTAGCTATCACACTGAAATCCACAGACAAAAAGTGCATCAAAAACTCAGGATCGGAACGCTGCCAGCTTGTTTACGAGCTAGATTTAACATAAATGTAGCACTGGATATTATTATTTTGGGCAGATTGCTACATATTAAATCGATTACGACACCGATATTCTGATTGTATTAACCGTGCAGCACACTCCCTTGAGTGATTTTTGGAAAAGCTCCAGCTGTTATTCTGGATTCTGCACGCCGACCGCTGTGTGAAGGGGTCATATGCTGAACTTGATGGCACTAATACGTTAACCCTCTGATATCCAAACTAAATATCAATATTAGGAAGAATAGCTGTATTTGGAACGCCATCGAATGGTCCTTGTGATTGGTCATGGGTTAAAACTATTAAATGGATATTTCATCATTCGTTCTTACTCTCCTGTCCTGATATTGCAAAAATCAATGTAAATTAAGTTTTAGCCCTGAATCCAGTGACAAAACTCTATCTAAATAAAGACACTCCTATTTGATTTTTATCTCGTTGCATTTTCTTTTTTTCAAGTATAGTTTCTGCTGAATAATAAAATTTTCAAAATAAATTTGTACGATTTACCTTATATATGTACTACACTATTTCTGGAAATGAAGGCTAAAGCTCTAGATACATATTCATCTTAAAGAAGAAACAACTAAACGGTAGCGATAAAATAAAACGAATTAAAAGATGTAGCTGATCCTTGTGTTCAAGTGAACACCGTAATTTTGTTTACACTCACTTCATTTTGTCAAATTTTCTCGTTTTAGTGCGATTTTCGTTGAAGGACTAGGAAGATTACGGAACTTGGCTTTACAAAGTATTCATGTATTAGTACCGTAACGATAGCAGTACAACAATTTATTCA
This sequence comes from Parhyale hawaiensis, assembly GCA_001587735.2. Classification (NCBI taxonomy): domain Eukaryota; kingdom Metazoa; phylum Arthropoda; class Malacostraca; order Amphipoda; family Hyalidae; genus Parhyale; species Parhyale hawaiensis. The sequence goes on along the minus strand of LQNS02278091.1, from coordinate 49,693,858 downwards.
GCTTGAATTTCATCTAATATCAAAACCAAACTGAATGACAATGTTTACCTGATGATGAGATGAGGTTTCCCCAAACTTGAGACGACTGGAAGAACAGGAAGAAAATTCCGAACATACGAGTCACGATGACCTCTGTATCCTGGTTGGTGATTCTTGCGTAAATACGGCCAGCCTGCAGAAAGACTCATGATCAACTTTTGGAGATTGGGTATTCAAAACAACATTTCTGATTTTGTGAGTAATATTAAACTCTCTTGGGTAATTTACAAACTCTTTCGTATTTACAGACACCTCAATTAAAATTCATATTCACACCGATGTTTCGAAATGCTTGCTGTTCATTGTGACTAAAACATCCAGAAATTACGGTGTTCCATTTGCCTCACAATCCCTCGTATATAATACATTGACATGGTTACTATTGGGAAATCTAAAAATTTAACTGGATGAGAGGATTTAGGGGAATGAGAGAATAGTAAAAATGTGTCGTCAACATAACGTTTGTACAGGACAGAGCGGAAATCAGGGTGGGAGGTTTTGCAGCCAGCGCTTTTCGTAATAACACATGAAGAGGTTATGTTAAGAAACGTGGTCCCTAGTAGGAGACCCATCCCTACGCCGTCAGTTTGTTTATATAGTTTGCCGCCAGATATAAAATGTGGCTTAATTCAATTAGTAAATATGACTTTATCTTCCAGAATTCTGACTTATTTTCATAATCCAATTTTCTGATTCTGTGGTGAAACTGACTAGACACGTATTAGCCATCGTTACCTCAGTCAAGTAGGTACATTTAGCAGACCATAAGGGCGCAGCACACAGACCCAATATAATGGCACCAGGAATCATGGTGTAGTACTCAGGGTAGAACTGAGCGACTATGTACGTCGAGTAGCCCAACATAGACACGGCGATGGTAAGCTTCACTTTCAGTTTACTGATGAGCAGAGTTGGAATGAAGGCGCAGGACACCACGAGAGCAGCGTACAACACCGCCAAGGAAGTCGTTCCCAACTGTCTGCAAACAAAGGATGAAGAGTCAGCCTCAGTAATTTCATATGTATATATATACATATAAGAATTTTATAATTTAACCCAAAAACCCGTACCGTGAGTAATCGTCAAAAATAAAGCCAAAGACTATGTAACGCATTTTCCATATTCATGCTCCTAGTATTGATTTTACTAGAAAGAAATCATTGCAGCTGCATGCTTGCTATTTGAACGATCGTACGAATTATGCGTGATGAACTCTACGTCGGTAAAGCATTACCGATCCCTCTTGTTCGTTCCGTTTAATAATTATCGCAGGATATAAATGGCAATATATCGAGCTGACAAAACACATAAGCCGTAGTTTGGGCATAAGGTGATACGACAAATTGGCATACGCACAACTAGCTGATTCTTCAGGCGACTGAACACGAACAGATAAACAAATAGCTGAACACATATATACATGTATAAACAGTCCAGATGAACAGGTAATGATATGTTTTTGTTATTGTTTATGTCAAGCACTAACGCGTTAAGCGAGGACTGAAGATTAGCCATTGCGTTGAATGCTGTGAAAAGGAACGTGAAAGCGATGGATATGATGACGATATTCTTCATAATGTGGATTTGCATCGACTTCTTCGATTTAGGATCCAGCGACGTGGTGGCCGACACTGCTGACAAACTTCCTTTGTTTCTTGGATGCTCTGCACAATGAAATGTGGTAAAACCCTACGATGCAAGAACAAATACTCAAATACTCTACTTCCCTGATAAATTTTTCTATAAGTGTGAAGTTTGATGGGCAGCCAGAGTATAAATGAAAGAAATTTATGCAATAGTTACTGATTACGTAGACACAGAGACCAATGAGGTAACACTATTTAACTAAAAAATTTTTCGGTGACATGTTTTGTTTAGAATAGCCAAATATTTTAGTTATTATACCGAAATGAAAGAAAGTGTTTAGTAGATGGTAGATTTTTATTTGTTCACTACTACTTGAAATACTTGGTAATAATGACCCTATATTAGTATTTGTTGCCAAATGTTATTTTATAATTAGTAATAATAACCAAATTCAGTCAAGGACCAATATTTTTCAGTAAACTTTACCGTGAAGTTTGGTAATATAACCAAAATATTTTACCGAATCAATTGGTTTCATGAAGTAAAAATTTAATTATCTGGTGGTCATACCAATAGTTTAGTTATCTCAACTTCATTTTGGTAACTGCAACTAAACCGGTCTCTGTGGGTAGAAGAACTTGTGATAATCAGTGGCGCACTGGCACAACACATCATGCAACAAGTGCAACTTCGACTCAATTTTTCGTATTCTATGAGTTGATAAGTGAGCAGAACAACGGCCATGCGTGCTCTCGCATGGCCGTTGTTCTGCTCACTTATCAACTCATAGAATACGAAAAATTGAGTCGAAGTTGCACTTGTTGCATGATGTGTTGTGCCAGTGCGCCACTGATTATCACAAGTTCTTTTTAAGGCGTCTTTTTGTGGCCACGCTCGTGATCAGAATCACCGTGATCATGATCATCGTGATCATTGAAAAGCACAAGAACGGTCAACGATTTTGTAAACAAACCAGAGACGCCATGTCAATTTTCGGAAAATATGTTTTTATCGAATTTTTACGGAAATGCTAGGGAATGGATTTCTTATGAGCCTTTATTTATTTTGAAGCCAGTGCATAACTGAGCTAGCAGGATTTGAAGCATTTTGAACATACACAGGCATAAAATTCACGAAACTACAATTCTGGAA
>LQNS02278091.1:49644616-49690988 GCA_001587735.2 Parhyale hawaiensis | reverse complement strand
TGGTGGCCGACACTGCTGACAAACTTCCTTTGTTTCTTGGATGCTCTGCACAATGAAATGTGGTAAAACCCTACGATGCAAGAACAAATACTCAAATACTCTACTTCCCTGATAAATTTTTCTATAAGTGTGAAGTTTGATGGACGGCCAGAGTATAAATGAAAGAAATTTATGCAATAGTTACTGATTACGAAGACACAGAGACCAATGAGGTAACACTATTTAACTAAAGAAAATTTCGTTGACATGTTTTGTTTAGAATAGCCAAATATTTTAGTTATTAAACCGAAATGAAAGAAAGTGTTTAGTAAATGGTAGATTTTTATTTTTTCAAAACTACTTGATATATTTGGTAATAATGACCCTATATATATTTGTATTCGTTGCCAATTGTTATTTTACAATTAGTAAAAATAACCAAATCCAGTCAAGGACCAATATTTTTTAGGAAATTTTACCGTGACGTTTGGTAATATAACCAAAATATATTACCAAATCAATTGGTTTCACGAACTAAAAATTTGATTATCTGGTGGTCATACCAATAGTTTAATTATCTCAACTTCATTTTGGTTACTGCAACTAAACCGGTCTCTGTGAGTAGAAATACCTGTGACAATGGCGCACTGGCACCACACATCATGCAAGAAGTGCAACTTCGACTCAATTTTTCGTATTCTACGAGTTGATAAGTGAGCAGAAGGACGGCCATGTGAGAGCACCCTCTTATTTCTAGTTCTCCCCACATGTTTGAAATTACGTTTTTCAAGGGCGGGAGCTCTGCTGCCAGAAGTCCTTAGGCCTCTATCAGGTTAAAAATGTTCTACCATGAGCTGCGCAGCTCTTAACTCAAGATCTTATAATTACTTTTTTAAATTTATAGAAACTTGTGAACCTGAGGTCCAGCTATTAAATGAAATTAAGTCATTACTAGCGTTAACAGAAATGGCTGCAGAGCCGTTGGCCGTAAGGCCATCAACAAATGGGTCAGGACCACTGGTCGTAGAGCCTCCAAGAAAGGGCCGCGTGGCGAGGATAGCTATAGGTATTAGAAATTATTGTCATGGGCCAGCGTCCGGCAATAGTAACTTCTACGAGTTTTGCAGTAAACATGATTCGCCAGGGTAGTTGACAAGACATTGGAAGTGAAGGAGGCTTCACAATATAACATTTTCTTCCCTACGTTATACAAATTGTCAAACCCCATTGCATGTCGACTAAAAAATTCGCTCTAACGTCGCCGTCGTATCAACTGGCTGTCAGCATGTGTCACCACCGAAGTTTTGGATATCTCTTCAATCACAATTGAAATAACTAATCAATTAAAGCAACGCAATTTTCTGTTTCTTTTACAGAAATAAAAACAAAAGCATTTGAACGCCTGACGGCTCTGACGGCGTCAAAACACGATAGTGTAAATCCTCCTTTAAACGCCCTGCAATTATACTCACCTCTCTCCATGTCTCCCTCAAAGGCGGGGTTGTCGTGTTCTGTCATGTTGTTTTATTACTTAGCCTACTCCCTTAACTTGTGCACCTGTCAACACACGATCTGAGCGCTCTGCAATGAGAAAAATCAACAAGTGAACTGAAAATGAGTTTCCTAGCAAATACGCCTTAATAGATAGAACAGCTGAATTTCAATATAATTCGTAACTACCGTATATCCTTCGTGACTTATGTACATGAACTCTCCGTCGTCTGTAGTGTTTTATCAGGTTGGCCGACAGGTGGAGTCTTACTGACACCATAATGAGCAATTAGATACAGCATTTACGGTTCTCGATAATGCTATGTTTCACGTCGAAGCCAGTGCAAGCATATTCCGGTGGAAACTGCTGCACAGAAAAACCCGCACAGTGCTTAGTCGAGGCCACCGAGATGCTGTGTCTCGGTTGCTTCGGCTTAGTACTACAGTGGTTGTGGCACGTCGGAAAACGAACGCCTCTAATCTCGAACGATTGAGAACCCTATGTAATAATTCGAGGGAACATTGCCCCAGAATTGGAATTTCGCCTCAGAATCCAAAGTCACGCGACCAAATACATGTCCAACGCGTGCGTGGGTGTCTGGGCAACAGCGTTTTTCTCGTCATTCCACTTACGTCTGCAGCTCTCCTCAGTGCAGGTAATTAATGCCATAAAATGTTTATTAAATGTTCGCTTTTGCTTTTGGTTTGTTACTTTATACCTGTCGGTGCTGTATAAATAAGCAAAATTTTCACCGAAAAATACTTTGTGGCGGCTACTTTTGTGGTCAGGAATGGATTACTCGAGCTAATATTTATGATGGAAAAATTGTTCCAGAACCAGCCTTTAGGAACGAATTAAGTTCAGGTTCCGAGGTACCACTGTGCTACATCTCTACCGTACACATGTTGAGTACAAAACACGCACTTTCCGTCTCTATTTTCTCGTCGTCGATCTCCATGCACTAGCTCGTTACAACCTAACACCTTTTGACCTTCTTAATTACACTTTAGTACAACAAATTTTCTTTTGTTATCACCTGCGAATGAAGTCAGCCTGGCAACAGGTACACCGGACGTGTTCGGCACATCAAAACAAAACAGAAAGAAGTGAGAGACGTGTGATCGAGATCAGTGGAAATTCTAAACGAATCCAATTTCGCTTAAGCATGTTCAGTTAACGATACGCTAGAATATGACTTTGGAAAGAAAGTCAGGAGTCGAAGTCAAACTATCATGAGCTCCGTCGCAGTCATAAACATCACTAGCTTATGAAAGATTGCTGCGGTAACTAGAATTTGGGCAGACACTTCGCGCCAACAAATAGATACAACATCACTACGTTGCTTCTTGCTGTATATAGGACGGCGAGATGAAGGCTAAGCAGTGAATTTGACGATTTACAGCTGTTACACGTACATATGTGGGATAACTAATGCAGAATATAGTAATAATAAGACTCTTTTATTATCTCGTATATACAGTGGATGCACCTAATGAGGTTTTCTTTGCCTTAATTCTAGAATTTTGAAGATCTAGTAGTGTGAAGAGCAGGAGAACTAGTCAGTGCTGAGAGTCAGCTTGAGAATCCCTCACCGTACTTCCCCTTGCCTCTCGGTGCCGGAGTGTTCCACGCACTATAAATTAGCTGTCAGCGTCCAAAAGTCGAACCCGGCTTCTCAGGGCGCGATGCATAGTGGTTATCACTGCGCGTACTGATGATTCATAACTATAGAACATCACTCGGTTACTCGTGATTATTAGGAAGATGAGGCGGCAGCAATACCGGTACTGTACAGTTCACTACTGCAAGCAAGAATACAGGTTACCTACTTACAATAAGTAGGCATGTGCAGGTTTTTCCTTAGAGTGCAAAGTGCAACAGCGCAATTTTTTCCATCTAGCCCACAAACCGCAATAAGTTCGCAAAAGGCAGTGCGCAGCACAAACGCGCAAGGGCAAATTTATAGCAAATAAAACAAAAGACCTAAAACCTTGTCTGCAAGCTAAAAAAATATACATGCTAAATTTACATAGAGTGCATAAATGATTAAAAATATTGTATGTTTATCAGCATTCGAATCATTTATGCAACACAGGTCAATTCAGTAAAACTAGTCTCACAGTCGTCGTTCTGAGGCTCGTTTAGTTAGACTGCAGTGCAGCGGTCGATGGGGTCCACTATGTGGGCTTATTGCGCAAATTGGAATGGTTTGGCGTAGGTGGCAGGTCCTGTCTAGTAGTCGTGAGTTTGTTTCAGAGTGTACAGAGCTTGTGTCTATAGAAGGTTGTGTTAGTGCATCCATCAAGGTTGCTTGAGGTGTTTCTCATGTGTGCTGGGCCCCTTTGCTGTTCGTGTTGTACAGAAGCAGTATCCTCTTATCACTGGAAAATACGATGACTAACCATACCAGTGATTTCACTTTGATAGCCGTAATTGCCCCCTCCCCTAACGTACGTGATGCTGCCAGCCAGTCCTTGAAGAGGGACCTAGCTGTCGCGTAGCAATACATTGCGCTCTGCATGGAGTGTGATACTTGACGTAGGCAAGATCAAATCTGTATTTGTCAGTTGGTGTCGGACGCTTTTACCTTAGCATCCCACAATGACGATTGATGCTACAAGGGCTCAATACTTTAGAGATGCTTTGTGCCCTGTTTGGTGAGAAACTTTCATTTGAAGCGCATACTAGACACCGGGGATCGTACGCGCTAGAAGGAGGGTTGAGTTCTGTACGATTTCCGATCTGTGTTTGGTACTATGAATTTAGTCCACAGATACTTTTATGTCTTCTAGCCTCCAGTTTTGGAGTATTGTGATCGATCATTTATTTTTGCTCCGGTATGGGCTTTGGTTGCTTCTAGTCACCTTTATTTACTGGACCGGATTGTCGATTCAGCTATCTGCTGGGTGCCCAGAATTATTTGGTGAACTTTTCTCATAGGCTGAGAGTTACTTTGTGTGTTTTACTGGTTTACAACAATAAAGGTCTTTGGTTGTATCGCTGTATCCCTGCCCCAACGGAAAAGCACACAAGCTTCGACTGGTGCACATCCTTTTATCCTTTACAGTACATCGGAGACTGAGAGGTGGCACACCCGTCAGTTCAGTCGGTGTTCCATATTCAAACCTGTTTGGCACGGACTTTGTTTGAGATACAGTGTTCAACCAAGCAGGTACACAGGCATTCAATTCGGCCGTGAATGGCTTCCCGATTAACGTTCTTCAACAACTCTTCAAGTGGCTTGGGGTTACTCAATCCTTCAATGGAGTTATGACCAATCTCTGGAAGCCCGAACGCGAAGCTTTTTGCGATAACTAGAGAAGCATTCAGAAAATGTATACCTCCATCAGGCAAGGCATTGTTAACGAAAAGTTCAAACTGGTCCTGAAACGTCTTAGGATTTCCTTTTATCATCACAAAAATTCGACCATTGGTGCCTTATAACATGTCTAACAGTTCCTGTAATTTTCTTGAAAATCCGTCCGTAGGTTTTGAGTTATGTTTGTAGGTGCGAAGTCCCTACTTTATTGCCACCGGCTGTTTTGCTTGGGCGGCCTTCCTTACCATCGCACTGACATGAGGAATTGGTGGTTGAAGAATATTTTGATACGAGTTTCACAGTTTATTAAAGGTCTATTGGCACAACACTGGTAGGTAGCGCTTTGGTTCAGGGCCGCTAGACGTACGAGGCATGGCAGTGAAAATGAAACGTGACTCCACAGGTGAACTATAACATGGGGATTTAGTAAACCAGTAATTAAAGTTGTAGCAATACGATACTGTTCAAACGTTGCAAATATTCTGAGGGTTGTCGGAAAGAGCCAGAAACAAGTTTAATTATCTAGCAAGCAATTTGCTATCTTGTGTTAACAATAAACAATATTTATACACTCGATGCAAATGGAAACTTGTGAGCGTAGAATAACTAGGTAGCCGTGTCGCGCACCCCACGGCTGGCTATATAAGAAGGGCCGCGATCCCAGACTCTTACAGGTCGGATGGATACTTCTTTCCAGGAGCCGGTTACAGAACTGCGGCTGCAATGTTTTTTGGCAAACCCTAAAATATACATATAGTTAAACATACAAATAGACAAACTGATCATCATCACAAGAAAATCCTCCAAATTTAATGGAGATTCGTTCATAAGTTTTTTGGGTTACATTACTGACACACATAAAAATAAACACACAGACAAACGGACCCACAGATCAGCCCAAAACTTTGGTCAATTGTTTTTCGTAACATTCCGAACAATTACTGCAAATTTCATGAAGATCCCATCATAACAACTGTGTGATTTACGTAACCAAGAAAAAACCGGTTCACGAACAAATATATGGTTGAACGGATCTTCACTAAAAGGTTACCATCTGTTCCTCCTAGTATATATATACTTAACAATCCCTGAAATTCAATAAGTATCCATTCATATAAGTTTTCGTTTTTTTTTGGTGACACAAACAAAAGGGACGGCTGACGATAAGGTAGTATACTAAGGGCATATTCGATTGAGCACGTAAATTAAGCTTTCGAGACTTGATTTGGCCGAAACTTCTCACAGAAGCTTTATTTTTGCCACTTTGGATCGTAATGTAAGCTCATATTACATACAACTGAGGAGAGTTTTATTAGTAGTTACTAACAAATATTACTAGACGGCCCGTGACCCGTTGGGTCGTCATTGCGATATTCTTCGCTTTCGTAAAAAAAAAACAGGTCTTATTTAGCTGGGCATAGACCGCCGGCTGTTCGGCCGTCCTCTTCTGTCCGTCAAGGATTGGCCCGTTCGGGTCACTGTCAACAGATTCTTTGCTTCTCTAACGAATGTTCAACGCCCAGGTTGTAAGCAAAGGCAAATTATTATTTATGGTACGTATTTCAGTTGTATTGTTCATGGAACCGATGAATTGATCATGCCCGTTCTTGAGGCCCAGCTCAGTTTAACTCCGTATCACAGATACAATCGAATTAAAGAGCTAACCCATGGAAAGTCCCTCGAATTTCTTCCCGTTTAAAAGCGAAGAAGCTGTGCCAAACAAGACACAAATAAACAAGCAAGGTTCACAGAGTTTTAGTATAATATAGATTGATAGATATGCAACAGGCATAATACAATGGCTAACGACTAGATAAATTCTTGAAAGTAATCATGTAAGAGTTGTATATGCGGCTGACGAATACTACCAGGAACAGTATTTTAAAACACTCACATACCTGCACTTATGTACATTTCTTGTTTCTAAGATTCATATTTCAGGGCTACTCAACTACAACGCCTATTCTAACATAACCATTACTCGTTTTTTTAGAGACTCTAGTAGAGGAGAAAAAACTAAGCCTGATGCACACAAGAGGAGTACATCGTTGTTATAGCCTACTCAAATGGCTCCGAATATGTATCATGTGCCACAGTTTTCACTATCAGCTACCGGAAATTACAACTGCAACGGAGAAAGTGTTGACCTATAATTTTTAGCGTCCCTTCCCGTGCTCTCTGCAGAATGAACCCCGAACGCAATTTTAATTGTTGTCGGGAATGAGGCGGCACTTTTTCAGTAGCGAATACAATTTACAATAGGCCTTAGGCGTCAGTTCTCAAAAACTGTCGGCGAAACCGTAGACGAAGGCACATGGGAATACCACGCGTTACTAAAGTTTAATAGTATAATCTCTTCATTCACAGTCAAGATCCACTGTTGAAATTATGGCTCGCATAAATTCCGAAAGCTTGTACAAAGCACTAATTTGGAAACACACAGTCACGTTACTACTAACGGTACTGCTCCCCATATTCCCACCCTTCACATTTGAGAGCGGCTATTTGCACGTTATGGCAAGCCTCAAGTCAGCTATAGTTTCCTACAAATGTCAACAGTAAACAGAAACTGAAATAATCCGCAGATACTCTACAGCAGGCCTCAAGCTATCAAAGCTGGCAACAGCAATGTTACATATTTCCATGGCTGGTGGCTGCATTAGACCGTTGTATTTGCTGTAACTGGAAGGTAGGATCCTTGCTGGAATAGAGTACAGAGAGAGCTGATAACCGCATTAGCAAAATCGATATATATAAACAAACTTGGGTGTAAAACCAATCTTTTTTCAAGTAAAATTCACACAACTTCGCTCGATTATAACACAAGAGTACAACTAGGATATTTGGTGCTCCGCACATTCACTGTCGCTGGGACCCTGAGCGAATACATCTCACCTTATCGCACCAAAGTTACCTGACCACTGCCGCCTCAAGGTGCAGAGAGCCAATATAACGGGAGGACTCACCTGCCTAGCCAAAATAAAACTTACTCGTGATCGCACGACGCTACAGCAGCACCTTGGAGTGGGAGCGGGTGGGTGCTCAGGCCTTCGTTGGTAGGACACATAACTTTAACTGAAGATATATAGCATGCTGCTACCGTGGAGGCAACAGTTGGGTTCTTGTCTACACTAGATTATAGCCATTAATAACAGACTCCATTCATAAAGTGAGAAAATATTTGTGGCATAATTTAGTAAACTTGAGTTGCATCATTTTACCTGTATCATATAGTGTCATTTAACGATTTTGATCCAAGACTCTTGTTGACCAGAATATACAACTCTTAATAGATAAATCTAACTATTCTACAAGTTTTTAATCTCATTTCATTTAATGCTCAATTCTTATCTCTGTTCCTCATTTATTCCAGCATTTGCGTGCACGAAGTCTACAAATGTCAATTTTTTCCGATTTCACAACCGGCTCATGTTCATCGGCATTCATCGATGTGACGTTATAGCTCTCACGCCGCCAAGTTAAAAGACGTCGTTTTCAGTACTGGTTTCACCGCTTGACGTGAGTCCTCCCTCCCGTTACACTCACTGCTTCCTGTTCCTCCCGCTTGATGGCTGTAAACGTAAAGTACCAAACCTGCTACAAGGTCACAGACACACTTGCAGCAGGGTCGCGCTATCCTCGTTAACGACGATTTCTGTGCGTGTTTGTGTACGCAGATTGTGTGCATGTGAGCGGCGTTCAAGTTGGTGCGTGGCGCTGCTCGCTGTATAGCTGATTAAGTTAGGTAAGGTATGGTGAGGCTAGGTTAGATAACGTTAGGTAGCGCTAGGTAACGTTAGGCAATGTTAGGTTAGGCAAGGTTAGAAAGGTTAGGTTAAGGTAGGTTAGGTTAGGCTAAGTTAGGTTAGCCTGGGTAGTATTTATTTTAGTGGTGGCGCGCGCAGCAAAGCTTACTTGAACGCGCAATCGTCGTGAACGACGATAGTGTAGCCGGGTCGCACTACCGTCATTCACGACACCTTTGCGTTCACGTAAGCTTTCTTGCTCACGCCACCACTGAAATAAACACTACCTAAGCTAACCTAGCCTAGCCTAACCTAATCTACCCGTATCTAACCTAACCTAACCTCCTTACCTAACTTTCTAGCCTAACATAACCTAACCTAACCTTACCTAACGTAACCTAACGCAACCTAACGTAATCAGCGATTCAGCGAGCAGCGCGGCGCACCAACTTGAATGCCGATCACACGCACGCGATCTGCGTACACACACACGCACACAAGGTGTCGTGAACGACTTTAGCGCAGCCGGGTCGCCATATAGAGCGAATGGGACCAACTACCTACGTATCTACAACTCAATGCAACGCTGTATTTCATTGTATCGATTGGGGTATTGATGTCATGTTTTGCTTAACCTGAAAAGTAGTATCCATATTTTAATATTATATGTACTGTATAAGTTCGTTGAAACTTAATTGGCCATTGCTAAGGTGTTTCGGAAAATGAAGGAACCATGGTGGGCACAAAAGATATTCCGCAGGCGGCCTATTTAGGTGAGGTCCCCAGAGACGTAGCTCGGGATGTGCCTCAGGACTCCTCCCACGGAGCACAATATGATGAAGGCAAGTAGAAATGCACAAATTTATTTTCTGTGAAATAACACTCACTGCACCACTTGATACAGCACAGCAAGTAGATATTCGACATTTTTTCAATTCTGCTGCAGCGCACTCTGATTTAAAATTCTCACAGCTCTTTTTTGGATTCATTGAAATTGGTGCAAGTCAATTATAAACGACCCTTAATAACAGTTTCTCCACGAGCCGAACTGCACTGGCTGTAGTCAAGAGCTAGACTATGCAAGGCTCTGCTATGCAACAAATCGGACGGAAAAAGCAGAGCTTTCATTCTGTTGACGTCGGCTTGAAGGAAAACTCCTGGAGCTGCCACCGTGTAAAGTGATGATTTTGAAACATTTCTGTAATATGCGTATCGTAAAATTACATCCACGAGCACAGATATACAGTGACAGATATACTTTCTTTTGTGTATAATTAAGATAGTATGAAAGCCAAAACCCTTTTGATGTTAATTTGTAAAGAGCAGTAGGAAGACGTGAAAATCAGCATCAGCCTAAATGGTGATCCTCCTTCACGGAACTGTTAGTTTACGTCCAGTGGCATAAATTTACGAGGCGTTTGAAAATCTAGCTGCTGTCTGCTTTCCTTTAACTCTAATACATAACCTGCATGACTTTAGATTTAGATACTAAAAGAATAGGATTAAATAATAGTCGTGGCGGTCGTCCTCCCCAATCATGCAGTGCTCGTAAGGCGCTCTGTGACCTCGGTATTAACGTCCATGGGACAGCAGGTGAGAGTGAAGGTGAGAGTGGCGGCCGACGCTGCACGTACTTTGGGCGGAAACGGGAACGTTCGGCACGCCCGCCGGAATTCTTAAATACTCATGAAAGTAGAAAAACCACAAGCCAAGAAAAAAACACATTTACTTTTTCCGCAGCACTCATTATCTGCACCAACTGTTGTAATTTTCGAGCTGCTATAGAGGATATACAAGTTTTTTAATGTATTGTCCGAGTGGTTCATTCAGATTAGATTAACTGCCCATGAAAATAAAAGTAAGCTAATGCTGTTCTCTCCCTGTACTCACCCACAATTGCCACCGATTTGCTTCAACAATAATAAACTAGAGTGGGTGCGCCAAATTAGATATCTTGGACTGATTTTAGATGAAAAGCTGAGCTATACTGAAGACGTAGGGAGTAAGCTTGGCAGGGTTCTCGGCTTAATTATAATTGATCGTGAATCATTAACAAATATCTTATCACTCATTATCTTATTCAGTGTTGGTCCAGAGTATCATCGGTTGGGGCATAGCCCCACGTTGTCACCTTCATAAACTTGAGGTAATATTGCATAATATACTTAGGCGAATACTCCGTGTTGAACGTAACGTATACAATGTGCTTCTAAATTATAATGAGTTGCAGTGAAATGTACTCCTCTTTACAAATATTGCAATTTCAGGATGTCTACTAACTATTCCTTACTTAATTTTTTTATTCGTGTTTTATTACAATCTTGAAGTATTTGAGAAGTATTTCAGTCCCTTTATTCACAATAAAATTACGAAATAAGATGTTCTGTTCTCAATCTCCCTAATGTGCGTTTTTATGTTGAGAAACGCTCAGCAATATTGTACATTGCAACGCTTCTCGGCAAAATTCCTGAGTATTTATTAGATCCCATTTCTGATGTTAAAAATAAAAAATAGGTTTTAAAGAACACATCATGCAATTGTATTAGCTTCTACATGGTGTTACCCAAAAAACTTGCTTAACTTCCAGTGGCTACGCAGATACATCATTCTGCAGTGTGTTGTAGTGTTGCACCAAATGATATTTGTAATGTATCAAATGTATCTGAGTGCAATAAGCCTATCAAACCTATCTGTTGTAACAATAAATTAATTAGCAATGGCTAATGACGACAACGTGTAGGCAAGCTATAGTACAATACCTACGGTTACAGAGCGGATTACAGGAAAGTTAACTGAGAATAGAACAGCACTTACTTTATCTTACCATAAATACTTGGCAATCAAATATAGAAACTAGAGCGCTCTGAAACCGCAAACCTCCGCCAAGCATGGCAACGTTAACAAAATATTCAAATTATTTCGGAAACTAAGATCTCCTTTCTATCAACACCAAAACCATGGCAAATCATTCAATTTTGTGCCTTTTGACAGTAATAGTAGCTTCTTTATTTAAATCCGTTCATAACTTTTCTAGTTATACTGCTAATAAACATTCTGACAAACATTAGTGAAAACACAAACAGACTAACCGATCATCACCAAAATTTCTTCATTTACATAACGTTATTAACAATTCCTGTAAACTTGACAAAAATCCGTCCATAATTTTCTCAGTTATTTTTCTAACAAGCATAAAATTAAGCACTGAGACAAATGATCTAACAGATCATCACAAAAATTTGGTCATTTTGCTCTTCGTAATATACTTAACAACTAGTGTAAATTTCATAAAAATCCGTCCATAACTTTCTGAGTTATGCCATACAAAAAAAAAAAATAAATAAAAAAAAAAAACTTTCAACGCATCTTCACCAAAAATAAGTCTTCTGTTACTGCTAACATGTCTAACAATCTCTGAAAAAATCGTAAAGATCAGTCCGTAACGCTTTGAGTCATCTTGGTGACAGACAAACAGAATAACAGACAGACTGAGAGACAAACACGATAAAAACATAACCTTGTCAGCGGAGGTATGCTAAACGTAAAACACTTCCCGGTGATACATGGGGTACATGAAGTACTTGTCCAGTTTTCATTCAATGTTTGAAATTGGATCAGCAGGAAGTATTTTCTACCTCTACAAAAACAACTCATGCAGGGTCTAGTTTCAGTAGCCAAATAAGGACCATATTTGATGTTCAACGCTTCATCGACATGCATGGTGAGTGCGAGTTAGGATGAGCTTATAGCCTTTGCTCAACAAACCAAATAGTGTTCGCCATTGCAACACTAGGTAATTGTATTCCTATGACAAATTAACGATGCGTACCAGATAAAGCGCGTATCACTGTCAAGGGGATGAGTTATCCTAATGTTGCGTTCACCACTGTAGATCGAGTTCCAGGTGTTAAGCCCAAACCTCGTGCTCATGCGACAGCTGGCATCACAAGCTAAGCATTAGTAGAAAGAATGTTTACTAACGCTTCGGAAATACTATGTGCTCCTTTTCGCACCACGCGTTTCAGGATTTTCATCTCAGGCTTTTCTGCCCGAAGGGCTCAAGTTATGTGCGAACTCCAGTGAGTTCTATTTGTCTCAAAGTATGCAGAGTGCTGCTACTGGCAGGAAGGAAGGTGCAAAATATCCCCAATGAGACGAAAAAAGAGAAGAGAAGAAGACAGTAAAAAGAAACACTCGTGCGTAGGGTTCATTTCGTGGCACGGTGGCCCCAACACTTAAAGCAGGAAGGAGTCCCATAGGATGGATGGGTCGCTTACCAACATCGGCGGCCTACTTCACGGAACAGACGGGGAGCCGTGAAATACAGACCTAACTTTATACACTAACTTAATCAACAGGAACTGCAACCAGATGCAACATCCTCTGTGGGAAAAGCACTCGGGTTAGCCCATGGGGGTATATGAGGCCCTTAGAGATTCTGACTGAAAAGAAGTACGGTCCACCTAGGAAGCAGAAAGTGAAACGGGAGGACTCACTGCTACTAAAATAAAACTTAGCAGTGACCGCATGTTGACGTATGACGTCACATCGTCGAATCAGATTATTTGAAGGTGAGACCTCACGCCTTCGTGGATTGAGTTCTTGGCCTTAACCAAAGGTATAAGTAGTGTTATTTTCTACACGCGAGAGAACCATAAGTTCAGTTATTGCTCAGACTTGCCGTGGTATAACTACGTTACGTAATTATATCATGAAACTTCCTGCAACTGACGACAACCATTTTACCGTGTATTGTCTATGGGTGCAGCTCAAGTACATGGCCAGGCAGGAGCGGGAGGTTGAATGGATTAAATTGAATAATACGACGATATGTTCAAAAACTTTTTATGAAGAGCATTATGAATTGAATATGAACTGTAATATGGTTGTACTTCAAAGAAGAAGTTAAATTAGGGCCCCATTCCTGCCCAGAGTTTATCTCTGATGATTTGAAAGCCTCCACTGGCCTCCGCTGCAATTTTCTATTAAAGATTACCTATACTGTTCAATCAGTATGTATTTTCTTCATTCATTAATGTGTTGCTAATGTGTTACTAATCAGTATGTATTCTCTTCATTCATTAATGTGTAACTAAGGTAGCTTTTCTGTAGTGAACTGTTGGCGTGGTAGGGGAGAGTAGCACGCTATTTAGCTTTCAACCGTGTATTATCTAAATTAAAAATCGACATTCGCGGATAGCTATAGCAAAATTTCAAGTCTTGATAAAATGCTACGTTAGTTAAATTATTCCTTAACATTACTCTATAGTGTACGAAAAGGCTAAGAAATGCAGCATGTTCAACTAGGTTAGGGGATCTATATGCTCAAAAGATCCTGTACATGTATGCATCATAAAGAGTACTGAAGAACCAGGACGAAGAAATGAACCCAAATAAAATGGACTATCGGTAAGACTAAAAAGACAACAGCAGCGAAGCGAGCGTGAAAAAGAGAAGTGACTCAAGAAGTTCTCCTGAGGAGGAGGAGGAGGAGGAGGAGGAGGAGGAGGAGGAGGACGACGACGAATGGCTCCGCAGAACTTGACCACATAGAGAGGAGTTATTATTCCCATGGCTGAACAACGTAACTCCCGTTGTTCAGCCATGATTATTCCATAAGTTGGCTTGGACTCCTTAGCATGCAGAATTTCAAGTCGCGTGTAAAACAGAGCAGTACTTTATTCTGTACTGGTATATCAATAAACAATCTAGTAGCTCTTTATATAAAATACCTGTGATATTATTTTGCTTGTAGTTCCCTACATAATCGTATATGCCAGCCTGTAGTTACCATGCACTTGTTACCATCCATCTATCCATGCCTTTGAGTTCTGCAGAAGTTGATTGCGCTAGCACGATCAACTCTAAGGCTAATTTTATTTTCTTCATTTTCTTCGTTTCTTCCTGAGATATTTCTATGATTCTAACGTAATGGAAATCGCTCATAGAGGGCTGGAGCGTAAATCCTGAATGCAGGAATGTGCCTGTTGGTTCTTTTACATCCAATTAGGCAATTTAATAATCTTCTAATTCACTCTAGATTTGAAGAGATTCAGGGAAGTTTGCAAGCAGCACTAGCTGAGCAAACTGATTTAACGGCTGACATTTTTAGGACCTTTTTTTGTAGACGCTCTGTTGTTTTATGAGGTTGCGTTGCAGCAGAACATTCGGACGACGATTGGTTGGAAGAACTCGTTGATTTGACGATCCTGTGAACCGGGTTTGTGGTAGCTTGTAAACTGAAGACTGGCTGTATAAATTTCGAGTAGAATTTGACGTATTGAAAATGTCAAAAATTCATGATGAACTCAGCAGATATCTGCCGATAATTACAGTTCTTTTATTGCTGAAAATATAATTATGTTCGAGAGACTCAGAGAGCAACATAATGGATGCGTTCGACTGAGCTCCAAAATTAAACCTTTGACACTGGACTTGTCGAAAATTGTTGACAGAAGCTTAGGCATTGTCACCTTGAATGGTACTACAAGTGTTAGCAGCAACCCGATTACGTTGACCCTGCTCAAAACTCTATGTTTTTTATGGAGCAAGACTGGGATCCTGGAAGTCTCTAGAAAACCGATTAAGGATCGATGCCTGAAACTCACTTCATCGGATCGAAGCCAGCGCACCTGTCTAAAGTTTCGGACAAGTCAAGCTTCGAAGGCTCAATTTTCGTGCCCAGTCGAGCATGCCCCCTGCATGGTAGATTTGCATTACTCTGGTCTCTGTTTATTCCTGCGTCTTTTTATACCTAAAGCGCTTAAAGGCCCGCGATGTGATGAAAAATTGTAGTGTATTATAAGCAACGAATATACAGTAAATACTGTAGTTCATACTTTACATTAAAGTGGTAGCTTAATCAAAAAGTTTTATTATTGGTTTTGAAAGACGACAGTTACCTTAAATGTGGGTCATTTTTGTCGTGGTCATAGATTCCAACTTCTTGTGAGTGTGATCCCTGCGAGCTCGATCCCACCTTTGCCATCATGGACTTTCACTTGAGTACTAGCAGGGGCGACAGCAAAAACAGCGAGAGAATTACGAAATAGATGCGCGTTGAACCCCAGCACTGGTTCTTTTTCCGTGCTGATATATGTCTTAATGCTTAAATCTCATTTTGTCTCATAAGAATAGCATTATTATCATATTCCAGAAAGATGGTCAGTATGCGTAATGGGCTGAATGTCTACACTTAGCATTATACTACCTACTGTTGATTGGTCTGCGAAATTGAGCCTCCGAGGCTTAACTTGTCCGGACGTCTGACAGGTGTGCTGGCTTCGACCTGCTGAGTAGAGTTTCAGACGCTGTCCCGTAATCATGTCCCTGTGAGGGTTCTAAAGACTCGTCTTACTTCTTACAAGCAGAGTTTTCAGTTGACTCGACATACTTGGGTTACTTCGAACCCCTGCAGCACAATTCAGAGTGGCGAAGCCAAAGTTCCTGTCTACAGCTCCACACAAGGCAAGTCAAGAGGGCTTGTCTTAAATCGACTTGGACTACTCAATCTAGCGACTCCTAATATGCTATTCTACGAAACGAAACAAGAAATTTATTTGGGCGTTCCACTATTATTATTATTAAGTTATTTATATGCAAAATATTGAAGGATTCGGGCATTTTTATAATGTATATTGAACACGCTAATTTTGTTAACATCAACTTTTAATTTTTTGTTATGCAATGGGCAAAATTTCGCAAGAAAAAGGCCAATGATGTACTCGTGCATAGGAACCCTTTTGGTCAATGGAGTGACAGTATTGGAAAGTCTATTGGAACCGCCTGCGTTAGACCATAACGCAAGTGGACGTTCTAACGTTATGTTAGAAGCAGCGTGTGTTGGAATTCGCGGAGTCACCAATTTGTACAATAATTGGAGCAGATGGAGGCGGGCTGTCTCACATGAGACACAGGAATTTTGAATTTTCAGCAGGATACTAGGAAGGATATAAATCAGGTTGTTCATTGTTAATCGTTTAATAAAGCGTATCTTTCATAGCACCTATATATACCTTTGGCAAACAACATGTAGTTCAAAAAAAAAAAAATATGCTGGAATTAATCGTTGTCAAGCATTAGCACAGTAGATATTCTTTTATTGTTTTTCATTTCAGTAAGAAAAATGTTGAGCCTCGTAATTTGTCCGGTGTAGATATATATCCTACTTGGGCCATGCCTTGATTATTTCATAAGTTTCCATAAAGGAAAATAGAAAAAAACGCATGCAGCACATGAAAAATTTATCATGTTAAGACTACTGTGGATAATGCCGTAATTGCAATGCGGTGTTGCCTACTAAAAATTCACAACAAAACCGCATGTAATTTAATTACAATACAGTCGCGTGTTTTTAGATAAACGTGTTTCATGAACCGTATGACCAACTGATGTAACCTGTGACGTTAAGTACAGCAAGTGTTTTCCAGGGTCCGAAGGGAACCGACAGCTGGAGCCAACATCGAAGAAGCGATTCTTTCGACTCGTCAAAAATGGTCAACATTTACTCCCAGGTGTGATATGTGGACGAATACTGCCATTTTTTCCGGTGAATCATGCGACAGTTCTTAATTTGCATTAGTTTTTGTGTATCCTGCGGCGAGTGGTTTTATGGTTTTATACATGTATATACATAGAATTAAAATCTAGATTTCGTGAAGTGGAAAGGGAAGCTGCAAAGCTCTGTAAGCTTAGAAGTCATCTTCGTTTCAATGAAACTTGTATAGATAATGATCTGCTGCCCAGATATACCAATGTATATACATGTGTATACATACTGTAGTAAGAAACGCGTCGCATTATGATAGTTGAAGTCTCGTTCCAAGCACATCAGACATAGCATTACACTGTGGATGAGCAGCCCACGATACAATAGTGATGAGTGCTGACTGTAACATAGGCCTACTCAATCACAGATAGCAATAACCTTGTTGAATATTCTATCGATATTCAAAACGGCTTAGACTATAACTTGAAGTCCTTTTACTGGTTGTGTATCACGCTTCCTTTGATTCTGATTATCATCACAAATATGAAATGTTTGAAACTATATATACTGTATGTGAAATATGCGTCGCATTATAAAATTACGGTATTATGTCACTATTGTTTACAACAAACTTTTTCGCTTTGCTTCTTATAAATATTTGTTAACCACGTATAAAAGCTTCTTAAATTAAGCTGCCGTGTGGCAATTCTCTCAACTTTAATTGCATGTAGTCACAAAACATTTCAAAACACATCTTGAAGCGACATAGGTACAGTATATTGCAAAGACGTTACTAAAACACATTTTGCAAAATAACAGAACCGTAATTAATATGCATTAATATGCATTGCTCAGTAACGTAGTCATGGAATGTATCAAAATACCTTAGGGGGTATGACATTTACAAACGACAGTGTTAGTTAAATTAACGCGATTGTCACTAGTTAACAAATTTGTACGCCCAAGCTCAGGAAGATTGTACGCTTTGTTCTAGTCACTAGTGTGCTTATTCACCTCTGCCTACACGTTTTGCGGTTAAAGGATCAAGTCAAAATGATCCTCCTGTATTAAACGTGTTAAAAATATACTTGATGCACGTACTCAATATATACCTTATCATTCCGGTCAACACTTGACGCTGATGACTCAGTGAAAGAAAGTAGCAGGGGACGCATAATCAGCACTGTAAACAACTCAGAAGCTTCCCTGTACAACGATCTCCTAAGAATTAGTAAAAGCTATCCTGCTGTTACGTGCAGCATCAATGAGGGACGGGAGTAACAAATACGGATATCTACTGAATATGCAATTGTCTGGCCTTTAAATTAGGATAAAAGCAAATGGCAAGTTCTGCTTATTCCTGAGGGGTAGATGTCTAATAAGGTTTCTAATCTTCCTCTTTCACAACGACCTTCCTATACTGTACTGCGTACTTTTATCTCTACCATCAACGTATTGAGCAGCGCTTGCGCACGTGTCTCAATAGTCGATTAATCTGAGCACTTTACCATCCGGTCCTCTCCTCATCACTTTGAATTTCTCCAGGACTTCGATGGTCAAATATCCTGTCATTCCCGCAGAAAGGAAGCCTATCACGATGTACAGCTTTGCATCAATGCAAATAGTCGAGTTGGTGATGAAGGTGATGATGAAGCCCACGGACTCCCACATGCGGTAGTTGCTGAAAGCGGCTTCGGCTTCTCCGGGGAAGATGACGCCGTAGAAAGCTAAAACACAAAATTCAGAAAATGAGAAGCATGTTCTGATTTGAATGTATCTTTAGGAAAAATTTACCCTCCGTCTAGCAATTAAATGATATTTAATCTTGCTGTTGGGAAAATTTTCCAAATTCATCGTTAAAACGTACGTCAAACACTTGGTGTCATGCCAAAGTACCTAGCTATTGCAAACTTATCATTGAAAACATTAAGGAAATTTTTACTATGGTTGACATGATCGTACGCATGTGAACACTGAACCTTCTTTTTAGTGCTTCTACCGACCTACGCCGGAATAGCATCTCTTCTTATTTCTTGGTAGGTAATTAATCCATAGTTTTTCTGCAAAAGATGTCATATACAACACCCAAAGAAGAAGAAGACGATCTATACCCTGTGCATTAAAGAGTGCATGTACTAACCGTTAATTTGCGTCTGCCACACTGCGTCGCCAATGCCCCAAATGGCCGCAGCAACGAAGAACACGGCAATGTCGTCAGACGTCGGCGGCCAAAGGAAGAACAGTGTGATCATGGCAACATTGCAGGCGCAGCCGAGCAGAAATATGGGAATGCGACCGACAATCTTCACCATGGGACTGAAGCAGACCGAGCACACGGCATCGAATATTCCATAGACTATCATGACGTAGCCGACCATGTGGACCCCCAAGCCGCACGATATGAATGCCTGTGGATGAATACGGAATCCTATATACTTAGTCTGTTGTGACGTACCCGACCGAGTGCCGTGTAGATACTCAAGGCGTACTTGACAACATGATGAAATTATTTGTTCTGCAATCAGAGTATGATATACGCCTAGGGGGTTCCGGGTATGGTAAACTTGGGGTCTCCCATAGCCATCAGGGTATAGCTACGTAATAATATATGCACGTAGTACTTCATTTTTATGCACGTCTCCGTTTCAGTAAACTCTCCCTCCCCTTGACAGAAGGGTCCGGGGCAAATACCACTAACGACACCCTATAAATCCAACCCTGTCTAATATGCATTGCTTTTGGGTAGACTAGCTAATGCTGAAGCCTTTTTTTTTGCACGGATAAATGGCGACATAAGCTTCGAGGGAGCACACCGACCCAAAAGAACAGTTGCTTTCGTCAATTGTTCTCTTTTAACCACTTTAGCTTCGGAGGCGGCCAAGAATCCTCTCGGGATTGCGATTTGGATAATGATAAGCACTCAACCTGACAAAATATAAAGAATTCAACCAATTTGCTTGGTTAAGATTCCTGTTAAGTATCTATAATATATTTTTCACAATGATTAGCATAACACATTATTGTTAACTTTTATAGGGAAATTAATGGGATGATTGTATACTGCATGACCTATTTGAGATTTGGGAGCAATAAGTGTGCCTACAAGTATAGCTAGCTACTTATCCTAGTTGACTCAATCTTGTCATAACTTTGGCTAGCCTATTCTTAATGAATCTTACTTATTGTAACCAAACCAAACGTAAGGCAACTCTGGGCTAGGTCACATACTCTGCAGTGCCAAATAATTTTCTCTAGTGATTTAGGAGTAACACATCACTATGATCATTTATATCTCTTAAATGGGTTCAGTAAAGGCTAATACTGAATCGATATTTTTCGGCCACTTCGGGTCACAACGTACGCTGGTGAAGTCCCCCTGGATGAATGCTTGTTCGACGCCGGACCAGATGGTCAGGGGCAGGATGAGCAGCTGGTACGGGTGTGTGAGGTGCTTCGCCGTGGCGCCCAGCAGCTTCACGCCGTCCTTTAGTGAAGCCGTCTCTTTCTTGCTCTCATAGTCTCCGAATCTGATCAACACAATTAAAATAAAACTTCTGAGAACCAAAAAAGAGCATAAGAAAGTGTAATAGATTAGATAGTAGACAATAGACGGACCAACAGGCCAATTCCCATAGAGCATCCAGCATCGTCAGTCACTCAGAGTCTCAAGGAAATGGGCCTTTACGCTCAGGCCCTCAATGAGCTACGTATAGTCAAACCAGCGTAAGGAGTCCGATGGGTGTGGCTAAGAACGCAAAGCAACTTTGCCAAGCCTCACTTAAGCGCGTTGTATAACTTGTCTCAATCGATAAAAATATATTTATCTTCGAACACTCAAAGTGTATTAGTTACTAGATTAGATTTGGCACTGCTGCGCTCAATTCAGTCCCGCCCCCAAAGGACTGCTTATGCTGGTATGACTATAGTGCCATTAGCTACATCAGAAAAAAACATAGATATATGTGGGGAAGAAAAGAAGAAAATTAACTCAGCCAACGAGTTGATCGAGTAAACACAATCAATTGGAGCAGATACGTGAGCTCGGGGACGTTAAGTAAGTTGGGCACGAAAGAAAGTGGATTAAGGTAGCGTAAAATCTTTGGCTGTTATGAGTTTGGGACTCCTGAAGAAGGAGTCCGTAACTGTGGAGGATGCTGCTCTGAATGTTTGTCAAGACGATTTAAGAACGCATCGACTGACTCCGCACCGACAACTTCGGGTGGAGTCTATTCCAAATGTTCACTATGAAGTACAGGAAGAACTGTTGGCTGAGAGTAGTTCTTCGATCTTTGTGCTTGATTTTCTGGTCATTGTTTCGCAGGCAAACATTTACGTCTCGGTTATGATAATGATATACCTTTGGCAAGCTTATGAATCTGGCAACAAAAATCTATTTTAAAAAGGCGAGGATGACAAAAGGGAGCCGGTGAAACATCATACGATATTCTTAGTCCGACAGGTTTTATTGAAAACGTATACATAATGCGTCTTGCACAACAGGCAAGGCTTGTCCGGCGTATGGGACTGGAGTGTTGGTTTTGCAGTACAGATTGTGCTGCATGTGTTAGCAACAGCATAATTATACGATCCAGACGTAAGTAAACTGCTTTTTACGGAGACAGAATGTTCGCGTGTCAGAATTCGTTACCTATGAGGCAAATTATACTGTACACCAAAAAACATATAAACTCTTGCGTTGTAGAGGGTACCCAGGAAATCCCAACAATTATAGAAAACACCCACAGCGAACGGATATCAATTACTGATAAAAATCAACCCAACGTTTTTTGAGAATCAGTACTCAAAATAACTACTCTGACAGTTACACAGCGCAGTTGAAATAAATGATAGTACCAATTTTTTATTCTTTTATTTCGTTATTTATTTATTATTTTTTTTTTAGATTTCGTACGGTGTAACCTGCTATCAGTCGTGTAAACGCACCGATCCAGAGGATCCACGAAGAGAACTACGATGACGGAAGAGAGAAGAGCACAAATCAGGTAGATGGTGGAGAGAGTGTACAGCTTCTTGTCAGTGATGCCGTCGTCCGTAGAGTTTGTGCTGTTGTCGTCCTGGTGGTCCATGACGCAATAGTTGATACCGCACGTGTCTATTACTTCTTGGCTGGCCTCCACTATATCCGAATCCACGGACAAAACTGCGGCAAGGCACAGACACTGTTAACCATTACATCCTGGTACGGCAACTCGTTACCACTGGGGCCAACAGACCCAAATTTACGGATAGAATTGCGTCAGTTCAGGATCGGGACGCTATCAACCCTCTACGAATGGCGGCTCGTAGTGGTAGTGCAAGGTGGTGGAGCGTGGGAGGCTATGCGGAAGTGCAACACCGCGTAGTTCCCTTGATATTTCTGAGAAAGCAGCAACTGCTTTTTCTTCGACTTTATATGTACAACAAAAGAAATTGTTTTGAATCTCATAGCAGTGATGGATAATATGGAGAAGAACGCGGAAGCTGCAACTCCGCTATGCCTCCTCCACTGAGTCGGCGCTGCCCATTATATATATATATATATTTCTTAAATACCGAAGTAGTTAAATAACCATTATTTTTATCAATTGTTACATCAAGAAAATTTAGCTTTCCATTAATTTCGGTTTCACTTGTAAATTGAATACATGGATGTTTGGAGTTCAAGTAGTGAAGAAATCTTGGAACATGAGAGGAATCACTGAATATGAGAAACGTGTCGTCAGCATAACGGCGATAAAATTTTGGTTTAAACTCTAAGGGAAAATTTTGCAAACGTTTTCCTTTGTTTTCATGAGAATATCTGGCTTCAAACTTGTCCCTTAGATTTTAAACCAAAATTTTATCGCCGTTATGTTGACGACACGTTTCTTATATTCAGTGATTCCTCTCATGTTCCAAGATTTCTTAACTACTTGAACTCCAAACATCCATGTATTAAATTTACAAGTGAAACCGAAATTAATGGAAAGCTAAATTTTCTTCATGTAACAATTGATAAAAATAGTGGTTTTATATATATATGATGGAAAATACTTTATGAACTAAATTTGACTGAATTGTCATGATGCTAAGTGTTATGTCGATAGCGTCATCAAGTAACCGTACAAAAACAGTACCTAACCTTGGTGATCTTTTGCAAGGTCTAGGTGGTGTTTTGCATACCACTAGTGGAGTGAAATGCCTACTGCTGAATTTAGTACACTAACACCTTAACTCTTTGATACATAATTAAACGTCAATTTTGTAGGAATACTACTATGTACTTGATGCTGTACTAAATGGTCCCTGTAGACGACCATTGGTTAAATGAACAGTTTTTGATCAGTGTTTATTGTCGTGATGGTGCAGAGGTGGTCTTAAATTATATTCATTGCAACATATTCACTGTGGACAAAACACTATGGCAAGGTGACACGCGTATGATCAATTTATTGCGTCAAAATTTTAGTTGGAGCAGTTTTTGTAGTATCAAAATCTAAAAATAATACTAATAATTAATGTTTCCTTCAAGGTATAATTCCTACAGAATAACGATTTTTTTACAGTTTACTTCATATGTTGCACTCCTGCGAGAATTGAAATAGTTGTGAAAAACCAAAAATGTGCTCAAGGTTATTCAATTTATTTAAGACGTAATGGACTAACTCCTCCCAACTTCTATGCAATATCCTAGACTAGAGGCATGACTAAAAGTAATGCTATTGACTAAACCCTAATGGTATATTGCCAATATAGCCTACTGTGAATCCAATGTATTTGAAGGTGTTAGCTGCCATACTGTATATGGCTCATTTCTGGTAAATTTCTAAAACGAAAGCAGTGTATAGTGTCAGTCGCCCTTGCCAATAAAACCATTCCTAGCTTGAAGAATTACATACATGGTATACGCATGAAAGATATTATATGAAACTGTGGCTACTCATTTGACCTAAAGATAAACCTGTTTTCAGAACTACTTGACGACAGCTACAGAACAGGAAAATTAAACCTGCATAAATCGGCCATATATTTAATGGGAATATGCTCCTCCTAGAGCTCGGCTGAGCACCGTAAATTTTTTTTTTTTTTCTCAGCAGTTTGGCAAATTCTTCTCGTTTTAATACGGCTTTCGTTTACAGACAAGGATAATTCACTGGTCTTCAATAAAAAAATTCTGATTCGTAATGAATACCATCAGAATCAGCGGCTTGCATTGGTTTGAAATGTAGTAATAATTTTTCTATCTTTATTTTGGTTTTCGAGAAACAGTTGTCGAGGAGTACACATATTGGATGCATTTTTCTCTCATACTACCCTTCATTACGGAGACATTAAATTAGTATATAGTATTCCAGGATATTCATAGGTACTCCATTTTTATTGTGTATGAGATCTGACAAGAGATCAAGATGCCCCGACAGAGCAAGTATGCTGCAAACAACTTTTGCTGCGTATGTGGGAAGTACGAGACTCAGAAAAGGAAAAAGAAAATTTTCCAAACAGTGAAAGCAAAGTACTGCATGTGCATACTTTGGATTCACCCTTGGTCATCAAGATGAGACATGGCCACCACATTTCATTTGCAATTTTTGTTATGCTAGTTTGGACAACTGTGAGAACGGGAAGCCTTCATGTTTGCCTGTTGGCATTCGAATGATTTGGTGAGAACCTGTAGACCACGGGAAGAATTGTTATTCCTGCTTGACAGACCTTCAATGTTTCAAGCCACGATACCTCGCAAATTT
This sequence comes from Parhyale hawaiensis, assembly GCA_001587735.2. Lineage (NCBI taxonomy): Eukaryota > Metazoa > Arthropoda > Malacostraca > Amphipoda > Hyalidae > Parhyale > Parhyale hawaiensis. The sequence goes on along the minus strand of LQNS02278091.1, from coordinate 49,666,240 downwards.
TGACTAACCAAACTTGCCTTCAGCTACAAGACCTGTAGATACCGGTACCCAGATTTCAAATTCTCCCATAAGGGCCTGCCTTTTTCTGATTCAGATTCTCAAAAAGACGTTCATAACAGTGAGACTGAGTTTGAGCCTGATGAAATTGGTCATGATGTTTTGCATATATTCTCATATGATTCTTGTACTCTTTGTGCATTTTATTATTTGGGTACGCAATATTTGGAACAAATGCCAATAAAGTATGCTTATTAAGCGGTGTAGAATTTCCCCAAAATGGAGGTAGACACGGAAAAAACAAATGTTATATTTGAAATCAGATCACAAATTTGAGTAAAGTCGCACGATTTTCAACGCAGAAATTTTTACAACGTTTTCACATGTAAGCCTGTGGTATAATTAATGGTGCTTTTTTCAACCCCTATGAATTTTTCAAGTTCAATACGTGTAAAGGTCGTTGAAAATACACCTGTACGATTTGCATAACAATACTAAGGCGTTTTATACAGCGCTATCAATGGAGACCATCTTAATGTTTTGGAAGCCCTCCTCGTCCATCGTTACGAGCCAAATCTGGATGAAAACTTAGTAGATTTTTATGCACTAAAGTTGTTTCGCAGGAATGCAGGTTCCAATATTGTTGGAACGTAGGACTGGGCCCCCGCAATGACGGTCATTTCATGCTTAGCTATTGACAGTGTGGGTAGGGGACGTTTGTGCTCATTGTGAAGGTGTAGTTAGTTAAGTATGCAGATACTGTAGTTCCTACTGTACTGAATACGCTTAAATACGTTTTTCTAGTCACATTATCTTTATCGAATAGTCGATTTTAATTACTCTACATCTATATTTTAGATTCTATAAGCCTGAGGGTGATATATATATATATATATATACGTTACATCGAAACGTTGCTTTGTTTTTGACGTTTTTAGAACTGGCCTGAACGTGGTGTCAAGTTTTTTAAACATAATAAATGGTGGTAATACCAAATTTGCTTTCACAAAGAATTCGCATTTTAGTGACTGTAGTTGTAGAATAAATGCATTCAGTCAATAAAATTCTACATTAAATCGAAACATAACTGAATGATAATGTTTACCTGATGATGAGATGAGGTTTCCCCAAACTTGAGACGACTGGAAGAACAGGAAGAAAATTCCAAACATACGAGTCACAATGACCTCTGTATCCTGATTAGTGAGTCCTGCGTATATGCGGCCCACCTACAAGAAGACACGACACCAACTTTTAGTGAAAGGGTATTTTCTCAATTTCATTGAGACATTTATATCTTTCTCAGGTTTTGAATCTAATATTGAGCTCTGTTGCACAATTAACAAACTTTTCCGTATACCTATACTGTCACCTCAGTTAAACAGACACACGTTTAGGGGAGTGCATTGATGCTAATCAATACTGTATAAGAAAATTTTTGGTGCAATTAGTATTTAACGATACCCTATTGATTTGGGTGCATTTTACCTAACAGGCTGTTGAAAGTCAGTATTTTTATATCTAGTGAAAGTGTGCACGCAAGCTGTAGGGTACACATTGTCTACCACATATATGGGCACGAATGTCTTTCACTGATCCCATGGCGAAACTGACTATATATAGGTAGGTAGATACGTTAATTTGACTTCCTACACTATAATGGAGGTTTTGACTAGGCACGTATTGAACATGTTAACCATCGTTACCTCAGTCAAATAGGTACATTTTGCAGACCACATGGGCGCCGCACACAGACCCAGTATGATAGCACCAGGTATCATGGTGTAGTACTCAGGGTAGAACTGAGCGGCCATGTACGTCGAGTAGCCCAACATACACACGGCGATGGTGAGCTTCACTTTGAGTTTACTGATGAGCAGAGGTGGAACGAAGGCGCAGGACACTACGAGAGCAGCGTACAGCGTCGCCAAGGAAGTCGTTCCCAACTGTCTGCAAACATGAATGAAGAGTCAGCCTCGAAAGGGCCCTCAACAGGAATTTTCCGTTTTCAGTAACGTAGCCCATAGAAATAACGCTAAACAAATATACGGTTCGTTTTCATCGTTGATGTTCATGGTCAGTGCTGGGCGTTTTTGATTTTTTAGTCTGTGATTCCGCGATCGCTGACCACCGTACTCAATCCCTGAATTTGCATTAATGTGGATTAATTCCTCAATCGCAATCGTGGACTTCTGTCACAAAAACTCCGTGATTCCATGAGCCAAATTTTTTTTAGTGAATAACACTTTTCTTTCTCTAAGCAGTTTTCAGTGCGAGAAACAACCTTTCGTAATAAGCAACACACTGCTAACAGTTTATCTTATAGTCACTAGCAGTTGAATGATAAAGAAACGTAATTTACGTTGTGCGTTGCTGAAACAGTAGTCACCACCCCTACCCTATGTTGGTTGCACAATTCCGCTATCCTCCTATCCACTATAGGTCGAATCTCGGCATCAGTGGGAATCGGGACACTCCGGAATCTAAAGCAAGGCTGATAGATGAGGATCACAAGACGTCTCGTAATGCAACGCCAGACCTTACGTTACATGTTAGCCTCAAGACTATTGAATAATGAACAATTATTAAGGACAAGTGTCATGCGCTCAGCAATTTACAAATACTTCAACTTTTTCGCTATTGACCAAACGATTTTTCTTCTCTAATGCTTAGTTAAGACTTAATTAGTTGAAGATTGTTACCTCGAAGAGCTGATGTGAAAGTGGTAATTATTAAAAATGGGGTTTAATGGTTTAATAATTTTTTTTTTTCTGCAGAGAAACACCGCAGTATCGATTAGCAATCGCGGAGTCGCTGAATCTTATTTCGAACTTTAATAAAATATACTACGAACGAGAAATACAGATCGCAGATAACCTAATTTACTACCGCGTGTCTAAAATAGCTCGTGGTATTGACATGAAGGTTACACTGAAAGATCCTGCTGCAGTAAGCGCTATGGGAATTCCGCTTTGAGAAACATGCTTTATCGTCGTCTTGCTCATTCAGTTAAATTAACGCAGGAAATGACTAGAGCACTCGGAGAGTGCATACTTCCGCCAAGCAAGGCAACTGTAACGAAAAATTCAAATTAGTTCTGAAACCATATTTTTATTTGTATCAACACTAAAATCTAATAATTTGTTTCATTTAACAGTTTAACAATTTCAGTAATTTTCTTGAAGATCTGTTCATTATTCTTTGAGTTATGCTGCTAACAAACATTCTGACCAACATAGTCAAACTTACAAACACACCTACCGATCATCAGCAAAATTTAATCATCTTTGTCTTTTAACATTACTAACACCTCCTGTAAATTCATAAAGATCCATTCATAACTCTCTGAGTTATTGGGCTAACAAGCATAAAATTAAAAACAGCGACAACAATACTAACAAACAAACAGATCATCACAATATATTCTTCGTAATATAGCTAACAATTCGTGTGAATTTTATAAGAATCCGTCCTTAACTTTTTGAGTAATGGCATTGAGAAAAATGAGTCAGACAAACAAGCAAACCAACAGATGAGCTGATCTTCACTAAAAGTTAATTATCTGTTCCTCCTAGCATACCTAACAATCCCTGTAAATTTCGTAAAAATCCGTCCATAATTTTTTCAGTTAGCTTGGTGACAGACCCGACGAAAAACAACCTCCTTGGCGGTGGTAAATATGAATCGTTTGAGCTGATATCAAACACTCATCATTACGAGCATTCATACACTGAAGTTCAGGCGTCAGTTTGTAACCACAAATTCATCTATGCACTGTCTACTGATTCGGCAAGAGGCAGAACATGTACACATAAACAAATAATTGACGTACTAACATGCAAATAAACAGGTAGTCATATGTTTTTACTGTAGTGTTTCTTATGCACTAACTTGTTAATTGAGGACTGGAGATTAGCCATTGAGTTGTATGCGGTGAAAAGGAACGTGAAAGCGATGGATATAACGACAATGTTCTTCATGATGTGGAATTCCACAGATCTCTTCGATTTTGGAGTCAGCGATGTGGCCGACACTGTTGACAAACTGCTTTTTTTCCGCTTGATTTCTGCAAAATATAGGGTTGCAAATCCAGTTCCATGGTATAAAAAATGTTCCAATACCCTGACGAACTAAGCTTTAAGTGTAAAGTATCATGGGCACCCAAAACACAAATAAACAAATTATTACCAGCTATTGCCGCCTTTTACGCAACACTACCTGAGTAACAGTTTGGACAAGGCTTAACCCTTCCGATAGTGATTTCATTTCTACACACAAACATAAAATATGCTCAATTTCCGAAATCATTCAAATCAACAGGTTGGTTCTGCTTTAAATATTTCTTTGCACACTCATTCTGATAAAGATATTGTTCACTATTATTATATTTTTCAATGAAAGTTCGGTTTATTACATATAGCAAAATAATGGTATTTCAAGGGTTAGTTAATGTGTAATTTTAAAAATATTGCATACATATAATATTAAATAAATATTGCAGTTACACAAAACCTTCCGGCTGTTTTCTGTAGCATTAAAGAATTTGATTTGGGCATAAATCTACAGATTTTTTTTTAGATCCTGCACCTGAAACGGGAAATGATAGAGAACCTGTCCATTACTTAGAATTACCCGTACTTTTGAAGTAAAAGTATTATCAATAAAACATAATTTTTTATAAATACCTGAAAATCTACTTTTAGACATGTAGGGTTTCTGTAGGGAAGAGCCAAATTCATAACATACTGATCCGAAATACTTGTGATATGCTAGCAATTTTAAACAAACTTAAATAACTTTGTAACAATTACGCATGGAACCTGATCAAACATACGTCGATTTCCTCCGCAACTACCATAAAAACGGTGGAGGCACGAATATTTTGCTCTCCGTCATCGATGATTTCCTCCTTATGATATTATTTTCGAAAATTGATATCTTACTGAAATGTTACGAATAAAAGTTGCTAGAAAAGTCGATCTGGTCCACGATTCCGCATGCCTAGCATCCTGGTATTTAAGTTTTTACTGTCTTCGAGATCATCCTACTCATGGCACATTTCGGTAATAAGCGCAATACAAGATTTTTCATACAAATATTTTTCAAAATTACATAGACAGGTCGACCTCACCCACAACTACGTCACACAAGTATGGTGGCATTAATGTTCCGCTCACCGTCATCGAGATCTCCTTTCTCGTAAGCGGCATTATCGCGACCCAGGGAGCTCGCGTCGCTCTCTTTTCTGAAACTTTTCTTGGGCTTCTCAGTCACAATTGCGGTCATCGGAACTGTAATTGGAAAAAAAAACACATAAATATGAGCACTTAGAAACACGGATTTTCAACTTCACAAATCTGCAACCTCTGCATCTTCGCAAACCATTGTGAAAGCACTCAGTCACTGCGTTACCAATATACATATACTTGGGGAAAATGGATGCATGAAAAGATTGATTTGAAGGTATAAAAACACTTCAGTTTGTGAATGTGAGTTGTAATCTAAGCTGTAATGCCTGTGTCGATGCTATAACTCTTGAAGTTACGTAGGTCGTGCAATATGAAGAACGGCATAGTTAAAAACAAAAAGAGAACAGAGAAAAGAGCAGCGACAGACGAGTTAAAGAAAAGAATTAGTGTTTTTTTACCTTACTCTCATCTACAGTGTTTCGGATTTTCAGTATTATTGCTTTTCTCTCGTTGTCTTCAGCTACGCGGCGTTAGCCAGGGTTTCAACCTGCTGCAGAAGTATAGACTTTCATAATATGTTGTACACATGGTTTAGAGCAAAAATATTCAAATTATACGAGTACTTACAAGTATAGTATTTGGTTATAAATCTCTGTGCTCCTACCTATTCTCAGGTTCTCGCTCATTGCAAATTCTACCGTAAAACTGATGTGTACAGTAGTTGCACTGTTCCTCTTTCCACATAATCAGAACATATTTTACATTTTAAAACTTCCCTTTACCAACCGTGTACTGAAGTGGAAACTGGTTTTGATAAAGTTTGAAAATGTTGCCGCTACCGTTTGCAAGGGTGAACGGAGTGGTGTGTCCGGTGCGTGCGGGGAATGTAGAGGGCGCGGCCCTTAAGTGTCCAGAGTGCACGGGGTTGCACCCACCTAGCTTCAGTGCGCAGAGCTACCACATTATTATCTTGTCCGATATGCTGCGACCCGAGCCAGGCAGGTATATGTGCCGTGCGTGTGTCTTCGAGAAGGCAGATGGAAGACTGTCTGCATTTGAGGATGAAATTGGGAACTGCTTCGCTGGTGACGACGTAGGCGGCAACGATGACGGCTGCGAGGACCGCACCGATGTTTTGAGTGGAGATGGTGATGGTGAAATTGAGGATGACAGCCTCATCGTTGCCAAGCAAAGAGAACTGCAAGTTCCTACAGCCCCTCCTTTGACCCAGGGTGACGGCAGACAAACTAGCCGTACTCAAGAGCCTCTCAATCTTCAAAGTGAGAGCCGGGGCGAGCTGGATACGTGAAACACTGAAGAGATCGCGATAGAAACTGTAGCAACGAAAATCCCGAGAGCTGGAAAGCTGGAACTCGGGTCAAAAAATGAACCACCACTTCAGAATATTGGGAGAAGTAGGGAGCCAGACACTCCGAAAACAAACTCCAAAATTGTTTATAAGTACTATAAGTGCGGCAAGTGGGAGCAGGGGAGCCGGCTGTAAATTTCAGCACCCGAAGAAATGCTATAAATTTATGAGCGGTCCTACAGAAGTTGGCAGGAGTTGCGACAGGAGAGGAAGATGTGAGTTTTACCACCCACCTTTCTGTACGAGTTCCACTTCCGGGGACCCTTGCCACCGTAAGGACTGTAGGCTTGTCTATGTGAAGGGGCACATAGACCTGGTGGCCAGGCCCAGCGGTTTTCTTCCGCTCGTCCGCTGCCAAACGACAGGTTAAGACGCCCATTGAACAGACCTTGGACGAGCCAAAGAGCTATGCCGGAGTTCTTAGGAGCGCGAAAATCAGCGGTTGTGGCCTACTTGCGTAATGATTCGCCTCGAGCAGCAAGTACATGACTAGTGGAGTCATGTGGAGTCATGTGCTGGGTGCGGATAAGTGAGCGGGCCCTCAGCATGGCCCGGGACCGTAGAGGGCCCGAACTTCATCTGGTACAGGAAAACGCGTCACTGCTCAACAGCGCAATAAAATAACTCTCAACTTCACAGGTGAGTGTCATGTGGGAAGGTGTGAAGCGACTCAAAGCACTGGGGGAAATTAGAGACATCACTGTGGAGAGACCTACAATTTCTGAAATCATTATCAAGCTCTCTTTCTTCTAGCCGAAAGTATTTCATAGCTCCTGCTCAATGGCGTTTCTTTCTTTTTTGCTTGGAATTTAGTATGGTAATGCCCCGTCTCAGCGATGTTTGAAATTTGTTTGTAGAATGTGGTAAAATCGACGATGCATTCATTTACCAGTTTCTGGTAGGTACAGCAATGATGTCCCTAAACTGTAGTTTTATAAGTTTGCATGGTGAGAACCCATACCACGGGCGATATTGGTCAAATGCGATGAGGGGGAAAGTGCTTACTTTCCGTAAGTAAAGGGTGGTCATTCTCGATATAACCTATGTTTTCTAGCTATTCTCAATGCCGGTATGATACTTCGTATTGCTTTATAAGTCTTGTAATGATTCCATTCAACTGTAACTATATGTTGAACTCTTCCGTGACTGTTTCAGAAGTCAGCGATTGGTATCTCAATGCGAATGTGTTCGTCGAGCTTTCGAGCCTATAGCCAAGTGACTCTGATACTTGAGGAGAGAGGTTTCATTGTGCTCCAGTGCACTTTTTCCAGTATCTATTTTTTTGTGATACATTAATGCAGCTCCGTTTGGAAGGAAAATTCAGTATCACCGAGGCAGCCAAAAGTAAAAAGTGAGTTTCTTTGTAAACAAAAATGTCATCATGAAGGTCATTACTTGCAAACTTGCAAATGGAGTGCCTCCACACACGATGAAAACGTCTTCCCTCAAAAACACATCAATGAGGCATTTTTCTAGTTAAAATAACTCATCTATGTGCTAACTTTGAAGAATATACAGCGTTTGTTTCCAAAAGGGAACGTTCGTTCAATTAAGTCTCGTAAGTCGAGTCAACCCACTCGTTGAAACGAATTGCCTTTAATAGTTGACGGTAAATATTTTTCAGTGCTTTTCGCTTGATCTTTGGCACTTATCCAAGATCATAGCCCGTGCAGTGAAGCGAAAGCCGACTGTATAGCAAACAGTACAAGTCTCTTTATGACGTGTGAGGTCTCCGCACCCAATTGCAGTTTAGCTGGCCGGGGCGCACGGGTCTGAAGCCTGGACATTCTGGACGATTTTGCGTTCACGTAAGCTTTCCTGCGCGTGCCATCACTAAAATAAACACTACCTTGGCAAATCTAACCTAGCCTAACCTAGCCTACCCTTACCTAACCTAACTTAACCTCCTTACCTAACCTTCTAACCTAACCTAACCTAACCTTACCTAACCTAACCTAACCTTACCTAACCTAACCTAACATAACCTAACCCAACCTAACCCAATCTAACCTCTCTAACTTTACCTAACCTTACCTAACGTTATCTAACGTTACCTACCTAATGTTACCTAACGTTACCTAACATTACCTAACCCAACTTAATCAGCGATACAGCGGGCAGCGCGGCGCACCAACGTGAACGACGCTCACGCGCACACGATCTGCGCAGACAAATGTCCAGGGTTCAGACTCCTGCGGCCGGGGCGCACTATTGTCATTCACGACGATTGCGCGTTCAAGTAAGCTTTGTTGCGCGCACCACCACTGAAATAAACACTACCTAGGCTAACCTAACCTAGCACAACCTTACCTACCCTTACCTAACCTAACCTTACCTTACCTAACCTAACCTAACCTAATCCAACCTAACGTTTCAAACCTTACCTAACCTTACCTAACGCTGCCTAACGTTACCTAACCTTACCTTACCTAACCCAACCTTACTCAATCTAACCTAACCTAACCAAATCTAACCTTACTTAATCAGCGATACAGCGAGCAGCGCGGCGCACCAACTTGAACGCCGCTCACACGCACATGATCTGCGTACACATGCACTCACACAAATCCGTCGTGAACGACGATAGCTTGGCCTCGTGCACAGGCGCTAAACTCGCCGAGAGCTAGTCTAGTTTGCGACTATTCTGTGTACGTGCATTGCTGTGCGTGCTGCGTTCAAGGTATGTGTGCTGTGTGCAATTGATACAAGTCGCTGCATCGCAGATTAGGTTAGGTAAAGGTAAGGTTAGGCTAGGTTTGGATAGGTAGTGTTTATTGTAGCGCTTCTGGTGGTGGTGACGCGGCATGAAAGCTTACTTCAACGCACGCACAGCAATCCGCGTACACAGCGCGGCGAGTTTGGCGTCAGTACGGGGTGCACTCTCGTCGTTCGCGAAGATTTGTGTGCGTGTTTTTGTACGCGGATCGTGTGCGTGCGGGCGGCGTTCAATTTCGTGTGCTGCGCTGCTCGCTGTATCGCAGATTAAGTTAGGTTAGGTAAGGTTAGATTGAGTAAGGTTGGGTTAGGTTAGGGTGGGTTAGGTTAAGTTAGGTAAGGTTAGGTTAGGCTGGGTTAGGTTAGGTAGTGCTTACTTTCGTGGTGACGCGCAAGAAACCTTACTTGAACGCAAAATCGCCGTGAACGACGAGAGTGCGTCCGGGGCTGCTCAGTGCCCAACCCACTATTGGAGTGGAGGGTGGGGACGATATGCTGTACGTCAGGCCTAGGGGTGTGTCGCAATCACGCCAAAATCGGGCTACCACAACCTAAAAAAAGGTTACCTTAACCCGATAAGTGGTTGTGATAGCGCCATTTAGCCACGAACGGTGTAAGCTGAAGGACAATGAAATTCTCTTTTATTCCAAATGTTGTGAATGTAAGTTTCAAGTAACTGATCTGATTTGCTTATTCTGGTGTAAGAAGCTTATTTGTTGCGTATTTGAATGAATTTTGTGCTCGTTGTATTCAAAATAGACGTTTGTACTCGGTGACCTACATCGCCGTAACCCGTGTCACAGTCGTCATTTGAGCTATGATTGCGATATGGGGTGCGAGTGGCTGGGTCACCGGTGTAGCACCGGTAACCCAGAATGGGCCAGAAACGCTGATTGCGACACACCCCAGGTGCAGCGTATGTGCAAGTGCAAGCTCCTGTAGCAGTGGGCTGTGCGTAGCGGCAGGAACTGCCAGTGATTCTTAACCCCATATGATGCAACTAAAATGTTAGTTACTGCAGTAGGAATTGATGCGTTTGCAATGTCGTCTGCGATGGATGCTGATCACTATAAAATTAATTTGTTGTGACTTCATAGGATACGTTATTTTCGATAAATTACACAAAGTTAGAGTTGAATAACATGCAAATGCTAGAGCAAAACATCCACTGTTCAGACGACAGTGTACCATCACAGATGTATGTAACAATAGTTACTGTATCTAAAATGAAATTTATAGTAATTTATCCGATGTTATCGGCTACTTATAGGCTGCCGATAAATAACTATAAATTTCCGATTGGGATGCAGCGCGATTCAGAGAAATGCAACAGCTATAGTGGATGCGATACCCGCTGCCCTCATTAATTCCTGATAAGAGCCTACGAAGTAACTCTGATCAGGTGTAGAATTCTTACTATCGGTGCAAGTACCCTCAGGAGGTGAAATCTCAGGTGGCCTCCGATGATAAGCTTGTTTTGTTTTTTGTTATCTATTGTAGTGATGAAAATTGAAGCTTGCTGTGAACGTTTTATCCTCATCACGCCTTTGAGCAAGCTTCAATTAAACATTGGGTTTACATCAGTTGCATTACTCACTCCAACCGCTTATCTTACCGTTTTCTTCATTATTTGTCTATACAAGATCTGGCGTTTACATGACATTAGTGATGCTAAAATTGTAGCATCCTTACACATTTTCAGAAACAGCTTTTGTGCAAGTTCTCTCTTGAATTTGTACAAGGAAACAATTTCTGCTGCAGTAACCTTCAAGTTAAATTTATCGCCAGTATTCCGTCCTGTACGTCTAATGGCCATCTAGGTACACGTCAGGCGTACTTGACACTTGCCACACAATTCAGAGCGACGGGCCAACATTCCTGTCTGGAATTCTGGAAAAGTCAAGTCAAGGGGACAGGAATTAGCTCATCTTCAGTGAGCGAGTTTATGAAGCCTTCATTGGTGCCGAGCTACGACGTATATAATCATTTGTATGTTGTTTTGCCTTTCTTTAATCGAATTTGTTATTTCTGAGAAGCTGCATGCGTCTCCGTAACCCATGCAGCAGTCGTCGCTACGGCTTTCCGGGTTGCGATCGTGACATAGTTTTAAACTGCCGGGAAGCACACGGCGTCAAACTCGCCATTCTGTGTACGTCACAGTAAATTAAAACTTTCATACCGGTCTTTATTCGAGGCCGTCGAGATAGAGACCTCCTTCTCGATGGTCTCGCTTTATTGCAGTAAGTTACCTCAGTGACGTCATGAGCAATTACGTCATCACGAACCAATAGCGAGGCTTCAAGGGCCCTCTGTTGGGTCACGTAATGGCTGTGTCAGTTGTACGACATCAGTGAGCAGATAACCGCAATACGCCGACATAAGCCCGAAATTCTTGCTTTAGAAATTGCAATAACTATTCAAGAGATAGGGAGGACCTTGATTTCTTTTAATTTCCTTCATTCAATGTCCAATCGTAGATTGTAGCAAGTGGCAATGAGTTCTTAATACACTCCTCACAAGCACACCGCGGAGAATATTTTTATTATACGTCCCCCGTTGTACGTCTGGCAATGGCAGCTTAAGCGTCTCGCTTAAGCCGTGTACCTAGGTGACGTCACGAGCGGAGATAAAAAAGGAGCTCTTCTATTGGTTGACGCTGTTCCCTTAGAAGTGCAAGTACCTTATTTTATTCTACCATTGTGTCCGTTCATCAGTGAGCGTACGTTCAAGCAAGCTTTCTTGCCGCGTCACAACCACGAGATGCACTATAATAAGCACTACCCAACCTAACCTATCCTAACCTAACCTTACCTAACCTAACCTTATCTAACCTTACGTAGCCTAATCTAATCTGCAATACAGCGAGCAGCACAGAACACGAACTTGAACGCCGCCCGCACGCACATCGATGCACCTAATCGTCGCAAACGTACATAGCGCATGGCGAGTTTGACGTCTGTGCTGCCGGCACTCCGGAATAGCGTAGGTAACCCTGGGACTATTTAGTGCATCTTAGCTTGATTTCGAATTTAATCATTGTTCATGACTTTGCTTGAACAGGAAATGTGGTAAAGTTTTAGATTCAGCCATTCATACTCTTTACTTTTGTTTTAAAAGAATACTTAACAAGGACGCTGAAAAACACAAGAAAACTCTAGGTTTGTGTTAATCTCTGTCTGTCTGTCCCGTTGTCGTCATAAGTTTTTTTTATCCACGGTGCATAAGTGCTTTTATTGTCTCTGATATATTTGACAGCATTTTCCCTGGCCCGTTCAGTGTAGGAAGTGATACATGGTTTACTTTTTAAACTTGAGCCTAACTACATGGATGAAATATACGGTCGGCTCAATGTAAACTTTTTTCTATTTGCAAATGAAACTAACCTTTGCTATAGCCAAGTTTCTGCAAATGAAGGAAAACGAACAATAAACAAAATAAAGCCGTAGTTTGCTCAGATCAGGTGCCCTTACTTAGAAAGTAAGAAAAACTCTTCTCAATATTGACTTGCGCATCTGTGCATCATATTACAGCTATCAGTTTATCACCTCGTTTTCCCAGAATGCACCGGCAACTCAACTCGTTGCACTCTTTATCTCGAACTAATCTGCTTGATGATCATAACGTATTACGCGCAGTTGATAAGTGGTACCCTGTCGCTCAGAAGGAATTACTCTAGGCAACTATTATCATAATCTACTTGCACATTGATTAGGATTGAGACTGTTGGAAGCCCACGTACTTTTAGACCTGTTGACCTGCGACTTATTGTAATCACTGTTTCTGGGTGTCCCGGCCGCTCACAAATTGTGTAAATCACAACCTTAAAAACAGAGGTAACTGCGACACAGATACGATGACGCATGTAACAGCTCAGAAGCAGCTATTTCAAATAACGGGAACACAAAGATTGTATACATGAGAAATGATCAAGTTCCGTAGACCAGAGTAAGTAAATACGTTTACCTATTTCAAGCTTAGGTCATCTAATTTAGTAAATTACAATTAGCATACATTCCAATACTATATAGGCTTACACTGCTCAGCGACAGATGACACTCTCACTACAGAGTTTTGGGTTACGGTTACGATTTTTTAAGTTGTGCTGATTCAATGGGATTATGATAACAACACGCCTCTGAAGTAGAATTGCATAACATAAATTATTTCATCTATTTTTTTGGAGGCACAAGCAATAGTACGCTGATTATCTGGTGTGAGGGTGTGTTTGACTGTCCCAGTTCCATTTAGATAAACTAGTCAGCTTAGCCCTCCCTTTAAGTTGTCCGACACTTCAGTCCTGTGAGCCAGATTCGCTATTTTGGATTAAATTTCAAGTGTTGATCTCAAATAAAACGTTTGTGCATGCAGAGGCCGAATGAAGCAGGCATCATATGAAGGGTAATTGATTGGCGTTTCTCTCCTAAAACTCCATTCCAAGTGGTGAATCACAAACCCGGGCTTAAAGTTCCAGATATATTGTAAGCAAAAGCTACAAAGAATCATAGGTTATCTAGATCTGTGGCTGACAACTGAAGATATTCCAAAGCCTGATTGAGCAGCGATATTACCATTGCAGGGATTGCAAACAAACAAACTAACAAACGTGTGTTTGGAAGCTATAGAGTTTCGGGTATTCATTTCAATAGTAAGTATTACTTTCTTAATATTGTTCTTGGTGCTCGTTAAGTGTTCTTCGCCAAAGAGAGACTCTATCACTAACTTCGTTCCGTTAAGAGATCAGCTTGAGCACCTAAGAAATGCTAAGGACAACCACACACGAATTTCTACGTCGCTTATCATGAAAGTCTTAAATTTCTGCGTCACGAACTATAAATATCTTATCAGTAACGTAAGGCAGATACGTAACAGTAGTATTAAACCCGGAATTTTATTGATGTACTGTAAGTATTCGTGAAACTTCCTCACAGATTTTATACACTAATCTTCTGTCACGAGGACTGAGTCAGAGAGCCTGATAAGAATTATTCTACGATTTTGGAATTAATCTTATGCAAGATACCATTCAGCGTTCTTAGATATTCCTAACAGAATGTATGGCCTCTCCGACAGCTGTATTATAATGTTAACTTCTGGGGCGGCCGAAAATTTTCTACTGGTACGTAGAATTTCTACAGACGGATTTCGATAAATTTGTGTGTCAATGTAAAGTATATGACTTTCAACAGTTACCGCATTGTTCTAACTCATGGTATAATAACGTACGTTATTATACCATGGATATGGTATAATAACCTACGTTATTATACCATGAGTTTAACTAAATTTTCTGCTAAGCAAGGAGGCCTTATACCGATTATTCTCCTTCCAGGAGACCATAACAATGAGTATACACTTGCAGAGCATATTATACAGGTACAGACATGAACGAAGCCAGCTTATGCTAAACACGTCTCTTCTTCTTTCATCTATGTGCCCCCTTATAGCTGTATTATACTTGATACAATAACCATATTACAGAGATTGTCTTCTGTTCCTTATGTCGGGTTATATTATTCAGTCACTCGCTCAACTGATGAACGGATATTCAGCTTGCGCGTCGCCCGTCAGTTTTCTGTGCTCTACACAGCGGAAGCCTGCAGTTTATAATAAACCCATGGAAAGTTATTAAATTGATCGACATGCGAGTTGAGTGCCCGTTCATAAATTGAGCGTGCGTTTGTGCGGTGTGGCATTGACATTACAGCAACAAAATCACTGCCGGAGATACAACTTACGTAGATCGTCGTTTCTGATTGCAAATTGTCCAGCAGTTCCATCCTGGACGTTGTCATTTGCCAGCTCCACCACAGATTGCCGTCTGTCAAAAGTAAAACTCAGTTACAACCTAAATACGGTATATATTAATACGCTAGAACGTAAATACCGACCTCTTGTGTCACGCTCTTCACTAATAGAAAGAAGGACATTAGATATTTTGACTTTGGGAAGCTGACGTATCTATGAAAGGAGGAGGGGTGCAATCTTCGGCGCCGCTGGCCAAGGAATTTTTAATTATGTTTATGCGCCTGAGCCCATAAGTATAAACGTGCTGGAACCTGCATCGTGGTTAGCTACCTTTGGAATTCCACGGGTCCAGTTAGACATGGCAGTTTATAGAAATTATTACCAGCAAAGAGGCTGGTCGTAAGATATCATACAACGAGTCTCGGTGTTGTGAAGTAGATGCGGCATTGCCACGGTACAAAATAAAGGTTTCACTGATCCATCTGAAAGGCCTTGCCAGACCGTAAAAATTTCACGGGTCCGGCCTAGTCTGCAATGAATACAACAATTTCTTAAAGAAATCATAGGGTGTACGACCATTCGAAGATTTGATATCAGCTTATGGATTTTACCGTGTCAGTTATAATACGGCAGGAACTGAGTTAATACAAGCCCAAATGTTTAGGGGAAAATGATAAATAAAGCAATTACAAGAAAACTTTTTGTATTTAAGTAAATACGTGATTGCGCCTAACGCATTCGTAAGTTTTAAGTAAAAAAAAAAAAGACTATGTTGCCGAGACGAAGAATGTTGCCTTTTCCTAAGGTTTACTTGTCAAGAGCGTCTATGGCTACAGTGCGCAGCCACGGGTTCGGTTCTCATTGATGGCAAGATGGATTTTTACTACATGGAATACGTCAGAATCGAGAGGGCAAACGAAGCGCGGCCCAGGATTCTCACGTTAGCTCTCGGTACTGACTACTTCTGTTTTTTATACGACCCAGTAATACACGTCATTACTGTATTCATTGTATGCCAGTTACTGAACTGGTATTGATATTATTATCATTCACGGGTCAGTAAGTGTTCACTTATGGCTAAATGTGAATTTTAAACGTTACAATTATTGCTAACCAGAGCTTGCAGGGTTGAGAAAAATGAAAAAAGGCCCACGATTCTTAAGTAAGGTAGACTGTGTTGGTAAGTAAAGCACCACAATAATTATGTACTGTACTATACAGTGCTTTTCTCTTATTGCTACTGAAGGGGCTATCTCAGGTTTATAACGATATAGGTAAAGGTAACGTCAACTTGACCGTACCCGAACTGGGAAACCCAGAAGCACTGGTTTGTGCTGCAAAAATAGGCCTACTTGCTCCAGAGAAGCATTCGGCTGCAGTCGATCACAGATCGTCTAGAGCTATGGCGCCAGTGGCGGAAGGCTTCGTGCGACAATCTGCGCTCCGACCCTTTCCATTGCTGGCAAAGCTCAGTAAACCACCAGCAGTACTCAAACCTGATGCTGACTGACCACGTCAAGCGCCGCGAAAAACTTGCCTAGCTGGCAGCGGGGTTTGAACCAGCGGCCTTGAAAGTCAATGTCAGAAGCTTTAATCTGCTGCTACTGCGGGCCTATATTTTCATACAGTAAATTGGTCGAATAGATGCATTGGTATCCTTTAGAGCAGGAAATGATGAAATGCTAGAATTTTGCTCAATGAGCTTGTATTTTATGCTTGGAGGGAGGGAGGGTGTTCAGGTCAACCCTTCACTACACGACTTAATCTCGCCTTTAGGGTAAAAATAACACTATAAGGTACCGGTACATATCATATATAATAACAACCATACAGAGCAAGGTTAAGTTCGCACCAATTTCTTCATCATCCCAGCAGAGTTAATTCCTATTTCCCTCATTAGGTACGTCCTATATTAAAGTGGTAATAATAATTTTATTATGTACTCATAGGGACGTAACAAAATTGAAACGTCATGTGATACCGTACGCAATAGAATGTATCTTGTTTCTAGGTTACACACTGATCCCACGTCGCAGCGGTTTTACGTACTAGACCTCTTTAATTACGCACCATTGCTTGGCCTCCATCAGGTACCATAACAGTATGCGCTGTCATCGTGTATACAAACAGCATTAGATCGTTTGTAGCCAGGACAATAAGTGCAAGTAGCGTACTTTTCAGCACTTCAAAAGTTAACCAATATTATTACATATTAATGTTACTAGTGCACTCCATCGTTTAGTACTATGGCGAAGAATTTGCTTGTATAGGTAGCTGTTTGAGTTTATGCCTGTGACCAACAGACCATAATGCTTTTCAAGAGTTTACAGTCTCCCTTCCCCCCACTTTTTCCCTCTCTCCCGACTTGCTTCTATATTCACAGAGCGCATCAGATAAGACGAGCGCAGTCAGTTCCTGTGCGGCAGAGCAGTACACGAACAGTTCTCTCGTGCTGACAGTGAAATTAATAGCGGTCTTCGAATTAGCCAACACCTGTAGTAAGGAAACTAGAACGCCTTGAGGCGTAAGACCATCGCCAGCAGTAGGGGCAATTCATCGAGGTTATTTTTGATGAACGACTTGAGCGCACAGTCCCAATCCTGGAGCCCCACCCAATCCCTCTTCAATAGTATCATAGGAAACAAATAGAACGCCCCGCGCTCCAGACGATCCGCGGCGGTGGAGGAAAATTTGCGTCGGTGGAGGAAAATTCAACGCCGTCCTTTTTATGGTCAGCTAGGTCTAGTTTTTCTGGCATCGGCCACATCTAGGTCAACCCACCAAACTCCCTACAAAAAATTATGAATATTGCTCAACTCCTTCGACCATTTATTGGTTGCACAGGCATACAAATATATATATTTAAATCTTCAACGAAAACATTATCACCTCTGTCACTTCGCTTGCGGGTGATGATAATACTTGCTACAGCTGGGTCGAAGACACGACTTGAGCGGCTATTAGTACGGTCAATGCAAATGCTTCACGCATGAGAGCAAACAGATGGATAAACACTAATCATGTAAAATAAAAAGAGCCAAATAAAGCAACAAATTAATGAAGCAAAGGTTTTTATTACCGTCTTTTGTTATCGCCAGATAAAAGTTTATAGCGGTACACGATTGTGGTGAGGACTTAACGAACTCTGCTACATAAGGGTTCCATTTCCCCAAAGACATGTCGGTGCCATTTTACACAACCACGTGCTCAACTTGTGTACGAATTTTCAGCGCTCTATGCCTAGGTAGCGGGGTCGTGTGGATTGAATTCTCGAATAATTTTTGATTAATATTTTTCCCCGTCCATCAGCAAATATAAATGTTGAGTCTAGCTGCTTTTAGTTTGATATATAGAAGGTTGTACTTGTGGACTTCTAGGTTTTGGTTAGGGGAGCGGGAGCGAGAGAATTATATTAGTAATGCATTAAAGGGTTAATTATATCTATAAAGTATTCGAGCAACCAAGTCATAAGAAAGTAATAATAAGTAGGGTTGTGACAATATACTTTTATAGACCGAGAACTCCATGATAACTCCAAAACAACCAATTGCATTAAGTATAGGCTCCTACCAGTAAACTGATTCTGCAGGTTGTGTTACCGTCATAGCTTTGCGTTTGAGCTTTTTGTCGTTGTTTTAGAGTTATCGCCGACTTCTCGGTTTATAAGAGCATATTGTCACAACCCTAATAATAAGAATCTGAATCTATCCAGGTTTTCATTTGTTAATCATTTTCATTTGTATGAAAAATGGACTACGCGAGGTAAATGTATTTTATGAAAGTAATTTTGTTGCATTAATCGTAAATTAATGGGAATTTACTTCGAACAACAATAGTTAAAATTGACATGACATAACGAAAACGTTTCGGAAACTTTCTCCATCGAAGTCGTAAGAAAACGCTGTTGCGAAATTAAAGCTGGCTATATAAAATATTCTAAGTGAAATACGCTAAAAGGAAAAATTAGCTATACATCACCTCGTAATATGATATCAATTTTAGCTATTGCATTTGCATTTAATTTCCTAAATATTTTTTTAGTATGTATTATTATTATTACCAGAAGGTTTAAATCAACACTCACTTTATGTACAAAACAAAAACATTTTGACTGGCTTCAAAGTTAAAAAAAACTCGTTTTGACCACTAATGATTTTATTAACCTGATCAATTTTTAAGCACGAATTGTTCTTAATAAAATTAATAACGAAGCACTTGTTTTTAGAATTTTGGAGAAAGTGTTGAAATTTTATAATTATAGTATTTTTTTTTTACTTGCCACTACTCAGACAAGGCGTAAACCCGTTAAAACGAACTATCCATTATCTAGTAGGTATTTATGTGCTATTCATATGAAAATTGCAGGTGTCCTTAATGTGGGAATCAATTTAATCTGCTCACCGTGACGAAAGCAATTTGAAAGAACTTTTTGTTCATCTTAATCCAAGTTATCGTTTTAGCCTTTAGTGTGGCAATTTAGCGTTGTCTCAAAATATATGAACCCATGCAAAATCAGAGAATTACAGAAAAAAATACCTACAGCCAGCCAATGTCACCGATAACCTGTCCAGAATGTAACAGCGCACACTAACGCGCACACACCATCTTGGAACCTTTTCCTTCATGAAACTCAGGTAAAAATTAATTTTCTCAGTACGGTACACCCCAACGCGTAGAATGATTCTGACCAGAATCAGATTGTGCTATTCCTAATTCATTGTATAATTGTTGGATGAGAATGTCAAACATTGTTTCTAGCTTTAAGATGTAACTGTCTTCGTTCAACATTAATGATATAAATGACTGAAATTAATTTTCAATTTCAATCAATTTGCACGTTAATACTAGGAGAAGTCACGAGTACTTTTTCAGTCAGTTTTTCTGTGTTGTGGAGAAATTAATTGCTGAGCACTTCCAACACCAAATTATTCATGCCAAGCACAAGAATCATCATCTTGATTGTGTTACTAAAGACGACACAGAATTTTATTTTTTGATGTCAATAAGGTCTATTGAAAAATAAATTCAGTAAAAGTATCCTGAATATACTAGAAAAATTATTATTTCCTTATATCTAAGCAACTAGGAAAAGTACCACATTAGTTTTCAGGGCGCAACGTTTGCTCATACGAATGGTGTCTTCACAAAATCCAGTGCAAGCACAATCACAATTTATAGTTTATAAAGACAAAGTACTGTTATATATTTTAGAGGAAGTTTAATGCATGACATTTCCATAAGCAAAATTTTATTAAAGACAGACACGTGTTTCTTAGAGCTGTTTTTTATATAGACAGCAGTACAATTTTTGGGTTCAAATCACGTTTATTTGAAAATAACATGCACAAAAAATCATGAGGAACCCAAGCACCTATTTTTTTTTTTTTTTTGTAAACAAAAGGGGGTATTTGATTATCCCATTAGCAAAAATCACAACAGATGCGAATATTTAGTTGCTCTTTTTCCGTATTTACGAGCGCAAATTGAGTGAAAATTACTTGTACAAAGGCGACAATTTGCAACCGCACCTTTTAGAATTCATGTTGCCATATGCGTCTTTCTGCTACTTGATACACACAACCTCCTCCTCTGCAGATAGGAACTCCGCAAGTGCACCTCATATGCAGAAGACATGGCCCTGCAATGACTAGATAGCTCTTATCTTATCTTTACTATCATCGGAAGTCAAGCGTCTCAAATATCCCCGATTCTGTCAACTTGCAGCAGCGTCCATCAAGTTTTTTGACATATTTGGGACGCTGAGGTAAGCTGGTGTGACCCTAGACAAGTATGGGCGAGTATCTGGAATGGAGGTTAGGCACATCAGTAGATTTGCACAATTGCTTTCGTAGATCGTTTCGTTCTGGATTAAATCGGCCAGAGCAGAGGAATATGGTATAGGGCGTAGGAGCACCCATTCATTTTTCTACCATACATGAGTGAAAAGTGATCTAACTAAAGGCGTGTTCGATTGGGACGTCACTGTCGAATAGTCAAGCGCACTTGACTTGACTTTTCGGATCGACTTAAGCGTGTTCCAATTGAACGGATTTTAGGACTTACACTAACGGGCAAAATAAGAGAACGATTTTCATTTTTTGCAAATAAAGGTTAACCATGTAGAGTAGGTTAATAAATCTTTTGATGGGGCCCTAAGGAATATATTTACCATATTTCTAGAAAATATCAGGACAAGCATAACTATATTTAATACATTAGAGCAATCTAACAAACAATAACAAAAATTGAACAGTGCAAAATAAGATAACGATCGTCCCTAAATACAATTTTACAAGCAAATAAAATGGAGCAAGGGTCAATTTAAGGTTTAGAACAATTAGTATGGAGTACTAAAACCTTTTTTTTAAACTTCAGCACAGTGACGATTACACGACATCACAAGTTTCTTACAAAACTCTGCAGTTATTTATTTCCATTCCTCTTAAATTTTAGTCCACAGATCCTATACTGTTGATGGTTGTCGTTCTCTTACATTGTCACCTATAATTTTCCCTAAATTTTCAATAGGATTAAGGTCCGGGCTTTGGGCAGGCCACTTCATGACTTCGATATTCTCTTCCGCAAAATATTCCTTCACTTTCTTTGCAG
>LQNS02278091.1:49617831-49643864 GCA_001587735.2 Parhyale hawaiensis | reverse complement strand
CTTATTCTTCTTACTGATAAGTGGTTTAGTGGCAGGACTGCGTGCCTTTAACCCACATGCATTGAGGCGACGAGAAACTGTATAGCGAGACACTTCTATGTTGTTATTGACCTTCAGCGTTCTGGAAATTTCCGCTGCAGTTTCGAAAGGATCCTTCTGGGCATAGCGTTTCATAATCCTATCAACTCGTACGGTGATTTTTCGAGGGCGGCCTGCAGATACCGGTGATTCCAGCTGCTTCTTTTCATCATAGAGCTTCAAAGCACGAGAAACAACGCTCTTGGATCGGCTTACCTCTCTTGATATGGCCGAAAGAGTCATTCCTGAGGACCTGAGCTTAATAATTTCTTCCGGCAGTTCAGGTGTAACTTTCACGTGAGGTGCCATGTTTCTAGAATGGTGTAATCGTAAGAGTGGCAGTTCTAGAAGTCATGTACACGAAGTTGAATGTTGCCAGATGACCGAGGTAAATGTGAGAATGTTTTAGAGACAATCCTTCTCTTATTTTGCACTGTTCAATTTTTGTTACTGTTTGTTAGATTGCTCTAATGTATTAAATATAGTTATGTTTGTCCTAATATTTTGTAGAAATATGTTAAATACATTCCTTAAGGCCCCATCAAAAGATTCATTAACCTACTCTACATGGTTAAACTTTATTTTCAAATAATGAAAATCGTTCCCTTATTTTGCCCGCTACAGTAAGCTGTAAAATATTAACCAAAGCAGTGATGTATCTAACAAAAACCTATCCTACGTTCCTAACATATAAAGTTAATCATCCTTGGAAGTAAATATAATGGATTTTTCGTCGCAAGCTGCAACAATGTCGTTTCCTAAGATAAGTTAGAAGCATGGAACTGGTCCAACCAACTTTTCAGAGGTAATTTGTGACACATCGGACGCGACAGTGATGGCACTTGGTAAACAGAGCACAGCACTGGTCCGCGCGAATGACTGATGATTTTATCATAAAAAATTTTATTAATTCTTTATTTTGCTTTAATATTAATTTATCGAAAAGAAAAAAGTTTGATTCTATGTCACCACTGTTGTTTAGATTAGGGTAAAATCAAGTGCATTACGCTTAAGAAACTCAAGCTGCCTCCGGAGCACAATTGAGTTGTCGGCCCAAGACAGTTCCACTTAAGGCCTTAAACTCAAGTCAAAGTGGCGAAAAGAAAGGTCTGAATTGACTTTCCGCTCGATTTAAGCTAAGCACATTGTGTTTATGTCCCAATCGAACACGCCCTAAATACAGCAAGAGAATAAGTGTAAAAAGTGATAGAGTTAGATGAAATTTGCTTTAGGAGACTGATGTTATCGTGTGTTAAGTTCTTTCAATGTTATGTTGTTTTATGATCGTTTTTAAAATTTGCAACAATAAAGGTTAAAATGTATTCCAACTACACGATTTTTCAAGTATCAGCATTGCATTCTTACCACAAAGGTTTGATGAGCCCTTGGTCCTCACGGATATATGGGCCCACGTTTATCTGCATATACTGTATTAACCTTTCAGTGCAAGTTGTCTGTTTTATGCATGATACCTCCTCGAATAAAAGCGTATAGTTGCTTCACTAATCTTCACGTACACTAAATTTAGTTGGAAGTGGTGATAAAGTATTTTTTATTTTCTTACAGTTACAATGTATTCCAGCAAGTAGTTATTGGTGAGGCTCAACTATACCGCTTTACCAAAGGGCCAGGAGCAGGGATGATGAGACGGAACAGGTTAGCTCACGCAGAGGGCCCAAGCTGTCGTACACTCCGAGTAATAAGCTTCGTGACGTCACAAGATGCTGGTACGTTGATTAGTAGCTATTTTACATTGTTTCTTCATCATTCCATTTGGACCCTCAGACAGTCGAACCTGTCACAAAAATACGCATCACAGCATCTACGAACTTTTTTAGCTTTGTAAAGGATGAAACTTTCAAAGAGCGTTGGCATAAGACTTGTAAAAGAGCAGATGAGTTCAACCCGGTAAATACCCGCATGTGTCAGAAGCACTTTTCAAGTCAAGTTTATCGTCTATAAAATGCAATAAATCGAGTTTTAGCAAGAATAATATGGCATTCTGAAGATGGAATCATATGGTTGAAAACCTTTATCTTTTCAATTCAGTTTTGTCATCTATCCATGATTTGCTGTCCTCTATAATTTCAAACCACTGCAACAAAAATTGGTTCAGATGTGTATGATTAATTAAACACGGAGATAGAAGAACATTTAACAAGATTTGCATAGAAAACATTAAACCACCAGAGAAACAAGTTTGTTTCCTTCCGGCGAAGTAATATTAAAGCAAGAGTCTATACATAATACGCGGAAGCTATGCAACAGCTTGGTAAAATTAAAAAAAACAAAACATCAGCTACTATATGCTGCACACGTTACATCAACATAACAGTGTTCGACTCGCGTTAACTAACTTGCAAAAAATACCTAACCATATTCCCAACAGCTAAACTGTCTTACTAAACGATCTTGTTGAAACTGGTGAATAATAAATTCATAATATGTTTTTCAATAATGCTATAGTTTTAACGTCAGGAGCGCAGTACTGGATCTGTTAACGAAAGCACTGCTTAAGTCGACATAATGCAAGCCAGGAAGCAAAGAGCGCAACGAGAGGGCTCACCAGAAACTAGCATCAAAAAGTGATGTCATCAATGGCGTCACATCGACGAATCTATGGCCGAGCAGCCAATGAATATTTTAACGAATTTTGTCTGAAAATCATCGTGAATAGCGAATTTTATACCCTAAGGGCAGATATAAATTAAAAGAATTACTAATTAAGCGATAAACAATTGTCTATAGAAAATTACAGTGAAGGCTGGTGGAAACCTTCACAGCACTAATAGCAAAATTTGGGCCGATCTGGCGACATGATTTAACTTCTTTTTTTTTTTTTGAACTGAAGCCTTATTTACATTTCATATCTAGTTCACAGTGCTCTTCACAGAACATATTTAAACATAACACTGTATTTTTTCGACTTAGTTCATTGAATCTCCCGCTATTGATTGGCCAGCTACTTGCGCTGCTCCCCCACACAATGCACAGTAAAATGTTGTCGTCAAGTACAGAAAGTTCGAGCAATAACTGTTACAGTGGTTTCTCTCGCGTGCAGAATATAACGCTGCTTATATTTGTTGGTAAGGATTAAGAACCCAACTTTCAAAGGCCTGGCGTCCCAGACTCAAATACTTCGACTCGTCGATGTGACGCCATTCGGCTACATGCGGTCACGGCCGAGTTTTTTTTTTTTTATTTTGTAGTTCCATTGAGTCCTCCCGTTACACTCTTTTCTTCCTTATAGAAGCAAACGGTCCGACGGGGTGCTTGCGTATTACCGAAAAACAAAGCAAATAATTATTAAATATTACAAAAATTTGTCCAACAGTATCACTTTGACCATTGCCTTTTCTATACTACCTGTGGTATTTATAATTGATCTCTGAATTCTGACTGACAATTGCTATGCTTCGACTATGTTGTGACGTCACCGCTTCGCACCTCCGCGGCAGAAGTACGTACGATGCAGCACTGCAGTGCGCCAGGAAGCAAAGAGTGTAACGGGAAGATTCAATAGGACTGAAATAAAACAGCTGTGACAGCATGTAGCCGAATGGCGTCACATCGACGAGTGGAAGTATTTGAGTGTAGAACCTCAGGCTTTAGTAGGTTGGGTTCTTTATCTATACCAACAAATACAAGCAGCGTTATATTCTGCACGCAAGAGAAACCACAGTTACAGTCATTGCTCAAATTTTCTGTAGTTGACGACAACATTTTACCGAGTTTTGTATGTGGATGTAGCTCAAGTTGCTGGCCAGTCAGGAGAGGGAGATTAAATGAATTAAGACGAAAATATACAGTGATTTGTTTAACTAAGTTCTGTGGAGAGCAATGTGAACTGAATATGAAGTGTAAATAAGGCTTCAGTTCAATGACGAAGTTAAATCAGGACGCCGTACCGGCCCAAATTTCGCCGCTAGAGCTGTGAAAGTTTCCACCTTCAACTCCTGCCTCTACTGTAATTTTCTATTGATACGGCTATTGTTTAATTAGTAGCTATACGTTCCCTTCATTTATTTGTGTGCTTAGGGGATGAAATTTGCGACTGAGGACAATTTTTCTGGTAACATTAATTAAAAACTTGTAGGCTGCTCAGCCGTATTGTTCGTCGATGTTGACGTCATCGTCGTCATTGACGTCATCGACTTTTTGATGAAAGTTTCCCGTGAATCTTCCCGTTAAACTCTTTGCTTCCTAGCAGTGCGCTAACCTATTCCGTCTCATCACCTTTTGGCCAAGAGGTGTTTTAAGACGGATGTCTCTGTGATGTCCCCAACTCTAAAAATTAGATAACTCACCTGTGAAGCTTCAATGTGTTATGATGGTATGGATATTGCGCATTGTAGAAGGCATCAATGTTTTTCTCATTTGGCAGTCTGCAGTGTTTCTATTATCATCACTCTATCAAGACATCCGCCTTGAGTTACTGATGGCCACGCTTTATATGTACTTTCAAAAGTTGTCATGGTTTGCGTTACCGAAAAGTATAAATTCTGTAGGGCAAAGGATACAAATACACTGCAAATTTATGTGTTAAGTTTCTTTAATTTCAATATTCCGGCACAATACATATATGTCGAGACTTAACATTGATCATTACTTCTCCATTAAAAATCTATGCACCTACAAAACAACCGTATATATACTAGAAGCAGTGTGGCTGAGTCTCAAGAACGATAAAAACAAGAGATATCTTGCGAGGTCATTGACAGTTCGATACTTTTTTTTATCTATTTTTGTTACTAGATCCTCAGTTTTCCAACATTAGTAGAGAAAAAGCGAGCAATAATCTTTGCACAGATTCGGATCTCCACAACCGTGATTCTCAACCAAATGAAACGGCGATGTTAAGGTTGCAGAGGTGAAGCTGAAACCTCAGATTAACCAACACAAATTACTGCAACTTTCAAAATGATATGAATATTATGATATTGTGATTATCCACCTGTTCAACCAGCCGATGATATTCTAAAATCGATGAAAGGGACGCATGGAACCAAAATGAAACTTTGGAAACAACAGGTTGAGATTGATGAGCTTAAGCGGTTTCACACTATATCCTTTTGGTCCATGTCCGTAGTGCAAGGTGTTGATAATATTTTATTGCGTGCTAGCGAACACAATAACGTGCCTACCAAACGTTTGATAGTATATTAGCAGTCATGTTAACAAGTATCCCCTGTGAAATTTTGGATGGGGATTTGAATAAGAAAGAAATAAAACTCAATAAACTGTAAACGTTTTTGTATTTGCACGAAAGCTATGAAATACTTGGACGCTTTGCACGGAACACAAAATTTTTGTGTGCGAACCTGCCTTTAAACGTTTGCGTTTTCGTAACAAGATTACTTAAAATGTTAGCCCAAAGCCGGGCTAAGCGAGGCCTCCTAGACACATTCCATCTCATGGGCCTTGGATTATAGCATGTTCTTACGATAGTCTTTTCAACGCATTTTCTCAGCTAATCTTACGAACAATTGCTAAGTTGTAAACAGGACTGTGTGCCTGTCAGAAGTTTTGATAAAATGTTTACCATCAAGCCAGTAGGCGTATCAAGTAACTTGTATTGTGTTAAATATCCGTTTCAAATTTCTTAGATATCTGTTTCAAAGTTCGCTTGAATTAGAACTTGAATTAGTTCGCTTGAATTAGCTTGTTTGCTCAAAAAGAGGCAGGAGCTGCTTTTGGTGGGTGAAACAAAAATCAGATAAACGTATTTACAAGTCTTAACCATCGAAGAGGCATCAGAAGTCAACACGGCTCAGGCAATTGCGTCGAATTTTACGGATGAAACACGTTTCATTTTTGACCGCAATTTGCTGGTTAACTGCGCGGAATTTTGTATAAAACCGCCGGTAGTATCAAGGTCGTCCTTGAATTTACTCTGGCAGTAGAGGCAACTATTTTTGGGATGTATTATCTTAGACTTCTAGTTAATGTAAACTGTGAAGTGAAGCTGTGTCATTAATTAAATGAATTTTTATCATGCTTTTTAGCCTGTTAGCATGACAACGACGGTTTTCTGACCGGCGCTTGAAGGGATCCAAGCATCAGCCTCCTGTAAATACGGCGATGAATATTTTAGTAACACATTTCGAGGAAGTGCATGAGTTCCCTCAGCTTTAGTTTCTTCAGCTTTTGACTGGTGTGAGAACTCACAATAATTACAGCCACCTCGTTTCGGTTCACGGTGCGGGTTGTAGAGTCGCGCGGACTGTGACCGCAACACACCGCTGTTTCCACTACAGATTATCAGGGTATAACAATAGTGAATGGTATATGCATTATGTCCTGCATATTATTCATACGCTAACAATAGGTAGATATTCGATTCAGAATTTCCAACCTGCTGTAGCGGTTGAATGCTATTATAATTCTTGCGAGCGCGCGTAGATGCATAAACTTCTTACATATATATTAGGGGAATTAGTTCAGACGTAATCTGAAGGGAAGAGTCGTTACACCATTTCCATATATTTAACAGCTACCGTAGGTTACGAAGTAGGTACGATTCAAAGAAAATAATCTTTTGTTAATACCTTAATAATAGCCAGGGTAAAAAAAAACACAAATAAAGTCATATTCTTAGGTTGATATATTTCCGTTCAGTTGACGCTCGAAGTAATCTCCCTAGAATAGAGCCTGAACGTCCTGTATTCCAAAAAAATATACAAATATAATTCTGTCTAACATATGTTACATATATATAAATAAAAACAATAAAATAATCTCATCAAATAGGAATTGCGGTAGTTCTTGAACTCAGTTCTAATTTTTATTAACAAGATAACTACAAAACAAATTGCTAAAGACTGTGTGGTAATTACCTGTATTA
The DNA here is from genome assembly GCA_001587735.2 of Parhyale hawaiensis. Classification (NCBI taxonomy): domain Eukaryota; kingdom Metazoa; phylum Arthropoda; class Malacostraca; order Amphipoda; family Hyalidae; genus Parhyale; species Parhyale hawaiensis. The sequence continues at coordinate 49,636,942 of LQNS02278091.1, read as the reverse complement.
TTTGATGGATGGAGAATCATTATTATGCAATGACCTAAAGTATTTATATTACCCGTTACGCAAAATCTTATATATTTTGCTTTATAAAGGTTAATTCCTTACATACAGTATATATATATTTATATAAAAAGTACTCTTCTCTGGCAAGATATTCTACACGATCATCAACCACATCTTTGCCTTAGGTCCGTTTACACAGTGCAGCATTTGTTGCGCAACACGTTTATTCCCTCCTCCTTCTCTGAGCGCCAAATTTTCCCACTGTGCATGATTGCACACCGACGAGGCTCAGGATGCCGAGCTACTAGAGAAAATCCATCAAGTGAAAGATACTAATGATTCCTACCAGCTAAGAACAGTAACAAAGGTCAAACTTTAGCTTTAGCAGATAGTGTAGCTAAAAAGTAAACCTCAAAGTCCCATAGTAGAGAGCGAAATCCACAAAAACGTGGGAAAAATCCCAAGGAGTGGCAGCTGTGTGGTGCAACAAAGTTACATTGTGTAAACGAGCCTTTCACGAATCCCACTGCTCTAGTAAGACATTTTTGTGTATTCTGACCGAAAATACTTGTTACTGATTTTACTAAGCTCTCCTTTGAACTAACAAGAAATAATTTTTAAAAATTTCCCAATACTCGTAAATTGATCAGATATGCTGCATTGGGAGATACCGTCATATTATTTATTTTTTAATAAAACTATATATGGTGCTTTAGATATTCAAATACATCAACAATTGAATGAAAAGTGTCATTATTTAAGTTAGTTTCATCAGCTATACTTGTTCGGAACTTCAGTCATCAGCGTTTGATTTAGCTGTTTGGAGATCTTCAGCCGTAAACATCTCCCCAATTTTATCCTCAATCCTACTGAAGATCAGGATAAATTTTTCGACCCTGACGCATAATCAGGTAACGCCTAACGCTTGACATTCGATCCAAAGTAGAGAATCCAATTCTTAGTATCAACGGTCTGGAGAAGTCATAGCTATTCGGACGTCTAGAACCAAGCGAATAAGTCAAAAGAATTTGTCGATTGGTAAATCTGATAGGATTGACCTGTCCGGAACTTCAGATGCATCGAACCAACGTATTGAGTTTCAGACGGTAACTCTCCGGGCATTACTCTTGAGCTTTCCTAAAATTCGATCTTGCTTCTTATAGTGTTGTCATTAGCTGGTACAGACGTACTCGGGCTGCTTCTAATACCTGCAATACGATGTACAGAGGTGACACCAACACTTTGGTCTATCGTTCAGGTCAAGTCAAGCCTGGTCGGTTTAGCTTAACTCGACTCTGACTAGCTAGTAAATGGTACCTAAGCGCACCCTATACCTTGGCTTTGGCTAGTTGTAGAGTATAGTCCGAATAGTCTTAAATGGTGCAAACCACACGATTTAAAGGTAATTTTTCTGCAGTCCAATTTTTATAGGAGGCAACTGAGATATTATAGTCAAAGAATTATTTCTTATTAACTTTCCAAAGATGTTTCATTGACGAAATCTCTTGAAAGGATTGGTATTATATTAGTTTTTATACTTGTACCATCGCATCTGATCGGCAGCGGTTAGATATCTCAGAATGTATATTAACGTTACATGGACTCATTCCTGCTTTATTTTCGTAATACATGTTATTAAAATGGTTCGAGGTCACTCATATAGCGTAGAAATCAGTAGGTGCCTTTTACATCATATTCACATCGGAGTGTCAGGTGTCTACTGTAGTTAGAAGCCGAAAATTTACAGAAAGTCCGTTTTAGCTATTCCAGTACTCCTCAGCATTAGTCAATGGTGCCCGAAATGTTTTGCCATTAATATGAACTGTCATCTGCCCCCTCCCCCCCCCAAAAAAAAAAAAAAATCGAAAAATTACAATTTTGTCTTAAAGTATCTCTCCTCGGTCTACTACAAAGATATCTGTTGCTCAGAAGTCGTACAAGAACCAAGTTTTNCCTCCCCCCCCCCCCCAATGTTTTATACTTCGCGACATCCCTGGAAGCGGCATCAGAAGTCAACACGGCTCAGACAATTGCGTCGAATTTTACGGATGAAACATGTTTCATTTTTGACCGCAATTTGCTGGTTAACTGCCCGGAATTTTGTATAAAACCGCCGGTAGTATCAAGGTCGTTCTTGAATTTACTCTAGCAGTCGAGGCAGCTATTTTTGGGCTGTTTTATCTTAGACTTCTAGTTAATGTTAACTGTGAAGTGAAGCTGTGTCATTAATTAAATCAATTTTTATCATGCTTTTTAGCCTGTTAGCATGACAACGACGGTTTTCTGGCCGGTGCTTGAGGGGATCCAAGCATCTGCCTCCTGTGAATACGGCGATGAAAATTTTAGTAAAACATTTCGAGGAAGTGCATGAGATTCCTCAGCTTTTGACTACTGCGAGAACCCACAATTACAGCCACTTTGTTTCGGCTTACGTTATAGGCTGTAGTCACGCTGGATTGTGACCGCAACACACCGCTGTTTCCACTACAGATTGTCAGGGTAAAACAATAGTGACTTGTATATGCATTATGTCCTGAATGTTATTCATACGCTAACAATAGGTAGATATTCGATTCAGAATTTACAACCTACTGTAGCGGTTGAATGCTATTATAACTCTTGCGAGCGCGCGTATAGATGCATAAACTTCTTACATATATATTAGGGGAATTAGTTCAGACGTAATCTGAACGGAAGAGTCGTTACGCCATTTCCATATATTTAACAGCTACCGTAGGTTACGAAGTAGGTACGATTCAAATAAAAATAATCTTTTGTTAATACATTATTAATATCCAGGGCAAAAAAACACAAATAGTCATATTCTTAGGTCGATATATTTTCCGTGCAGTTGATGCTCGAAGTAATTTCCCAAGAATAGAGCCTGAACGTCCTGTATTCCAAAAAAATGTACAATACAATTCTGTTTAACATATGTTACTTATATATAGATAAAAACAATGAAATAATCTCATTTTAAATAGGATTTGCGGTAGTTCTTGAACTCAGTTCTAATTTTTATTAACAAGATAACTACAAAACAAATTGCTAAAGACTGTGTGGTAATTACCTATATTATTTGATGGATGGAGAATCATTATTATGCAATGACCTAAAATATTTATATTACCCGTTTTGCAAAATCTTATATATTTTGCATTATAAAGGTTAATTCCTTACATACAGTATTTATATTTATATAAAAAGTACTCTTCTCTGGCAAGATATTCTACACGATCATCAACTACATCTTTGCCTTAGGTCCGTTTACACAGTGCAGCATTTGTTGCGCAACACGTTTATTCCCTCTTCCTTCTCTGAGCACCAAATTTTCCCACACTGTGCATGATTGCACACCGACGAGGCTCAGGATGCCGAGCTACTAGAGAAAATCCATCAAGTGAAAGATACAAATGATTCCTATCGGCCAAGAACAGTAACAAAGATCAAACTTTAGCAGCTAGTGTAGCTAAAAAGTAAACCTAAAGTCCTATAGTAGAGAGCGAAATCCCAAAAACGTGGGAAAAATTCCAAGAAGTGGCAGCTGTGTGGTGCAACAAAGTTGCATTGTGTAAACGAGCCTTTCACGAAACCCACTGCTCTAGTAAGACATTTTTGTGTATTCTGACCGAAAATACTTGTTACTGATTTTACTAAGCTCTCCTATGAACAAACAAGAAATAATTTTTAAAAATTTCCCAATACTCGTAAATTGATCAAGTATGCTGCATTGGGAGATTCCGTCATATTATTTTTTTAATGAAACTATATGGTGCTTTAGATATTCAAATACATCAACAATTGAATGAAAAGTTTCATTATTTAAGTTAGTTTCATTAACTATACTTGTTCGGAACTTCAGTCGTCAGCGTTGATTTAGCTTTTTGGATCGATTTTAAGTCGTAAAATTCTCCCCGATTTTGTCCTCAATCCTACTGAAGATCAGGATTAATTTTACGACCCTGACGCATAATCAGGTAACGCCTAACGCTTGACATTCGATCCAAAGTGGAGAATCCAATTCTTAGTATCAACGGTCTGGAGAAGTCATAGCTATTCGGACATTGCATTATCTAGAACCAAGCGAATAAGTCAAAGACCTTGTCGGTTGGTAAATCTAATCGGCTTGACCTGTCCAGAACTTCAGACTGGTGCACTCCATCGAACCAACGTATTGAGTTTCAGACGGTAACTCTCCTGGCATTACTCTTGAGCTTTCCTAAAATTCGATCATGCTTCTTGTAGTGTTCTCATTAGACGGCACAGACGTACTCGGGCTGCTTATAATACCTGCAATACGATGTACAGAGGTGACACCAACACTTTTGTCTGTCGTTCAGGTCAAGTCAAGCCTGGTCGGTTTAGCTTAACTCGACTCTGACTAGCCAGTAAATGGTACATAAACGCACCCTATACCTTGACTTTGGCTAGTTGTAGAGTATAGTCAGAATAGTCTCAAATGGTGCAAACCACATAATTTGAAGGTAACTTTTCTGCTGTCCAGTTGTTATAGGAGACAACTGAGATATTATAGTCAAAGAATTATTTATTATTAAATTTTCAAAGATGTTTCATTAACGAAATCTCTTTAAAGGATTGGCATCATATTAGTTTTTATACTTGTACCAATGTATTTGATTGGCAACAGTTAGATATCTCAGAATGTATTTTAAAGATACATGGACTCATTCTTGCTTTATTTTCGTAATACTTTACATGTTATTAAAATGGTTCGAGGTCACCCATATAGCGTAGCAATCTGCAGGTGTCTTTTACATCCTATTCACATCGGAGTGTCAGGTGTCTACTGTAGGTAGAAGCCAAAAATTTATACAAAGTCCGTTTTAGTTAATCAAGTACTCCTCAGCATTAATTAATGCTGCCCGAAATGTTTTGCCATTAATATGAGATGTCATCTGCCCCCTCCCCCTCAAAAAATTCGAAAAATTACAATTTTGTCATAAAGTATCTCTCCTCGGTCTACTACAAAGCTGACTGTTGCTCAGACGTCATACAAGAACCAAATTTTCTGAAGCGGCAGCAACATTGGCTACATTGGATAGATACCTGTATATTTTAAATGAACTTTTTTTATGTGATATATTTACTGCGAAATTATCTTTTTCCATTGTTTATTCATATTTCCAAATTACTTTAATTTTTCAAATCAACATACCATCGCTTTTATAATGATCGCTTAGGTACCTTCAAGTTAGTACCTGGTGGTCTTAATGCTTATAGTCAAATAATCGAAATGGAGTAAAACAAAATTGTAGCAATTTACTAGGGTTAAGTATACATACCGCATTGTGACTATAGTCTTTTCTGGACAAAGAAACGGCTGGACTTGCGTTGTTGTCCCCACGATAAAAGGTTTCACCACTAGACTGTTTCGGTATCGAAAGGTTGTACAACTGCTTCTGCTATCTCAGGGCCAAGCTATGTATTATGGACCGCGTCCCAATTTCAAAGTTTGTTGGTCGCAATTAAATGGTTTCGCCACTAGCTCGTTTTGTGAAACCAAACGGCTTTTAACGACTTTGCAGGTTACTGTCATAGGGTAAAATTGTTAAGCTTGCAGCTTAAAATTCGAATAAAACGTAGACATCCTGAAAGCTGAGCCGAGAAAAAAACACAGAACATCCGTTTATGTAAATATGAGAAACTACGTTTCTAATTGAAGCAAAGATATACGAGAGACACTTAATGTCCTATACTGTACGTCAACATCATTCACAACATTTAAACCCTGGAAGTATGGCACAGTAATAACCTACATGCAGTGAATTATTTCATAAACTTATTTCATGTTAATACCTGCCTATTTGAAACTGCACTTATTGCGGATCAGCTATCAAGTATGTATGGAACCATTGAATACTGAAGTTATCTGTTGTGCAGCAAATTGATGTTATCACTTGGTCAACATCTTAATTCTGCGCTTCTGATGTCTTAAACGATGTAACGAAAACGTTTCAAAGTGTGGCATTCCTGAAAAGAGAGCGAATGGAGTTGGTACGAAATTGAATTTTAATGGACAAAGTTAATTTTGTAATTGACATTCATGAAATTATTTCAGTAAATTGGACACAGGTATGCTGCAACACGGCCCTGGATGCTATCATTGGAGTAATGATAGATATTTCAATTTAGTTGATTACGATAAGGTTATTGTTTCATGGACGGCAGTCTGAAATTACCTTACTGCGCTCACTATTTTTTGTCTACTGAACCCCCCCCCCCCCATTTCAACTGTAAAATTTTTAAAGACATATTTAAGACAACGGACTACAACACACTGAGCCAGCTGTTGCATTCACAAAAAAATGAGCTTAATAATACTAACGCGTATGCAAACTCATTATTCTTCTTACCATCAGCTCCCCCCTAAAGAAATATAGGTTTGTGCCGTACGCACATCTCGACCTATTCTGTAAAATTGTGGAATGATCTTTCTAGTTGCTCATGAACAAAATATAAGTTAAGTCAACAAATATTAACTCTGTAGCTGCTTTAGTAACTTCCCCTAAAGATCCACGGAATCTCTACACTCTTTTTTTAATTACGTAGTCACTAGCACCACTATTGGGGACGGCACGCTGACCAGCTGATCATGCATGGGCTTACTCAATTCCTTTTTCAAGAACAGATCTTGTCAATTGGCTTCGCTACGCCAGAAGCATCTTTTGGGAGCCAATTCTTCCTTTCGATAATCTCTACTATATAATAGCCGATCATTCCAATGATCAGGAAAGCTACAATGATGTAAAGTTTGTCGGTGTTGCAGAGGGAGCTGTGGGTCGCGTAGTTGATGATGAACCCGATGGACTCCCAGAGGCGGTAGTTACTGAACGCTGCCTCCGACTCTCCGGGGAAGACTACCCCGTACAGAGCTGCAGAGATATTAGATGGTGACAACAAAATCAAAATCTATTCATGGTGTAATAAAGACATACATTAAAAGTTTATTCAATAGAAATAATAAATACCTCACGCCCGAGAATCATGACTCTCAAAATACCTTGGAGAAATTTTGAGCAATACAATAACGGATAGCAACTCTTCCACTGTCGGCAACGTTCCTGAACATGAAAAGGGGGTTTATACACAGAGAGAACAGTTTGGTTAAAAATTTTGGTAGATTCTACTAATTTTTTAGTAAAAATTACGAAAAAAGGTTTCGTAATTTCAACCAAATTCATGAATTTGGTTGTAGTTACCAAANGGGGTCGGGGGTGAGCGAGTACTTTGGAACAGTATTATTGTGGCATCGAGATACTTATCTTTCTTGCCCCCCCCCCCCCCCCCCCCCCCCCAAAAAAAAAAAAGATAGGTTTATGCCGTACTCACATCTCGACATATTCTGTAAAATTGTGGAATGGTCTTTCTAGTTGCTTATGAACAAAATATAAGTTAAGTCAACAAATATTAACTCTGTAGCTGCCTTTAACTTCCCCTAAAGATCCACAGAATCTCTATACTCTTTTTTTAATTACGTTGTCACTAGCACCACTATTGGGGACGGCACGCTGACCAGCTGATCATGCATGGGCTTACTCAATTCCTCTTTCAAGAACAGATCTTGTCAATTGGCTTCGCTACGCCAGAAGCATCTTTTGGCAGCCAATTCTTCCTTTCGATAATCTCTACTATATAATAGCCGATCATTCCAATGATCAGGAAAGCTACAATGATGTAAAGTTTGTCGGTGTTGCAGAGGGAGCTGTGGGTCGCGTAGTTTATGATGAAGCCGATGGACTCCCAAAGTCGGTAGTTACTGAACGCCGCCTCCGACTCTCCGGGGAAGACTACGCCGTACAGAGCTGCAGAGATAGTAAATGGTGATTACAAAATCAAAATCTATTTATCATGTAATAAAGACATACATTACTAGTTTATTCAATAGAAATAATAATTACCTCTCTCCCGAGAATCATGACACTCAAAAATACCTTGGAGAAATTTTGAGCAATACAATAACGGACAGCAACTCTTCCACTGTCGGCAACGTTCCTGAACATGAAAAGGTCGTTTATACACATTTACACCACCCTGAAACAATGACAGACAGTGATAGAATTTGATAGTTGTACAGTATATTTGACTAGTATTCTAGCCCCATGTTTCACTTTAAGTAGCTGAAACGAAAGACATTTTTCTACCAATTTACATCTTTACCGAGTAGATCTGTAATTTTGTATAGTATTATACACGTAAGATGCTTGACAAAATGCAATATAAGCCATAAATCTATTAAGCCCAGTGCACACGTTAGTAGTTGGCGCTGCATTCATGCTTCAATAGATCTTAACGTTTCATCATATCCCTTCAAACCGTACTCAGTGTACAGTTAATTCATTACAAAGCTAGCCATCAAGTTAGTTTGCTTAACAAGTATTTGCAAGTAAAGTTTGTAATGTATCTCTAAACTAGGTATTTAGTACAACTCAGATGCAGTGCACTTTTCTGTCGTTTAAACGGGTGCAGCAACATATTCGAATGCTGTGAAGTGTCAACGTAGTTCAAAACACTAACGTCAAGAACCAGTCTCGTATCGCCCGGGTGGAGTTCACGTTTAGCGTAGGTATATTAGGTAGTTTCTGACGTACACATTAGTGAGTAATGACCATGTTGTTGAGGTGAGGAAGGTAGAAGCTGCTACCAGAGAAATTTTATGGTTTATCTTCTAGGAGTTGGGGAATTCCAGCAAAGTATCTCTCGATATTGCTGTGAATATTGTGGTCACCACTAGTTTGCGAGATATATGACGGCGTGCGGCGCTTTAAATATTATTTGAGTAACTAAAGTATGTAATTAAGTTTAGTTTGACACGCAAAGTAAAAAAGGAAATACTGTACAGCATTATAAAGTTATATCTCACCATTAATTTGTGTCTGCCAGACAGCATCGGATATGCCCCAAAGAGCTGGTACGATGAAGAACATGGCCATGTAGTCGGGGTGCGGCTGCCAGGTGAACATGATGATGATGCCTGCAGCGTTGAGCAGCGCGGCCAGGGTGAACACAGGCACTCGGCCCACCAGCTTCACCAAGGGGGTGAATCCTATGGAGCAGATGGCATCACACACACCGAAGCAGATCATGGTGTAGCCAACCATGTGCACTCCCAAGCCGCATGATACATATGCCTGAAAAAGACGAAGAGAGTTCATCATACACTTATTTGTGGTACACGCACAAAGCCTTTCACCAATCCTAAGAACGTATAATCATTATTGTTAAAATTCACTTTCGGGCCTCCACGGATAGGCAGTGCAGCCCAAATGGATCATTACGCAACGCCAAGGAAAATCCATCAGAAAGCCATTTACAGCTGACTTGAACGCCCTCAGACCGAAAGCTAAACCCGACAATGAATTCCAGACCAAAACGGGGTCAGGGCTAAGAACGACTAAACTGAGTATGACACAGAAGAGTTTCTAATGTTAAGTAAGTGAAGGGCATAAGCTGCAGCACGCAATATCTCCCAAAGATCTGGAGACAGAGACAGTATACCTTATAGAGCATACAGAGGCGGGCCACCGTTCACATATGGGTTAGATTCACCAAATGGCTCTCAGTATGTACACAACTTGCTGGTATGAGATAGCAATTTGGTTCAGCATACACAAGTGAGTGTCTGGGTGTTGTTATCACTGTTATTAAAGTAAGATCGTCAGCATAGTTGATCATTGTGTTTTTCAGCGAGAGCATGTCGCTAGTGCAATGAACAAACAGCATCAGGCTAACTACACTACCCTGAGGGACGCCAAAACCACCGCTACTGAGGCACTCAAGCACTGTCAACAGATACATTCTGCGTTCACTCACAAACAAAATCCCAAATGATTGACAGAACTTACTGCCCACACCAAACAATCCAATTTGGATAGTAATCCCCGGTTATAGACCCTGTCGAACACCGCCTTGCAGTCTAACTGTGCAAGGCGGCCTTCAAAATGACGATCCAGTACAGCCTGTAAATTTTGTGACGCAGACAACATTTCCTCTCGACACAAACCAGTTCCGTACACAAACTGGCTGGTTAAATGACCCAGCTTACAAGCTACCAGTTTCTCAAGCACCTTCGACAAAATAGGTGTCAACGAAAAAGTTGAAAACTGGCAATATTTGGCGACAGTGGACCTTCGGAAACGGGAGTAATATTCCCAGTACGCCGACACAGGGGAATGTTTCCTCACCGTACGTCTGCCACAACGTGCGGTTTCGCGAACATCGTCATGCCCAAAACGCCAGTTGTGTAGCCTCTATAAGGCCAAGCGACACTGATCGTCAAACCACGATTTGTCCCGAGACCTCACTAGTAATGTCTCCTTCGGGACAAATCTCTCTAAACAGATGCAGTCGAGTCGATAAGTTCAGAGGAGACAGGGTCACCATGCAGAAGATTTGGAGCCTAAGAAACTCCCTTGCTGCCCCAGCAATATCATCCCAATTAGCTCTATACACTTAACGAACACCACCCCTATGTCTACCCCTGGAACATCCTGGTTCAGCTTCAGTGTAGAAATAGTGCTTAAAATGCGTACCGCTAATCGCTATGTCAGTAGCCTAGAAGTGACAGTTCATGTTCTCATACCGTGGAGTCAGCATTTACATCATATTTCAGTTAAGTTTGGTGAGGTAAGTTCACGACGCTGTCTTGTTGTGAATCTAGTTGAAGTAGCTGCCTCCAGAGAACGAGAATGGACAAAAAATATTGTATTTGCAGTTTCCATCAAATCCTTGAACCCTTCTGAATTGGGTCCTCGCTACTGACCACTGCGACGCTTTTGGCAGCAGAGGCGTGTTGTAATCACTATGTCTGGGTTACCGGTGCTACGGCGGTGACCCCCGCCGATGCTGTGTCGCAATCATGAACCTAATAGTGGTAACGGTGATTTAGACAGGGGCTACGGTGACGCCAGTCACAGCTCAAAATCTTCAGTTACAAACTAAGAAAACGCAAAAATTATACAAATGAGCCACGAGTAATGTAAAACCGTAGCCTTAGAGTAGGTAAATGAGTTTATTTTTTTAAGGTAACGTAGATAAAATTACAATAAACCCCGACATTCATTATTGTTAAGCTTACACCGTTCATCGAAAAACGGCGCTCTCACAACCTTAATCCCTGTTTCGGTAACCATTGCAATACACTTCAAGTCAGCGCATTGTGTATATTAACTGGGACAAGTGCGCACCGGTTTTATTCCTCTGACAAGACTTTTTCGGAGAGCCTGGGCTGCTAGTCATAGGACGGCAGTTACAATCAGAGCTTTAAGACAAAAATAGAGCTTTAAAAATCAATGTTATCATCTCATTACGCGATGAAAGTGTTCATCTGTTACACCTATGGGGAAGTCAGATCACATCTAAGTTATTCACCACGAAAGTGCAGGTATATCTGCAAGCATCACATTAAGGCTTGATACAAAGGAGCTCAATGATCATGTGCCTCAGAACGTACCCGAACATTACTTTCTTTCAATTCCACACAGCGATACTATGCCCAGAGTAGGTTATAGACGATGTTAATTATTAATTACTTCTGATTTTTAAAGTAGCTGATAGTCATTTTCGAAAAAAATATCATGAAATACCGGCCGCTGTTAATAAATAGCGGCGGGACTTCCTGATGCGGTAAACATGTGACGTCATGTTTTTCTTCTTATGATGATATTTGCACACAAACGACAAGAAGTCTGAGTCTTCAGAGGTTTTGAATCAGCGTGTATTTATTCTAACCCTATTGATGATTGTGCTACGTATATTCATAACCTGATAGCTTGAGCTAATATTAGCAAATATTGATTTTCCATACACCGTATATCTAACGGCGCAATTAATTCATAACTTTTCCCCTCTGTATTCAAATGGGAGACTTGTTAGCGAGTTGCAATTGTCACTTATTATTTAAACGAAGAATTAAACTAAATGCCAATGAACTAGATAGGGTGCCTGATAATTAGTTCAGTAATAAATCATGGACCAGCATCAAACTTACACAGTGGCTACGAGTCGAATTATATCATATATACATCGCTTCTAAAGAACTGCCATAAAATTCTCTGCTTCGTGAATATGTAGAAACTGAGATTGTAAGCACATTGTAAATTGTAACGAAGATTGACAGCGTGCGGTGAAGATCGACTCTCTTGTCTCCAATGACGTCACTACTGAAGTTTACAAACCGCCACTCCACCAGTTCTGGCTTTCTTATGTCCTGGCTTAGCTGGCAGAATTTTAGGGCTGGAAATCTAGGGGGCTCCAGCCGAGGTTCATGATATTGTCTACACTGTCACAGGCCTTTTTGAACAAGCTGTCATTGTAACTTTTCACAAAAAAAAAAATAGCGCCAACTGTGGAGTTTAATCATTCTACGTAGTCTTCAATTTTATACAAATTGTTTACTTTTCTTCCATTTTGCTCTTTTTTATAATAATGATTTGGAGAGGCTTCAGAAGCGAACCCACTGCCTCTCCTCATCTATGTCCGGTTGTCTAACTTCCAAGTTGCTGCGTTATACTCACGGCGGTGTAGTCCGCTCCAATGTAGCCCTGTTCAAGACCGGACCACATGGTCAGAGGGATGATGAGCAGCTGGTACGGATGTCGCATGTGACTGAATGTGGCGACCAGCAACTGCAAGCCGCTCTTGCCCGAAGACGACGCTCCTTTGGTTTCATCTACGAACCTGAAATACCAGTTGCATGTTGAATACTTTACCCTTCCTTGTGACGAAATCATCACTATAAAATTTCACTCAAGAACTTTTATACACAAAAGACATCCTTGTTGATTTCTTCCTGAAATATACAGTAACTCACACGACGGGACACCGATCTGCGTGTAGATTCGTTGAAGTTTTTGCCAAGCTCGTCAAAGCCGTAAGAATCCCGCTAATTTCGACGGCTGCGCAGTCAGGTAACTAATCCTATTTATTTGGCCGCTATTACTCACCGTGACAGAGGATCCACAAAGATCGCGATGACAGCCGAAGCTACAAGTGACAACACCAAGTAAATGCTTGCCATGGTGTAGATCTGCGACTTCTCAGGAGGGTCGATGACCGTAACATTGCTGGCCGGGAGCGTGTGCTGGGGGCAGAAGTTGATGCCACAGAGTTCCAGCTGCTCGTCCGTGCGACGAGGCGACTCTCCCTGTGACAGAACTGTCCACGTCTTTTGTTAAAACGGGTGAATTCACTGTCAAAACGACACCGTACAATCAGGTAAGGCAAAAATAGTATACATAATCCTTATAATATAAGATTTACGTATTAAGATCCATATTATCTAACCTTCACAGGTGGTTGAGTAATTCTGCTGAGTACGGCACTTTGTATACGCCGGAACTGATTAGGTAAACTATAACGAAAACCTTCGAAGTTTCTAACAACCGATACTATCGGCGATACTCTAAAATTGCTATTCGTTATCAACTAAATTCTTGGCATCCGAAAGAGGCATGTGTTGCTCAATACCGATTCCTGTGGATTCATATGACCGAAATAAAGAGCGATATTTCCATTGTAATTTACAAGGTCGGACAATAGTGTACTGTATGATACTAATAATTTCATAACTATCTTACAAAACGAAAATTACGCGTTGCGGTAGAAAAGACATATTAATGTTGCATGCGATGTTAACTATTAAAGCATTTCCTGGTCGACGGAATTTTTTGCTAATAATCTATTTCTTTCCTTTACTGCAGAGCACGTTAACACAACAAAATGAGGCACTTTATACATGAGAACAATTCAAAACGCTTAATTTAACCCCTAAAATGCCTAAATCTTCTGACTCGAAACATCATGGGTTCGATTTTTTTACTTTTTATTTTCAAGAGTTACATGGCGTCATCATACTTCTGATAGCATCGATCGCGATTTGCTGTCATTTTTACTTGTTTAAATGTGTCAACTTTTACAGTCGAAACAAAAAGTTTTTGCAAGACTAGCAGCGTGGAAAATGCCCTGATGGGTTTTCCAAACGTAAGCGGTTGAAATGTATTCAGAACAGATTATACTGTCAACAGACTAAATACAGTTTAGGTACAAATTCACATGCTTGCTGATGCTGAACTAAAGTTTATTATTCCGTTGGAGAGATAATAAACTTATCTTTTGTTGATATTGAATTATAATTGAAAGCTGCTTCAAGTTCTACATGGACGTACCCTCTGAACTTACCCTCTACTAATAGACTCTGTTTGCGAAGAGTGACCTAGGCGAGAACAGACTTCTCCACTTCCTGTACCCTTACGTATATTATTCCAGCATGTTTTCATGCTCATCAGCCTGTCGTAAGGTAACATTACAGTAAACATGGCTGTCTCGTTACACCAGCGCCTGAAAGCCTCGGAAGAAGCAAAAGCAGGTCACGTAATTGTTAACTAAAGAACAGATTAGAGTTTCTGAACATTGGAAAACGGTTGCTAATGAGAGTATTCTGAACTCTAAGTTACCCAGTGTACGTTGCAAACCATGTATTTCAACGAGTATTTTAAATACATTCACATTTTGCTAGAGTTAATATAATAATCAAAATTTCTCTGTAAATTTTAAGGTGTTGCTGGAAAGAAAGGAGGCTAGCCGGTGCTGTTCCTCCTAAATCTAAGTTTTATGTTCCTTAAAGGTAGATTCAATTGAGCGCAATAACTTGCTTTCGAGGGAATAACAAGAGCATTATCTTTCGTCAGTTGTGGGTTTTGCTTAACAGCTTTTATGACAATTTAGACAACGTGCGCGGCAGGTAACTTCACCTTAGTTACTGACTCGATATGCACTACAGCTTGCTGTACCGTAAATGAAAGTGTAGCTGTATTCGATTAGCTTGTTTCCGTATTTATTATGTTTGGATGATGGTGTATGCTCTACTGGATGTGTAGCCGTTTCTCCGGAAGCCCGCTTTTCAGCCATACATCGTCTCTGACATCAAACTGGATGAATGTAGGACCAAATCCTAGTATGTGTGTCTATCTGTGTTTCACATTTGTCTGACAGGATGGTCGTGGTCTGGACGTACATATTAGCCTCTAGCGGTGAATTCCTTCACTGAAAATTCTTCCCGAAGTTTGAAAATTAGAAGATAATTGTGGATTTTAACGTGTCATTGAATGGGACATTTCCATTGCGATAAGCTAATCTCATTTGCTTCAACTTCTCTGGGAGTTCAGTCATAAGTGTTCATTTCGCTACTTTAGATTTAGGATTATGTAGCTTAAATTTTGAGTCAAATTAGCCAAACTGACTAAAGTACCAGACACTGTTAAATCTATGACATTTGCTCAGCTCGGTGGCACTCCCATTCGATGACATCTTTAATACAGTACGTAGATGTATACATTAGGCTATACCGCGCTCCGTACATGATTCTTGAAAACTCGACGGCGTTCCTCGCCTAATATGCCAAATGTACAAAAACGCAACAAGCTTAAGTAAAGACATAATTTCGGGCCCGAGGGGTACAATTTTTTGCTAATGCTTGCACATTAGTTCACTGACTGATTGATCATTTACTACTTACCAGTGGAAGAAATGAGATTTCCCGCCACTTGTGATGACTGGAAGAATAGGAAAAATACGCCAAAAAATCTTGTGATGATCACTTCACTGTTTTCTCCCACAATGTCTCCATATCGTTTGCCAACCTGGGGGAAATGGAAACTTTAATTTCCTTTTCGTTAAAGCTGCATTTGAATTGAGTGAAGAAAAAGAAGCCCAATTTATTAGGAACGAATTAATTGACAAAGTGCTGAATGTGACTGTTTGATGTGAAAATGCTAATAAAAAGAAAGTGGTTTGCCCGAGCGGAGGAGAGCAGAAATTGTTTTTTTTTTCTATCGTTGTGGCATACACACTCCTTACTAATATTTACTGCTAATGATAATGGCGAGAAAGAAGATTAGTTTTAGGTTAGTGTAGCTGAGAATCATTCTTACTATCTAAGGCTGCTAGCAATCTATGCAACTACAAAGTGTTATAGACGGTTTGCAAAACCTCGTACGTTAATCAAAGAATTAACGTCAGTGGCGTCTATAAGTATAGTCCCCTTGAATAGTCTATGATTTATGTAGAAAAAATTCAAAAATATTTTGTCTCTTGTGTCAGGGAAAACACTTTTTACCTCGGATTCGAATTTACTTGGTTTGTCTTGCGAGCTCTAGTGCACCACCACGCTCCAAAAATTCACGGAGTAACTATACGGTCAGCATGGCTTCATAAAATGCTTCATTGAGCACCCTCCAATTCCGTTATTTTATCTACGTATAATGAGACGTCTACATCAATTCCGTCCATGTCCCATGTATGCAAGAGATAGATTGTGTATACACTAGGGATGACTTACACGAGGGCGGCATCGACATGTCGTACGGTGGCGGTGGAGATGGGGGTGCAAATAAGAGAATACATTACAGTGCCCATGACCCATACCTGTGTGAGATATGTGCACTTGGAAGACCACATAGGAGCAGCGCCGAGACCCAGCACGATGGCGGTGGGGATGAGGGTATAATGGCGAGGGTAGAACTGGGCAGCGATGTAGGACGAGTAGCCGAGGACACAGAGAGCGAGGGTCCACTTCACGGTGATTGTTTTAATTAGCAGCGTGGGGATGAAGGCGCACGAAATAACGAGAGCGGCATAAAGGATCGCAAGGGCCGTGGTACCGGAATCTCTGCGGGTAATTCAACAACTTGAAGATTAGTTGAGCTTATGTTTCAGGGAATACGTGAATAAAATAATCATAAAAAAAAAAACACAGAGGACATATCATCAGTTTGAATTTGGAACTCATTGCTGGACGTTGTGCAATTATGATTATCATTATTGAGCATGCTTTGCAATTTAACCCGATTAATTAGCAGTACAACTCAAGGCAGTGCCATCAATAAACGTTCGCGTTTTCAGAAGATATTTTAGAACATTGAAGCCACCAGCTGAAGTCCATAAATCTCTTCGTTGTTTTCTTATGGTTGACCATCGGTGGTTGTTGCTCAATGAAAGTTCTGGAACGTAGCATCACAAACGCTCTTTGCGCTTTTTTACTGTGTATGAAAACAAAGCGGTCGATGTTGATTTCTCGCAGAAATGATGTTGCAATTGCTAGCTATCATTCCGATGTTTCAATAGACGCTGGGAAGCGTGTACCGCACTGAATACAACCTTGCGGGGTTTAACTTTCATAAACTCGTTATTTATCATGGATAAAAAATTGTCACTCTGCAACTCTCGTTCAAGTCAAATATACTTTACCGAGCGCAAGTAAGTTGTTATCCAAGCCAAGCAATCCCTCTAAAATTGCTCCTTTCTCTCAATCATAGCGCAGTCTCTGTACAATCATGAAAATAGTGCCATTCCTACCAAAAAGGCAGAATTATTCATAACAGAAAAGGCTAATGAAACTTCAATTAAAATTGTAAGTCAACGATTCTAGAAAGTTACCTAACGAACGGTTTTCAATCTTTCCAGTTTATTTTGTTTTTATTTTTTCGACATCTGTTTAATTGTAGAAGAAAAACAAATTCCTAAGAAACTTCTGAGCTTTGCTCCGTCAGCTCTCACGTCTTGCCGGCTTCAGTGACTTCTATCAAACGATTAAGAAATCTTGTTTATTTCTTGAAGTTATTTGATTTAAAGGTCACTTGTAACTGCGTGAAGCTAGTCATCCTCTAGTCAGTCTACTGCAACGTTCTGTGCGTTCGGTCAACAACTTTTTGTGAGGGGCCTGGTTCGAGGTCGCCGCAGAACGTTTTTCAAATGTTTCTGCTAAGGTGCAGACCGCAGCACCCACTTCCTTGCAGTCCACCTTTCACTTTTTATGATCTGGAGCAGCATTTTTTACTGAGCCTGCGGTTGAATGATTACACAGACTGCTGTTGTAATAGGGACAATTGGCTCCATCTTTGGTGTCGCAAGACCAGTTCTTGGATGATACGTTTCTTAGAAGGAGGCGATTTGACAGATTTAGAGTACGTTTACGTTTGGAATTTGTTGAACTAGGTTTACCATTAATGATTTTTTTTTGCTTCTTTATACTAGTCAGGACTTATGATCGTTTCTTTTATTGTAGTTGAGGCGCAGTAATTTCTTTGGTAAATTGTACTAAGATATCGCAACTCCTTAAGGGCAATATGAGAAAAGTCATTATGAATACGAAATTAGTTTTGCAGTCAGTAGACGATTAGGAATATATGCACTTAAATAATTTCATCTTCTGATATTTAAACACTTAAGGGGAACCTTAGTTGAGACAAGAAAGTGCCAATTAAATTTAAATATGACAGCAATGATTTCGAGGAGTAGCATTTTCAAAGTCTTGTAGTGCTGGCGCAGACATCTGAACCGTCGAGCTTGACGACTACAACGTAGACATTTTATCCTGTCTTAAAGTGACGACCATGGCACACAGTCAATTCTCCAAGTTAGCAGAATCAGAAAAAGAGCGCAAAAANATTTCGAGGAGTAGCATTTTCGAAGTCTTGTAGTGCTGGCGCAGACATCTGAACCGTCGAGCTTGACGACTACAACGTAGACATTTTATCCTGTCTTAAAGTGACGACCATGGCACACAGTCAATTCTCCAAGTTAGCAGAATCAAAAAAAGAGCGCAAAAAATCAAAACTACATACTTTGTTCAAGATTAAGTAAGAACTTGGATTTAAAGATATTTTCTTTCACATAAATAGTGACAACTAAAACGGCTGGGCACTTCCCCAATACACATAGAAGACGAATAAATAGAATTACTTTTTTTACGAAATTGGAAAGGTTTCACTTTTATACTGCTTCAATCATATGCAATGGCTGGTTCCACGATAGTCAATATCTGAAACAAGTAGCAAGAAAGCGTGGAGCATTCGGTTAAAATTTTAATGCTCGGTTCACACGATGCAACAGTCTGTCTGACGGTCAAATGACCCCAGCTCTATTAAGAAGCCTGTCGTTTTCATGGTAAGAGTTGAGAAAACTCGAACACAGTATTACTTTTAACTTCAGTATTTAAGATTTATTGGATCATTTGACTACCGTGAGACAATGCCACAGCAATACGTATCGTTTTCCGTGCCGGCGTGGCTGGAACCTTGGACATCCAAACGCACCC
>LQNS02278091.1:49587781-49617722 GCA_001587735.2 Parhyale hawaiensis | reverse complement strand
ATTACTTTTAACTTCAGTATTTAAGATTTATTGGATCATTTGACTACCGTGAGACAATGCCACAGCAATACGTATCGTTTTCCGTGCCGGCGTGGCTGGAACCTTGGACATCCAAACGCACCCAGTGTGAAAGTTTTCCTTGCTGCGACTTGACCCACAGAAGTGACCAGCCCTTCCCGCACAAACCGATGCTCAGTGCGTCTCTAGATTTTTCATCCATTCGATGTTATTAGTTCAGGTAACCATCTGATGCAAGCACAATGGCTTACAAATATTTCGTTATTATGGAATACATTACCCAATGCTCGTTGTGATACCCTGAAGCAATATTTTCCTCATTTAGTAATGGTACCAACTTTGAAGGCTGTAATGAGCAATGATTAGCAGTCATTGCATCATCCATGCGGCTCGCGCAAACTGACAGACAATCGTTTCACTGTAACAGTGAGGAAAGTTTCTAATTAATAGCTGACACAATGCTGGCCTTCCTGTACCTCCGGTCTCAAGCATTAATATTATATTGTTTAAAAACAAATAAAGTGTTTTGGAACAGACCACGGAGAGTACCTATATTAAATCATGCTCTTCACCTATGTGTGACCAAACTACCATTAAGCCACCGCATGACTAACTAGAGCACTCTGAGAGCGCGCATACCTACACCAAGCAAGGCAATGGTTACAAGAAATTGAACTTGGTTCTGAAACGATGATTTCCTCTGTATTTTTATCAATGCCAAAATCAAATCATTTGTGCCACCTGACAGTAATAACAGCTTCTTGTATTTTTTTTCTTTCTTTTTTAAGATCCGTTCATAACTTATCGAATTATGTTGCAAACCAACATTCTGTCAATCAATAGTCAAACACATAAACAGACCATCCGCTCGTTACAAAAATTTGATCATTTATCTTTCATTATATTTAGCAATGCCGTAAATTTCATAAAGTTTCGTGCATAACTTTTTGAGATATTTTGCAAACAAACATCAAATCAAATACAAAGACCAACAAATCATATCAGAAATTTGATCATTTACTCCTCGTGATTTACCTAACAACTCACGTGAATTTCATAAAAATCTGTCCGTAACTTTTTGAGTTATTATACCTACTAGTGGCCCGTGCCGTCATTATAAATGACGGCAAAAAATTACCACTTCATCAAAACCCCCGCCGTCTCCTGTGCTTGTTACTCTTTAGATGGATTCTTAAATGTAAATTCAGCATTCTGTCAAAGCAATCTATACTGTAATAAGAGAGCTGTCTGTCCNCCGTTCGTCCGTCTGTCCGAAGCCTCATTTTTTCCTGTATCTAATACCAAAGAAAAAGATTCCAAGGTACCCAACTTTTCTTTTTGCCAAAAGGGCAAGCAGACACAGTTCTATTTTTCCCCTATCTAATACTGAAGAAAAAGATTCCAAGGTACCCAACTTTTTTTTTCGCCGTTTGAAATCTGAATTTTCTCCTATCTTATTCCCATAGAGCGTGACAGGAAAGACATATAGTTATAAATAAATAAGTAAATATAAACTTGACGTGAATTATTATATAGTACTGACTAAGAAAAAGGCAGACAAACAAAGAAAAAAACCGTTGAACGGATCTTCACCAAAGGTTAATCAACTGTTACTCCTAAGATACATATCAATCCCAATAAATTTCACAAGGATTCGTTCATAACTTTTTTGAGTTATTTTGGTGGCAAACAAACAAAATAACAGACAAATAAGTTGAATATCAGACAAAGAGGCAGACAAATACGACAAAAACATAATCTCCCAGACGGAGATAAAAATGCTGGAAGCTGAAAAGTAATAACTTGTCGGAGATGAGACAGGTAAACTTAAGAGCGCAAAAATACTTGATGTTCCAAATAAAAAATAGCAAACCGCTTACCTAGTGAAAAAAAAATACCTAATACAGATAGGAAATTTCCTTACATCAACTTACGGATTTATAGAAGACTGAAGATTAGCCATAGACGTGAAGGCACTGAAGAGGAAAAAGAACGCTAAAGATATGACGATGATGTTTTTGAGAATGTGGAGCTTCTCCATTCGCTCGTCGTCCGTGAGTTGCTTGGGCCGAGGTGCAGATGGACGCCGTGCTACGGGCTGTGGGTAGCCTGGAAAATATGAATGGAATTGAAAAAAAGTGAATGAAAACTGAAGACGCAACCAACTATTTGACTCTGAGTACGTGTAGAACGCCCCTTAAGGATGGGCGGGGTCAACAACTGTACGAACACTGTGAAGTACTGACTAAACAAGAGAGATGACAATGCACAAGATTTCTTTATGGAGAGTGAGTCATTAGCCTAGGGGAATTTGAAAAATGTGAAAACTCTTTGAAGATTATAATCTGTCAACCGCTAACACGCAGTTGAAAAAGAAGCAACGATTGCAAGCACAAACTGAATAATGAGCAGAATAATATTCAGGCACTGTAAAGGGTTACAAAATATTGAAATAAATTATTTGTGAGCTGCAGCGTTTGTTAATACAGAACATAAAAATTGGGATAAATTGAATAGTGTGCATCTCTACTATAGCCAGTAGAAAATGCATAGAAATATGTTAAATGTTACTCAAGTTGTCTTTTCCGGCTAATAAAAAATGCAATAATGAGAAAAGAGTGATGGAACTGCATATATATAAATTGCATAGCCAACTTCTTCTAGCCTTCCTTACCTGCGTCTGCGTCGCCTTCAAAGGCTGCGTTGGAGCGACCTTGTGTTTCCATCTCCATAGTTGAAGTTCGTGTAACAATTTCCTTAACTTTTACTCTGAAAATCAGTGACTGTGTGAACGTTCAACTTCGATTTAGCCCGTGCTCGATTAGAACACTTGAATCGAGACAATCAGTTTAACTTTTACTTAGCTTGTCAGGAACTGAGTTAAAGGCTTTCATCGCCAACTGCTGACGCTTGAAGCAACAGGAGGCTCAATCCTGCTCCTCCAGCAGGGTACCTGGAGCTTTCGATCCCCTCATGTATAATCGATTTGTGATTAAAGGCTGAAACTCAAGCGAAAGAGGCGAATTCAAATACACTATGGCTTGAAATGTAGAACATGTTAAATTAAGTGGATTAGATAATTTCAGTTGAAGGGTGTATACTGTATAGCGACCCTGCTCCCATACACACAGTCTGGACATCAATCGAATAAAGGCCTGTAGAAAATCACTTTTGAGAGAAGCCAAGGCTTATTCTAACGTACAGTTGTATCCCTCATGTGCAGTTGTAAATTCAAATGTGTAGTTGTATATACATATATCTCTATCTTGCTGTGGTAAATTCAAATATGCAGTTGTATCTCTATCTTGCAGTGGTAAATTCAAATGTGCAGTTGTATCCCTATTGTGCAGTTGGCAGTCCAGATTTGAGTGGTTTGTAGAGATTTGTACTCAGTTTGAATTTCTACGACTAGGGTCTCCTAGACATAAAGTAGGACGTAAGATCAATAACAAAAGTGACTGATAGCTGATCAGAACATTTTTATTTTCATTTACCTGACAATATAAACTTTGAATTTAGGCCTCGTATTAAAGTTGGTGCGGTTGTAAATTTCAGTTAAATAAACCCTGAGAAAAGGCATCCGTACAGTATTACCGTAGCAGGATATCTGACTGCCCAAAAAGTTGCACTGGTCTTAGTTTCTGGAACAGCCGAAAACTCTGTTAGGGTGCTAGGAACAGTGACAATCAGATACAGTTTACGCCTTCCACATGTGTTCCACATTTGTGTCCTATATTCCGGCATGTGTTCCCTGCAGGAGAATATAATGGATCCCGTTGATAAATGCGAGGTCATCCCCCCGGGGCCGAAAACAAGGAATATCGGTCACACAAAATCAGCCGTCTTGCTACGCACTTAGAAACATCAATTGTATATGCAAGTGTCTCAACTCACGTCTTTTATTGTAATGCTGCCGAAATGCAGCAAAAGTGTTGATTGTTTTTTATTAGGTCTATAAGTCACAGAACCTTTGTCAGCATTGCGAAGGAAACTTGTACTTGAAGGAAAAAATGTGCAAATCTAGACCCACAGTACCCTGCACAAATTTCGTACAATAAGATGCATGCGTTTCCAATAGGGTCCCCAACAGGCTATACCGGGTAGCTTAAATGGTGGGGAACTTGTGGGACTGCACATCAAAACCCATTTGGGCTGCACCAGTCATGGGCCCATGTGGGATAAGTATGGGCATTTGCTGGGTGATCCAAGTGGGACCAACCCTGGGTACACAGACAATTCACCTAGGGGCCCCTATGGTCTTTTCATTTTGACTCACGCGTGCCCAGCTTCAGTGTTGGTCGGGAAAACACGAGACTCGAGGTGGGCACATAAACTATGGAATTACGAGCGTGTGTTTGCATGGGCGATTACTGAAGTGGGTAGGAACAGTGATATGGAGTAAATTATTTTGAATATTTCGCCCGTTACCTAAATACATCATTAGCCGATTGATCTACAGTAACGAATTAAGTTCGAGTTATAGCATACTACCGTATGGAGCTGTCAGCTAAGATAGCATTGTGGGATTTATTTATGGAAAATTCAACGTTTTTGTTGCAAAGCACACTTTTGAAAAGCATAATTTCTTTCATCAGATTCGTACACCATGTTAAGCAACCCTTTCAAACCTTTTCCAGACTGGTGCCTCCTTGGCAGCCAAATAGGTGGGTTCTTGTCTCTAGGATTTTCTTCCCCTAATACGCACATACGAACCGATATTGTTTTATTTTTGCTCTGGTAAAAAGTAAGAACTTACCGGCATTTGTTACATTTTACCATTCGTTTGGTTGCATTTAGCCGACGTCTGCTTCCTTCTGACATTCGTTACTTATCAATTAACTGACATCTGTTTCATTTCAGTATTGACTGCAGTTTCATTTCCTGATTCTGATGCGACTCTTTCATTCTTTCACCAGCTTATAGCTGCCATTACGTCACTCCGTGCTGGCGGCACCGACCACTCTGGACACCAGTGCAACAGTGGCATCGTTTACTGTTTTCGAAATCTGACGGACGTTTATTATCATTTAGACAGACGACGAGTTGACTTATTTGAAGGTAGTTCAAACTTGAGTCGGGTGCATGATGTCAAAACTTCGATTCGCTACAAAGTGATTCCGAGTTGACGAGATTGTAACATCTACAAGCAATGTTTGCGTTCACATTTCTTCAGCCCTAATCTATAAACTGGTTCAGGCGGCTAGCGCTTCCAAATCTACTTGTATCAAAAGCATAGAGACAGCTATGATAATGACATATTTTACATTTCTGTTAATTAAAAATATAAACGAATATGAAATGCAAATATCTGTGGACTGACTATTTGACAAGCTCACAGATTTCATACAGAACGGTACTATGCACTGCAAGATTTCAGTTGAAAATTGATATTGGTAGCTATTTGTAGATACTGTCAAGCCTATTATATATGTAGAATACGCGGTCGCACACTAGAACAAATTTTTCATTTACGGAGCTGATATTATAATGTGCTTGTTCACCACGAATTTTAAAAAAGTGAAGCAACCCTACCAAAAGCTAGAGTCACCGCAGAAGCCAAAACCATAATTCAGTGTCTGCTTGACGCCGCGGCGGCCCTAAATTTCGTAATGAACAAAAGTAGCACCAATCTTCGTACCCAGGCAACCGATGCCATATTGGATATAGGAGATAACTCAATTTGAAATTTTTAGAGTACAACACGACAAACATCAGCAACTGCAGAGGCGGGTGACAATGATGCAGGTGACCCTGTGCGTGGTCACCGCAGACTTTCACTGCATCCGCGCTCTGACGCGTGGCTCTCTTCACCAACTGCAGTGTTCGTTCGAGGAAGACGTGAGCGACTTTTTCCTGCACAAACAAGCTGACCTCAAACTCGCGCCTGCGCCACCTATGTGGTGAGGTCCCTCGAGTAGCTCTCTCGACTGTTGGTGGTATTGGACTCTATTTTCCTGGCAACAAAGAACGGAAAGCACAAACGTTTTTCCGCATATTTTGAGATACGAAGTTCCCATCGTCTCATATTACGGATAAGTTAAGAATAATCGCATTAGTCGATCTGGTGACAAATTTGAGGTATTACGGTCGGCAATGGGTTGATGCACTGGTAATTATAGAAAGAAGTAAGCTAAAAAAATGTGAATCTCCGAATAGCGCGTCTGATTTATAGGGGATGAAACAACTATAGTGTACATTAAGGATATCTAGAGAATATTTCTCCATGCCAGGACTGATTTCAGAATTTCATAAAGAAGAACTGGCAGCGTGAAACTGAAGGATGTTGATGCATCTCTTCTGGCAGACAGATTTAGAAAAAGAGACTAATATTCGGACGTTCGGTGAAAGAAGTTCATAGTCACTACTAAATAATCAAAACTACGTATCCGGGCATCAAAGGGCATGTAGTTAAAAACCTAAATGGGACATTTAAAAAAAAACACAGGCTATCCGAAGGGCTCTGAAAATTCAAAAGAATTTGGCAAAACAACATTTATGGGAGACTAAAACGCCTGCAAACACACAGAGCTGCACAAATAATTCAATTTAGAAAAAAAATTGTTGCTAATTTTCTATTAGTAAAATTTATATAGGCCTACCTTAGTGGTATATTCTGAGCATATTTTGCCCGCAACATACGCAAGAAGGAAAAAAGTAGTCGTACTCTTGGTAATAGTGGAAGCTTCATACTTCATAGATTCTTCTCCAAAACACTGGATTTTTTCTTACTTTATTTGTTTGCTTTCACTGACTGCTAATAACGTGATTCTGGTGATAGCTCGTGCAAGCCAGATCTGACCTTGGTATAGAATTATGCTGAATTTGCAATCACACAAACCGTTCGTTCTTTCACGCGAAGTTTCTCATATAATCTCGGTTCTCATGGCTTTTACGCACCTCTTCTTGGTATCTCAAGTCAAATCACAGGAAAACCTGTTTATTTCTATGGTAGTTTGTTTAGTAAAAGCGAGAAAAAAAACACTTGAATAAACATCATTGCCAACTATTATATTTTAATTGACTGATCATTACTAGATCGAATTGGTGCGCGATTGACATCTAGAATCACTCTTTGACCACGCTAGATCTCGTCTGGTCGAAATCATGTTACGGTCGTAATGACGAAGCTATCACTCACACTGGATCAATAACTATCACATCAAAAACTGGTCGCAAAAACAGACGAATCCCTCAGAATCATCCACAGGATGGCCTCAAAAAGAGGCCTTAAATTTTATAATCAATAATCATACCATTTTCACATTAGCTTAGCTACTTATGGTAGCAGACAATTTAATCGCAAACTACCATATCAACACTGTTCGATAAATCGCAATGATCGTAAGTCTTTCAGTTTTCTATGTAATTTAACGACCCAAAATACGTTCTAAAACTTCCTCAACACCAAAGATAAAACATAGGGTATCCGATACCCCATTGTTACCGAGAAAAATGCACGGTGGTTATTCTAGGATCAAATAGCAATACAATAAAAAGCATATAAATCACAGGCTCTAGTACGTGAACTGCCGATAGCCCAACTACCTTGGTCTAAACCCTGACCTTTGGGTGTCCCACTTTTATGTCCTTAGACCTCCACGGGACTGCACTCAGCATTTTCTCCAAAGGCACACAACTGCACCATTACTCAGTATAAACGCTACTAGAGTAGTCCTGTGACTCCTTCCTGCCAATGGCCCTGAACTGCAGGTGTCCTGTATGCAGTAAATATCAACGCTCGTGCGTACATCCCATGTCTGTGCAGCGGCCACTTTTCCGTCCGTAGCTCGATCATGAGGCACAATCACATTCCTAAAGCGAAGGCAGCTTCAATGCACACAGTTTGATATTGGTAAAGACGGTTGTTCCGACTGTACTTCCCCTTACGTCTATTGTCCGTTTTCAGGTTTATATGTGGGTGCATTTTTACACTATTATTATGAATATAAGTATATTAATCACGCTTTAAGCGTAGGGTCGTTTATATATCATAAGTACAAGGACT
Organism: Parhyale hawaiensis; assembly: GCA_001587735.2. Classification (NCBI taxonomy): domain Eukaryota; kingdom Metazoa; phylum Arthropoda; class Malacostraca; order Amphipoda; family Hyalidae; genus Parhyale; species Parhyale hawaiensis. The sequence continues at coordinate 49,609,699 of LQNS02278091.1, read as the reverse complement.
GAAATATTTTACTAATATCAACGCGTATAAAACGTCTAATACGCAAAGAATGGATCTCTTTTCTTCTACTATAAAAATGCCTCAGCGTCATATTTTTGACTGATTATACTATACTGACCGTTGTAATTTTGTAGTAAATACAACCCCATTACATGATTTCACATTAATGAACTTTTGTATATCATCCACTTTACAAATTTTTTTTAAAACTTTTTGTTATGGTCATTCCATGATGTGAGCGGACGCAATATTTATGCAGTACTTTGAAAGTGAATGTATAAATGTAAATGCGATATGCAGTTTTTCACCCCACCAACAAGACAGTGTGACATATTTTACGTGTTAGGCAAAAAAAAAAAAAATTACATCTTGTAGACAAGAACTCACATTCGTTATCCTCTAGGTTAGGGTAACGAAAGTAAGCCCTGCAAGGCACGTCAGCATTGAACTGCTCCCCAAGGCTGCCAGGCGTAGCGGACGTTCCTACACGAGTTCTGATTGTGCTGGAAGTCCTTGGCTTCTCCCGGGAAATGCCAAGTGAACTAGAAACTTATCCGCTAATTTGACCATTGCAGTAAGACAAAGCGAGATTTAATTAGTATAGAGCTCCTAATAAATTCAATCGAAGTGAAAAAATGCAAAATACTATTAAACAAGACGAGTAAATGATGCCTAAAATTGTAAATATACCCGCCCTCCCACACTAGCAAACTATTCCCCATGTAAGCATTAGGCTAGTGAAAATACTAAGCATACTTACTGTATAAGCTATAACATGACGAGCACAGTAGTCATATTAGGCAACAAGTAATATTTATTTAGTTTCGCACCGTTATATGAAGTTTGTGTACAGTAGATACAAATCAAGTGCAACCAGTGTTGTCTGTAGTTTGCAAATCAGCTGAGTTGAACAAGGTTCGCGTAGCTTTCATTTGGCACTCAAAGGACAATAAATGTGCGACGATATTACTTTTCGCTTTGCTTGAACTTAAATTTTGTTATGCAGCTTCGAGAACATTGTTGGGAGGCAGTTGCACCCTAGGGTAAAATAGGCATATTAACAATGGCATTTTTATAGCCTTCGGTATACACCCAAATTTTTTATTATAGGTTTCATTTAACCACGATTTTAATATTATCAATAATACGTACAAAAAAGATAAAGCCCGCTAAAGCCCAGTCTACGCAATCGATTATCAGGTCGATTGCAATCACTACAAAACGTGAATACACTCTGAAACTTTTATAAGACGTGACTAGAGTGCTGAATCACTTCTTCTGATCACCCGTAGTTGGACGAAAACAGAATAAATTAGATAGCTGGCAGTAGACAGACCAACGGGCCCATTTCCAGATAAAGCCGAGCTAGATTCAGTGCCCCAGCCCAATGTAAGCTAGTGCCATAAAACATCTCCCCAACCAAGGAGATGTTTATGCAAGTATTGTTTGTTGCAGAAGATCCGCGGGAAATCCGGAGATCCTGTATTTACCTATTGTTGTACAGAAATTCGTGGAATAGAGTGCCCCAGGAATAAGTGTTATGAATAGATGAGTCTTGGTGGAGGAGTTGGGAGTTGTGGAGGGCGCTCTTCCCAATATGTGTCTATTCGATCTTTTAATGTGTTGACAGTCTATACTCCGATAACGTCCGACGGTAGTCTTCTTTAAATGTTCTCTGTGAAATAAAGGAAGAGCAGTAGTCCGTTACGCAGACAGAGAGTTATTCTTTAGTATGATTTTTGAGTTTTCCTTCGTTGTTTCGGAAACGGTCATCAAAGTCTCTGTTAAAAGTCCCGCTGTATGGACGTCGTTGAAACCATCAATTATTTCTATTCAGTAGTTTAAGAGTCCATTCCCGCTACAAAGGCAATCGCACAGAGGAAGCAAGCAGAGACCCATAATTTAGTATGGGGATAGAAACGAGTAACCCATGCACGTACACGAGCAAGTGAAAAAAGATATAGACAAGACTGCTCAAGAAATGTTAAGTTCAATGCTGGTGAATATTAAAAAAATGGCCTGTTGCCATATTGAAAAAAATGTATATTAGCTTTTTGTAGAGTTAACATAACTCTTATTTTTTACTTTATTTTTTTGCTAGAAAACAAGCTACAACTCTCAATTTTAGTTAAAATTGATGCCTAGTAAACTGCTTAATCAGACTATTGGCATTTCAGAGCAGCAAGCTACTGATTGCAGTTTCACCAGTGATCGTGATCAAAATTTTCCATCTTCGTGAAAATCAGGAGCACACCGAAATGCGCTCTCACATATGTTGTGTTTTAATTTCGGACGGACAAACATTGCGATCTTCGTTCAAAAATTCGATAGTATGGCCGGGGCATTATAGATGTTGTTATGACAGAAACGATTCGTTGGGTCAACAAACCGAAAGCGCATTATACGGCGGAAAGCCAAAAATCCCTAGTTGTTGCATTTTCATCTCTTTTACTGCGAAAATTATACTATTTAAGCAATATATTTCATTATGCTCAGGGATAGATATTTTTGTCAGTCAATACTGCAGCATTGCATTTATATAAGGACTTCTGGCAAACAAATAGTTTTCGCACGGTAAGTAATTCAAATCTGTCTCGACTTTCCTCTGCCGATCTCTGAGGCTGTGCACCGTATCTCTGCAGACGTCGGTGAAAGAGCGCGCTTATAGTTTACCTGCGACGGACGGTGTCCTGAACGGATGCTCAGAGGACGCGCAAGCATGTTCAACCTATTCACAGCGGAAACTATGAGCTTGTTTTTTGACGAGTTTGTTTTTGCATGCACGAAGAAATACGTACTACTCATTCCTAATTAAAAATTTTTCGGTGGAACTACCGTGGCGTTTGGTCCACACATGGCCGAGCAGGTCGCCTTTTTGAGCGGGGCATCCGTGAGGCTCGGGTGCTGCACGGTCGCTATGCGCGTTTTGGGGGTGGCACGGGCGACCTCGTTCCGAACATAAATCACCCATTCAGGGCGTGCTTGCGCGACCGTGTTCCACGGATATTCCGCGCCTGCGCAGAAGTAGCAGTATACTGCTATTTTTGGCCAAGACGGGGAATATCCGTGGAACACTGTCGGGCAAGCGGGCCCTGTATGGGTGATTTATGTTCGGAACGAGGTCGCCCGTGCCACCCCCAAAACGTGCATAGCAACCGAGCAGCACCCGAGCCTCACGGATGCCCCGCTCAAAAAGGCAACATGGTACACACCATACGCCGTGCTTGTTTCACCGAAAATTTTCAATTGGGTTGTTTTTTGGTTAAATTTTAAGAAGTCAATTAAAACTCGTTAAACTCTTGTGATTGGCTATGAAAAATACCGTAATTTCTTCGAAGTGAGTAGCAAAGTTCTAGCTTTAATAATTAAAGATTACTCTGGACAATTTTTTCCTATGGCCGCAAATTTATGAACTGTACTAAGTCATTATTTGATGCTGATTTTAAACATGCAACTAGAATTTCTCTTGCACGTCAGGATTTTTTTTAGACATTCATACTTGACAATCTCGTAGTAATGGTATTATATGACGTGTCTGGAAACGTTCCCATGGAGTTCTGCACGAATAATACTGATGACATTGAAGAAATAGGGCGTGATTATCTGAAAAAGAGCCCTGCTAGACTCAACACACTTCTGATTTGACGACCAATTCGAATTTTTCGTTAGCATTACATTACTTGGCGGAGGTATGCGCTTTCAGAGTGCTTCTCTCGTTTGGTCTGTCGTTTGATGATGCTTCTTTAGGAACTCGTACAAATTCTATCGTCCAAAATTTATATGAATTATAACAAATGTCCGTATGAGATAACAGTTGTGACAGCACTGCTTGGATTGCACCAAAGTACTATTATTCTCACAACATGTCAACAGTTATGTTTCCATGTCTGTACCGATCCTTTGTAGACGTGCACACTGCACAAGCAATAACTCAATAGTTTACGGTGCCATTTTTACAACACAACTACCCTGTACAAAAACGATGAGCAAAGCCGAGCTCCACCGCACTACAACCTGAGCACTGCTCAACTGGCTCAGCCACAGCACCCCTTGGACTGAATACTGCAGGCTGCCTTGACACGGTCACCTGTGGGGCCTTCCAGGGACACCTGCGTACGGACACGAGGCTTCGGACTGCGTACTACATTGCGGCACAGAGCAGGGGAAGCCCCGACTCTTGAAACACGAGCGAAATGGCAAGTGAAAACACTTGTTCTTTACGAAGGGCTTCAAAAAATTTCCGCAAATTAATGCAAATTGTCATTTATTTTTTTTTAGGGAGGGATCGTAGAAATGTAATGTGCTGTCAAGCTTAGTTTTTTTTCATGCTTTGATTATACCAGCATCAGAGCAATTTTATACTGCGGTACTTGGATAACAGAATTTTCGTTATTATTATTTTTGTTTTAGATTTGCAATTGATGCCAAAGGCACTGGAGCTTCGCTCGTTCCAAATGTCCCTTACATGTTTACTAACTCTGTTGCGAGCTGGAACTGACTTACTGTAGGAGTGTGTGAAGTCAAGAAGTTAGAGCTCTGCTAATATCTTAACTATGTAGAGTATAATTAACTTCTTCTAAACTTACCATAGCCAAGGACTGAGGCCAGCCACTGAATATACAACAGCTCGTTAATTTTTGTAGCGACCTAATTCTGTACAGCCCACTCGGGCGTCAGCCGAAACATGGCTGCATTTTGCGGGCATTGCTGGCGCTTTCCTCGAGCTTGAGTGTCTGCAGAGTACAGGGAACCTGTATGTCTTGATGCCCGTTCGGGATCAGCGTGTTTTTGGTTGCTGCATGTGAGTGTGATAGAAGGTTATGCTGTGCTACAAATGCTGCTTGTATGAGTACGTCGCAGCAGCGAGCTGTGTATGTCCGGTGGACTCTACTTCCTGATGCAGCCAGCAATAACACACGGAGTGAAATTCTTCACAACTGATTAAATTCCGTTCAACGTTAATTAAAATTGGTGCCAGCAAGCATAAACATTTTTACGTAAATAAAACATATAATGCAGTACTAAAAGTCCGTTTTATGACATTTGCAGAGGGAATAACATAAACAGGACGATGGCGAAAAAAGCCTAGTCACTTGTAGCAATATCAACTTCTGAATGACGTTGATATCCATAGGTTGCCACGATTTCTTACTCACGCTCATCTCACATGGTTTTTTAAGACTTGTAGCAATATCAACTTCTGAATGACGTTGATATTCATAGGTCGCCACAATTTCTTACTCACGCTCATCTCACATGGTTTTTTAAGAAACGAAAGCCTGTAATAGTTTCGGTTTAGATGCTTTCTTAGGTAAACTCGCTATAAGTTTTCCTACTCTAATAATGTATACTGGTAACTGTTTCAAAACTGGCACGCTCAGCAGTGACTGCGATGGCAGTCGTGAAGCAGCTGAACAAATACTGCGTCGCCCGAATATATGCAGTTATACAGGTGCATCTGTCTTGCCTTTCTATATATTACCCGGTGGTCCAAGGCTCTGGCTTTGACTTTTAGTACGTTTAGCGTACGATCCTATCTTCTGTTAGTGAGGAATGTTCAAATGGAGGCAATAGGGTTACGAAAGGTCTAAGGAAATTCCTAAAAGTTTCTCGAATTCGCTTTTTGTCGTTGGAGCTGCACGGGACGATTTGTCCCGTGGGTTTTAGTTTTTACTACAGATTAAAAAATCTAAGCTTAGGGTGAAGTCAGAGGTTCTGTGGTGAGTTCCCGACATTACATATAATTTCGTAAAGAAGCACTATTATTACTGTTATATACAAAAATTTGCTTTACAATACGAACTAGAGCACTCTAAGACCGCATACTCCGCCAAGCGTTGCAACGGTACCGAAAAATTCAAATTGGCTTTGAAACCATGATTATCTTTGTATCAACTCCAAAACCTAAACATTTGTGCCTTTTGACATTAATAACAACTTACGGAATTGTCTTGAAGATCCGTCTTTAACTTTCTGAGTTATGCTGCTAACAAGCATTTTGATAGAGATGAGTCAAATGAACGAACCGATCTGCACCAAAATTGAATCATTTATGTCTTTTAACATTACTAACAACTAGTATAAATTTCATAAAGATTTATTCGTTATTTTTTTAGTTATTGTTCTAACAAGCATAAAACTGAGACCAGTGACAAACGAACGAACCAACGGATCATTACAAAAACTTGGTCATTACTCTCCGTGATTTACCTAACTCATGAACATTTCATAAAAATCCATTTATAACTTCTTGAGTTATGGCATTGAGAAAAATGAGACGGAGAAACGAACAATCAAACGGATGGACAGATCTTCACCAAAAGTTAGTCATCAGTTCCTCCTAAAATACCTAACAATCCCAGTAAATTTCATCAAAATCGGTCCATAACTTTGTGAGTTATCTTGATGACAGACAAACTGACAGAATAACTGACAGACAAACCCGACGAAAATATAACCTCCTTGACGGAGGTAATAGGAGAAGTCTCTCTTAACATTAAGAAATTGATTCGGTAAAATCGTTTGTAGAAGGACAGAAATGAAATTAATGTGTGGGAATGGCTGGTACCCCAATTAAATTTATTTAAAAAAATACTTTCCTACTCGTAACTTAAAGTTATGCAAAGAATTTCCGTCCAAAGGACATTTGGGATAATATATTACTTAATTATCGCTTACGAACATTGTTAGCCTTGAGTCATTTATGATTGTAGTGTCCAAAATTAATGTTTTATTAAAAGGTTTACAACTTGCTTTGAAAAAAAAAAACATTTTTTTTAAATTCTGGAGGAGCATAGCATGCCGCCACTTCGCAATACTTTTAACCCTTTCCCGGGCAAGGGACCCTATTTGATCACTTCTATAATGCTATTCTTACAAAAGCGTTTCTCAGCCTCCCGGTAAAGGGTTAAGGTGTAACGTCACATTTGCTACTGACCTTCTGTTCTCAGTAAGAACGAAGTTACCTGATTGGAGCATTGGCGGTATATGGGCTCTTATCTTTTAAGCTCCGCTGTACCAATGTACTTTCAGTATATATATATTACTGTATTTTCTATAGCATAGCGATGCTCTGCATAATTTACCGGCCCAACTTTTGCCAAATTGAATAAAATAAAGAATTCGCATGAGCAGTACTGGGCGTTTTGGATTTATGCGATCGTGGACCACCATAATCGGTCGCCAACTTTGCATTAATTCAATTGAATCAGGATTCGCAACTTTTTCAGTAAAAATTTAGCCATTCAAGTTTTCGATTAAGTATTTTTTTAATATCATTTTCACGCACCATTTATTTCACAGTCTTGTGCCTTGCACTGCTCATGAGCATCTCTTTTTCGAACCAATAGCATTCATTATCCTTATCGTTTAAACTTTATCCTATGTGGACAGGCAAACTTTGTTTATACGTGAAATAGAAAATTGCAACAATGAATAAGCTCTTTTTAAGCTACAAGCCCTGTCTGCCGATCTCTTATTTTCTGTTCTGCTTATTGATGGCCAACTCAGCGATGTTGTACAATCTAGCATGACTTGAAAAGAACAGCATCTACATGTGAACATTTATAATATCACTTCTTAGATAATTTTATTACTTATAACACATTCTCAATCACGTGTGAACACCTCTAGTGCAAGAATATAAAACAATCTAACAAAAAGAAATATACATCAAATATGTAGTTCTTAGGCGGTGTTGACTGTACATGCTGTTTTCATAACTTCCATATCCTGTCGATTGGCTTCGCTACGCCAGAAGCATCTTTTGGCAGCCAATTCTTCCTTTCGATAATCTCTACTAGATAATAGCCGATCATTCCAATGATCAGGAACGCTACAACGATATAAAGTTTATCGGTGTTGCAGAGGGAGCTGTGGGTGGCGTAGTTGATGATGTAACCGATGGACTCCCAGAGGCGGTAGTTACTGAACGCCGCCTCCGACTCTCCGGGGAAGACTACGCCGTACAGAGCTGCAGAGATATTACATGATAATTATAATTAGTCAGAGATTTATCTTTATTATATAATTACAATATACAACCTCTGTCTCAACGATAAAAAAAATTGTACCACCTTCTACTGTGTGCATATGCTCACTAGGGATTAATGTTGAACTTTCATCATGTACTCTGACGCCTACTCGGTGCGGTGTTTTTACATAGATTTCGACTAATAAAATTTGTTGGCATTCAAAGACGTGACAGCGGCTATCATGCATACGGACGCCACCCGTAATAATAGTCTCACCATTAATTTGTGTCTGCCAGACAGCATCGGATATGCCCCAAAGAGCTGGTACGATGAAGAACATGGCCATGTAGTCGGGGTGCGGCTGCCAGGTGAACATGATGATGATGCCTGCAGCGTTGAGCAGCGCGGCCAGGGTGAACACAGGCACTCGGCCCACCAGCTTCACCAAGGGGGTGAATCCTATGGAGCAGATGGCATCACACACACCGAAGCAGATCATGGTGTAGCCAACCATGTGCACTCCCAGGCCGCATGATACAAATGCCTGCCAGCAAAACCAAATATATTTAGCAGATGAATGATACTTATCATAACTTATGCCAGTAACGATACAGTAAGGCGTATACAAGGTGGATGCACCACTACAATTTCCTATAACCAAATGCAGAAAGTCCTCTACTGCAGATGCCTGATACTAATGACTATGAAAGAAACCAGCAGTCTTTCGGATGAGGTTCTTTTTTTTTTCTCCAAAAGCGAGAGTGACCCTTCTAGAAGAGAATGCACTTATAGCTGAAACTGTAGTACGAATATTTAAATTATGATCGTAACGGTAATTTTCCTACAAATTTCGAGGGCAAGAGCAGTACATTGTGCTTACCTGTGCAAATATGCAGTTATAGGCACAGCACTAAAATACGGGCGGCATTAGAAAAGTTTTAAGCATCGCTGTATAAGAAGCGTTGATGCATGGTCTAACCAATATTTTATTATTATTATTTTTTTTTAGCACAACCTTTTGTGTGTTCCTGCCAAGTTTTGGGATAAAAAAAATGAAAAGTAAGTTGAAAAATAAATCATCAACTATTCCTTTTAGCTTTCTAATGCTTAAAACTTTTTATGCAACCCTTGTACTACAGTGATGACTATTTTGTCCTATTATTAACATGACTGAGACTCAACAGTAACACATTGAAAGTTTAAAAAAATCGATGAAAAATACTGAACAGTACTTTTGTGCATTTGAAACCGCATATCGACATGGATTCAACACTATTACTCCGGAGAGTAACCAGAGTAGTGTGTAATCCGACCAGATGTGCGTTATTGAGGGTAGGCTTCCCTCGCACGTGACCTCCGGTTTAGAACGGCCAATGCAATACCGGTGTAGCGGAGGTCAGGGGGTGCGCGAACCGGAAGTTTGCGGGGTTTGTGAAACCGGAAGTAGGCGGAGCCGGAAGTGAACTTCAAAACACATATCTGGTCGGATTACGCACTACTAACGAGTTTGTAACTTTACTCACGGCGGTGTAGTCAGCACCAAGGTAACCCTGTTCCACACCCGACCACATCGTGAGAGGGATGATGAGGAGCTGGTAAGGGTGACGCATGTGGTGGAATGTTGCCACAAGCGACTGCAAGCCGCTCTTGCCTGAAGACGATATGCCTTTTGTCTCATCTACGAATCTGAAAAACGAGTTGGTCGCTCAACCTATTAAAAGTCACTGCCGATAAATGCTGACGCCGTTTGTTGCATTCTCACCCTCACTGTTGAACATAGGGACTAACGCGAAGTGCTTCCCAAACAAGGCTGTACATAGAAATTCCTTTGATGAGTGGCTTTATTGTCATTCCACAGCGGTCACTGTCAACATAAGTCGTTTTAGACCTCTTAAGCCAGAGACAACTCGATCTACTAGTTCGATTACGGAGTCTTGACCTTGCTTTCAGCATGACGTCTATGAACATAGTACTTTAATTGCAAATATCTAAATCTGTGTGAATTTACTCCACTTGAAATTAGGAGAGAGCTGAAAGTGAACCACTAGCACGCGCTATGGTGTCTATGGTGCAAATATTGTTTATATGGACTGGGGCTTTTAACAAGTTTTTGGACAGTCGTGGCTTTGCAACGTGAACGAATTAGTTTCGTTGGCTCTAGGCTATTGGCGGCAACAAAATTCGTTAGTGGGCAGTCGGCTTTAAGGTGTTGCAAACACCGGGAAAGGTTGCAAGTAAAGCTTGGGTGAAGACATGAACACAAAGGCCTAATAAGTGCAGTTAACGTTTCTTCATCAGCTATACGGTGGCCTAATTTGGTGATGCAACTATTATTTACTGAGCGCGACCTGAAGATAGCTATGTATATGTACAATCTGAGAGCTTCATACTAGGCATTTTATTGCAATATTGACAAGTATCAAATGATATAATTTCAATTAACAAGGGTTATAGTGACGTAGTCTGATGCATCAACTCGGAAATGATGATGATTCGCTAGTTGATACGCCTGTGAGGAAACAGAATTTAATAATTATTTAGAGGATGCAATCTATATATATATATATATATATATATATATATATATATATATATATATATATATATATATATATATATATATATATATATATATATATATATATATATATATATATATATATAGATTTAATGTCTAGAAAATAACATTGTTCTGGCCAGCCTTTACTTTACTGTAACTTCACAGCAAAAAGCTATAATTGTGTCGTGAAGTGTTTACAAACCAGATGGAAGCAGAAACGTTGATTATTTAATATAATATATAATACGTATAGAGTGACACCAGCTCCGAAATCGGATTCAAAATAATTCATATAATGACAGAAACTTCTGTCATACCTAGAGCAGGTAATTGCCCCCTTTACCCTCTACTGAAGACACTTGGATAGATCTGCCTGTAATATCTCTGTTGAAAATAAATCAACGTACTTTCTCTAAAGAAACCTGTCATCAACTGTGCTGTCCACTGAGTCTTTTCTCATGCACTTTAATGGACCCATTTACTTCATGCACACCAGTGACGGCACCAAAAGAGGTTTGAAAAGGGAGAGTGTGGCTTGAACACTCCTTCTCCCATATTGCTACTATAGTCAAACCAGCGCAAGTAGTCCTTTAGAGGCGTGGTTGAATTGAACGAAGCAGTGCCAAATCTAATATATTAACTACTGCAGTTGAGTTTTCGAATATAAATATAATTTTATCGATTGAGACAAGCTATACCACACACTTAAGTGAGATTAGGCCAAGTTGCTTTGCGTTCTTAGCCACGCCCATCGGACTCCTTACGCTGGTTTGCCTATAACTTACCAAGACAGCTCCCAAAATTCAACTGGTCTGGTGTCGTCATGATGCACACGGATGTCATGTATATTCACTTACAGTGACAGAGGATCCATGAAAATGGCAATAACAACTGAAGATAGGAGCGATATCACCAAGCCAATGCTGGCAATGAGATAAATTCTGGACTTTTCAGGAGGGTCGATAAGCGTGACGTTGCTGGATGGGAGTGCATGCTGGGGGCAGAAGTTGATGCCGCAGAGCTCCAGCTGCTCGTCCGTGCGGTTAGGTGACTCACCCTGGGACAGAACTGTTCATGTTTCCGTTAGAGCACGTGACTACTATGCCAAAAATGTATACCACAGTCATAAGAATGCCATACAGTACAACTACTTGCAATAAATTACAGGCATCAGAGCGAAATCAAATTGCATGTTGGAGCGAAGTACAATTTCATATTACAATGTTGGAACAAAATATTAGTGTGTAGAGAAGCTTGTATCCTACCGGTTTATCTTGGCTTCCATCAACCGCTCTTCGGTAAATCGCTGGACCGGACATGAGGGTGAGCCTATCTACGTTGACCGTAGTCGGTTAAAATGAGAGTTCCCTTAGGAGAGTCAAGGTACCGAGCCGTAAAACCCGATTTACAATAAAGATATCGTACAGACTCAATTGATACTAAACGCCTTGATGACTTCATTTTTCACTGATATCACTGATATCATTATATATGTATCTACCAGAGGGAGATACAATGAGAGGCTGGGAGAAGGTGTACGGGATCCTGCTTCCCATCTCCTTCCTAAAAAAATAAATACATATAAAAAATAGAACATTAGGCGCATATTTGCCAGATACTCAGACAGAAACGGTTGGACTCATGATGTGCGAATTCCGATCAAAAATGGTGGCGTTACTATAGCCACAAAGAATCCTAATAGCTTCATTGCCCGGGGTGTCGGGTTGTTCAACAAAATGCCGCGTCACATTCGATAAGCCACCGATACTGTAGTAGTGAACTATAAAAACTCACTGTATGTATATATTGTATACGTATTGCAGGTGCCAGACAAGCAGCTGATAGCGGGCACGGGCAATGGGAGGATAACTCGCTACCTACTATAGCCACAAAAAAACTAAAACTATCTAGAGCTCTAACTCGATGCGCGTGTCGTTGGTGTCGTTAAAGAACTATGATATAATGAATTGGCAATATTATTAAGCAAGACATAAAAAGAAGAGCTACTAAGCCATAACAACCATTATGCAGCCTTTTACTCCTGATCGTTTCCGCTGCTTGGAGACACAAGGCTGTACTGCGCGGCTATTTATTCAAGTGTTGACCTTGTTAATGCAAAACTCGGTACATTTCATCTCATTCTCAAACATTTCAGGAGAATTCGAGTAACGCAGTGCCACTATATGAGAGGCCTCCGATAGATAGATATATCCCAATTTCAAATGATGTAAATGTTCGTTAAAGAACCTTATGCGAGTTTCAATCTAATGCGAAATACTTAGACAGAGGCACTATATAATGACACTATGTATCGTAACCTAAGCAAGTAACAGAAAATGAACATTCTCTTGAGTGTAAATTTGATTTCATCGGCGAATATAGTCTATAGATTAAGAAATCTTATTTTTTCCACGAAAGTGACAATGGTTTCTCTGATAATGTGCGCTTTTCTTCACTACTCTGCAAAGTTTTTTATTTTACCTCTGCCACATTATCAACAAAATCTGAAAATGTCTTGTAAGCTCACTTTAAGACTCATAATTCACACTTTTCATAGTACATTGTAGTCAATTACTGTAACTCCCCCCCTCCCCAATTCCATAATTTATTATTTTCTACTTACTTATAGAGGAAATGAGATTTCCTGCTACTCCGGAGAAGTGAAAGAACAGGAAGAATATTCCAAAGAATCTAGTGATGATCACTTCGCCTGTTTCTCCCTCTATTTCTCCATACCGCTGGCCAACCTGGAAAAATTGAAAACGTTCATTGTTAAAAATCCGTTTCACTTGAGCCAAGTTCACACGATATTCTTATGATGCCGTCAGAGTCCATCAAGCGTCCGAAAGCACAATAGTACTGTTTCCTTGTAAATATGTTAACAACCCAAACGCTGAGCTTCAGAGCTACCTGAGTTGTAAATGAACACTTGCTAAGTTGGCTAACATGACATCTACTGTTTTGGTCATTTTTCTAGGTGCAGTTTAAATGTTTCTTAAAATCTGAAAGACAGTATGAGGATTTCTTACGTAAATTAATGTTTGGTCTGGTCTCTTCTAGCAATGAATAAGTTCAAGTATCTTGTAAAGGAAACTTCAGGGCTTGTCTCGTAGGTAAAAACTTAACTGCAGAAACAGCATTTTTCAAGCGTATTTCTAACTATGACAGCCCCTTAAAGAAGTCTGGGATGAAGAGAAGTAAATAAAATAAATGTTTGGAGCAACTAATGAACTATCATCATCAGTCCTAGAGACTTTTTATCAATCAGAAGGGCCGCAGCTGTACTGCATTGGCCTGCATTGGACCGAATGTCTCTAAAACGGTAGCCACAGAAAAAAAGAGAGAGCAGCTCCCAGCTATGCTAAGAAAAACATATGAAATATAAACACTGCGCTTTGGGAGATTTTCTCGACATACGACGCTGAACAGTCAACACTGATGTAACCAAGAGGATACGTTGATACGCGTTGTTAATACAATTAGTCCAGGCTCTGGGATGGAGGTGTCTGTGTACATTTCTCTTTTACAGCTCTATCATGTATTTGCCTATTCCATATGATGAGGACATTAAAAAAAATTTGGGTTAGAGCTTTCGCACCTGGTACATTTCTGAAGGGGCATCGGGCGGCCCAAAATTATCAATTAAGGACCGATTATTCTGAAACTTGCTCAGAAAACGTATTTTTGAAAGAGAAACACATTTTACTCTATAACTTTTTTCATTTAGGCCTTAGTTTTTGAGATAATGAGAAATATTTTTATATAAATGTGTAAGTATTTTTTCTTTAATATTTCAAAAGAATAGAATTCAATAAGTTTTCATGCTAGAAAAAAAAGACAGTATTGGAATCCTTGAAACAATCCTAACAAAACTATAGAGCTGGATCTTCCATTTTTGTTATCATAATATTTTTTTATCACAGCTCAAAACCGAATCCTTTATTTTTCCTTATATTTTAGTCAACGATCGCAACGAAATAGAAATGGAGAATCCAGCTCCATAGTTTTGTTAGGAATGTTTCAAGGATTCCAAAACTGTCTTTTTTTTTTAGCATGAAAACTCATTGAGTGATATTCTTTTGAAATTTCCAAAAATACTTATATATTTATATATATTTCCCATTATCTCAAACACTAAGGCCTAAAATCAAAAAAGTTGTGGGAGCAGAATGGGTTTCTTTTTCAAAAATACATATTCTGAATGAGCTTCAGAATAATCGGTCCACAATTGATCATTTTGGGCCCCCCTCAAAAATGTACCAGGGTGAAAGTTCTACTTAACTTTTTTTAATGTCCTCATCATATGGAATAGGAAAATACTTGGTAGAGCTGTAAAACAGAAGTGTACACAGACACCCCCCTCCCTAGAGCCGGGGCTAAGATGCAAGGATCTCGTGTTTGTAAATGAAAGTGATGATTATCTGGCAGAAAGCGTGACTGAGAAGTATAACAGCTTGAAGTTTTTGCTACAGAATAGATATCTCATTTATGACAAGAAAAATGCCCTGTACACAGGTCCTGATTTAGTCCAGGCTCTAGGGGGGTGTCTGTGTATATTTATCTTTCAGGGCTCTACCATGTATTTTCCTATTCCATATGATGATGACATTGAAAAACGTTGGGTAGAATTTTTGCAACAAGTATATTTTTCATTGGGGGCATGGGGGGCCCAAAATAATCAATTGTGGACTGATTGCTCTGAAACTTGCTCAGAATATGTATTTTTGAAAAAGAAACATATTCTGTTTACACAACTGTTTTGATTTAGGCCTTAGTTTTTTAGATAATGGAGTTTATATATAAATATATTGTATATGTGTACTTTGGAAATTTCATACGAATAGAACTCAATGAGTTATCATGCTAGAATAAAAACAATGACAGTTTTTTTTTGTAATACCTAAATTATTCGTAACAAAAGCAAAACTATAGAGCTGGATTCTCCATTTTTGCCCCATAATATTTTTTTAATCACAGCTGGATTCTCTATTTTCTATTTCGTTGCTATCGCTAACTAAAATATAGGGAAAACAGTACAGGGACTCGGTTTTGAGCTGTGATTAAAAAATATTATGAGGACAAAAATGGGACACCTGGCTCTACAGTTTTGTTAGGAATGTTCCAAGGATTCCAAAACAGTCATTGTTTTTATTCTAGAATGAAAACCCATTGAGTTCCATTCGATTGAAATTTCAAAAATACACATATGTATCTATACATTTATATAAAAACCCCATTGTTTCAAAAACTAAGGCATAAATCAAAAAAGTTGTAGGAAAAATACATTTCTTTTTTCAAAAATACATATTCTGAGCAAGTTTCAGAACAATCAGTCCACAATTAATAATTTTGGGCCCCCCCATGCCCCCCTCAAAAATCTACCAGTATCGAAAGTTCTACCCAACTTTTTTTCAATGTTCTCGTCATATGGAATAGGAAAATACATGGTCGAGCCGTGAAAGAGAAATGTACACAGACACTCCCCTAGAGCTTGGACTAATTTGTACATGAACGGCTCTGCACACCCAAGTCTGTCTGTTGCCCTGCTCTGAAAATTTAGAATTTCTTTAGTTTAGTACTCCACTTCATACAGTTGCACCTACACTCTACCCTAAGCAATTTAAGTATTTAATCACACTGAGGCTCGTTACGTAAGTAATATTAATGGTCCATAACTGTATTATTTACACTTCGAGCGTAACTAACTAGAGCACTCTGAGAGCGCATACCTCCGCCAAGCAAAATCCAATTGGCGCTGAAACCATGATATTCTTTGTATCAAGTCCAAAATCTAATCATATGTTCCTTTTGATAGTATTAACACCTTCTGCAATTTTTTTGAAGATCCGTTCATAACTTTTTGGGTTATGCTGCTAACAAACATTATGACAAACACAAATCAAGCATACAAACGAACCAACCGATCTGCACCAAAATTTAATCATTTATGTCTTTTAATGTCTTTTAACAGTACTAACAACTGTAAATTTCATAAAGATTCATGTAGAACTATTTGAATTATTGCGCTAACAAGCACAAAATCAAACACAGCAACAAACACACGAACGAACCAACAGATCATCACAAAAACTTGGTGATTTACTCATCGTGATAAACCTAATAACATATGTAAATTTCATGAAAATTTGTCCGTAACTTTTTGAGTTATGGCATTGATAAAAATGAGTCAGACAAACAAACAAACGGATGGAAGGATCTTACCAAAAGTTAATCATTTAATTGTTCCTCCTAACATGATTAACAATAACTGTAAATTTCATCCAAATCAGTTCATAACTTTTGGAGTTATCTTGATGACAAACAGACAAACAAACAGATTAACAGACAAACAGACAGATAAATCCCACTAAAACATAACCTCCTTGACGGAGGTAATAAGGCAGTGGCTCTAAAGTGGAGTGACAAGATTATATGTAAATAGAATAAACCAAGTCTATGACCCATACTTGTGTGAATATGTGCACTTGGAGGACTACGTGGGGTGGCGCTGAGACCCAGCAGGATGGTAATGGAGATGGGAGTTCAAATAAAATAATATCATTTGATTAACTAGAGCACTCTGAGAGAGCGCATACCTCCGCCAAGCGAGGCAACGGTAGCAAAAAATTCAAATAGCTCTGAAACCATAATTTTCTTTGTATATACTCCAAAATCCAATCATTTGTGTCTTTTGATAGTAATAACAGCTTGTGCAATTTTCTTGAAGATATGTTCATAACGTTTTGAGTTATACTGCTAACAAACGTTATGACAAACATGAGTCAAACATACAAAGGAACAAACCGATCGTCACCAAAATTGAATAATTTATGCCTTTCAGCATTACTAACATTTCCTATGAATTTCAAAAAGATCCATTCATTATTTTTTGAGTTCTTTCGCTAACAAACATGAGATTAAAAACAGTGACGAACGAACAAACAGATCATTACCAAAAGTTGGTCTTATACCTAAGAACTCATGTTAAATTCATAAAAATCCATTCATAACTTTTTGAGTTATGGCATTGATAAAAATGAGACAGCCAAACAAACAAACGGATGGGTATATCTTCACCAAAAGTTAATCATCTGTTCCTCCTAATATACCTAACAATCCCTGTAAATTTCTTTCAAATCGGTTCAGAACTTTTTGAGTTATTTTGGTGACAGACAGACAGACAAACACGACGAAAACATCACCTCCTTGGTGGAGGTAATTATATTCGATATAACGCCTACAACCCATACCTGTGTGAGATACGTGCACTTGGAAGACCACATAGGAGCAGCGCCGAGACCCATCACGATGGCGCTGGGGATGAGGGTATAATGGCGAGGGTAGAACTGGGCAGCAATGTAGAACGAGTAGCCGAGCATACAGAGAGCGAGGGTCCATTTCACTGTGATTGTTTTAATAAGCAGCGTAGGGATAAAAGCGCAGGAAATAACAAGAGCGGCATAGAGGACCGCAAGGGCCGTAGTGCCGGTATCTCTGCAATGAGAAAGTGCGGCATTACAAGGCGGACTTATTCGTAATATCCACCACAAACGTTACTACAAATACCGGTACGAGTAATCTAGAAGATATAATGAGGGTTGAAATCCAGTAAATTTCAGCTTTATATTTGTTTGAGAAATGCTTTGCGCGTCGATGTCATAGTTACAATGGCAATAAGAAAGATTTTAGGCATAGGTGGGGAGACAATATCGCCAAGTCACTGACGGTGTATTTGAGGCACTGCAAAATTATGCTGAAAGCGAAGATGGTTGCAACAACACACGAAGTGTGCTGAATGAAATTTTCTATTACAAACTTACGGGTTTATAGAAGACTGAAGGGAAGCGACCGATGCAGTGGCACCGAAGAGCAAAAAGAATGCTATGGAGATAACGATAACATTCTTCATTATGCGAAATTTCTCCATTCGCTCGTCATCTGTCGGCTGCTTGGGCCGCGGTGAAGATGGACGCTGTACCTCTTGCTGTGGGAGAACTGGCGAATAAAATTATCAGAACATCTTCAATAACAATTATTCAAAACACGTCAACAACAAACATATGCGCAGCAGTTCTTTTAACCAGCAGATTATAATCTCAAAGTGGAAATTAATTAGAAAAGAAACATCGAACAATTTCAAAATATGCAATGGTGCAAAACTCACGAGTTCCCAAGTAGAGTTTATATTTCAGTTGTGATGAGATTAGAAGCACCACAGGATTCTTGCCCCAAACAAATTCCCAACAGGTCTACTGATAGCCCTAAAAAGAAACTCTGCTTCTAACTCACCTGAATCAGAGTTGCCTGCGAAAGCAGCATTCGAGTAACAGTGTTTTTCCAACTCCATGATTTCCTTTACTGCTTTCTGCAAGTTATCGGTATGTTATCTAGTTAGTGACAGTTAGCATTTGTGTTCAGTGTGCGAGACTTTTTTCAATCGAGCAGTACATAGTCCACAAGGTAGAAATTAACCGACGTTGTAGCTAGCAAAGTCTTCTTCACACACAAGCACTGAGACCACAAATGGTTAAAACAAAATTCCTGCTTACGCAATTGTGTCAATTTGTCTTCAAGTATAGATGCAAAACAATGTACTGTAAGACCCATTAGAACTAACTAGAAGGTAATACTCTGAAAAGAGACAAAAAAAAAAAAATGGGTAAATATTGCAACACCAGCTAAAGGTAACTTTCAAACTGACATTTGGCAACCTGAAAACATCTTGTAGAACACATTCAGCGCTATACACCCTGGTTATAACGACAAAATTATTATCTTCCTTTAGCCACTGACCAATTCCTTGCCTGTAGTGTTGCTAACATCATCTACAAAAACTCTTATTTAAAGGTTAAAACTTGAAAACACGCTCCTGAAAAGTATTTTCACCACGGTCACCATTGATCTGCTGTTGAACTGCATTGTCACCAGTCGGGCGGTGCCAGAGGCTTTGGCAAGGTACGCGCACTGTGGGTAGCCTTCAACCTCCAAGGGCAGCGGCCCCAATGCGGATCCTCTGCTGCTTTCAGTGATCCCTCTTAAAACTCGAATCGACGAGCATCGGAACCAACCTCATAGCCCGCGACCCGCCTCAGTGGACAGGCTGCGGCGTACAAAATAATCTACTGTAGTTAACCCATTAAAATCAGAGACCCATTTTTGCACGCTCCAAATAATGCCGATCCTATCTGCTATGCCACACCGCTGCTGAGCCGTTGCTGGGGCTGTCAATTATATTTTTGAGAAAAAACAATATAATCTTTTGGAAAAAGCCCATACTCTGACAGTCCTGGGCACGGAAGGACAGACAGATACACAGACACGTTGTAAACCCTACATCCCAACGGATACTCCACGAGCTGTAACTGTAATCACGTGCAACTTTCAAGCGGTGTAACAGTCATACCAACGAAAGCATGTACTAGCCAACTTTGTACAGACCTGTCAAATTTCATCCCAACATGCTACCAATGGAAAAATTACCTTTTAAAACATGCAAAGTATTGCTATACGCCAGGATCAACACAATGCCACACTCCTACTCGTCTTGAAGTGATGATCAAATTTTGTCGTAGAGACACTAAACTATTGTTTCTCTGGGAAAAAGTTCAGTTGAGGGTTGGTAAATAAACTTTTTGTTTGCGATAAAACTATAATCAACGAGACGGCTGTCCACTGGCGGTTTTTATTGCCAGATTAAGCTACATGTGGTAATGAAGAACCCTTTTGGCAATGAGAAAAGAAGCTTGACACTTTGGCGATGCACAAGCGCAGAAGCCTGCATCTAGTTAATGACGCTCAGATAATGGCAATCATGATTCAAGGTATGAATTTAGATGTACTATTGTAAGAGAAGTATTGCTATGATATTTCAAAAGAAAAAATGGCGATTTTGCAGTAGATACCGTGTCCTACTGAATGAAAACGTGTATTTCATGCCGCAAAGAAATAGTGTAGCAATAGTGTATATAGTCGCTCGCATGTATACAACCTTCATAAATTCTGATTTTCCGCTCACAATCCAGCACAAGAGCGGGCGCTGGCTTACAGCCAATTTTTTTTATTTTTTTTTTGTCTTACCCGGTGTCTCTTTGGGGTTCGTCTACTGCCGCCTATTTAATCTAATCTAATTTGCGCAGTTTATGCTAGATGTCTATGCTATCTATGTGAGACCTTTTTCTTATTAAACTGCCTCTCTCACCGAAATAATACCATTTGAAATGTTGCTGATCAGCAGCAACATGAGATACAAAGTTAAAGCGCGTCATATTCGTGTTGAACTTGTGATTATGTTCTTTTGATGCAGCTCTCTAGGTTTCCAGTTACAATCTGTAATTTAAATGACTGTATAGTGTAATACCTTTGGTTGACTCAGGTCAGGGTAAAATATCGGTAACAGGTGTTACTGTCAGGCTATAACAACGGTAACTGCTGTTACTGTTATTATACCCTGAGTCAGGTTATTGCAACTACAAAAGCAGTTTTAGAGCCTTTGTACGTTTGTGGTCGCTTCTGCACATTTAGATTCCAAATAAGTGTAATATTATGAGTAAATTTAGAAGCTGTGTGAGTTTGGCAATGAGGCGGCGCATCTACTAATAAAAGTCGCTGAATATCGTGACAGACCACGTCTTGGACTTGGCAACTCATGATTACCGACCGAATGCATCGAATAGCTGGTAGTAAATTTCTGCGCGTAATATTTATATTCACACTGTTTATTTAACACTTTACCTGCTGAAACTTGCGAGAGTTTTTTAGACATCCTCATAGCCAAGCTTCTTGCTGGCGATAAAACTAGTCTAGATATTGAACTTACTTCAACAATTACTTAGTTCCTAAAGCCTTTGACCGGCTTCTTGCAATACCGTCCGGAATATAAGAGAATGAAAAAATCTTTGGTTTTTGAAACTCAAAACTCGATAACGATACCTGTAGACACCACCAAAAAAGCAAGGTTCAACAGTACAAACGGTACTGGCGGCAGAGCTGTACGGTGCAGGTGACCCTGGTCACGGTCAAAGCTGCATCCAAACTTTCACTGAATCCACTACCGCGCAGCCAGGTGGGCAACTGCAGTACCCGAAGAGCACGTGAGTTATTGTTTATTATTTTTTTTTCTCAAGGCAACCGAGTTGACCTCAAGTCTGCCTGAGTCCACAACCTGCTACCGTAATCAACCAGCGTTGTCGGCCTTTACGGAAAGTGTTTAATTGTAGTGCTGCAGTACCCACTAATTTCGCTTGGTATATATTACACTTTTTTACACTTTATTGTTCTCTGATCACAACTAAATGTTTACAACCATAAACACCAATTAAAAATCGAGAACACATCCTACTCAAAGTGATTCTACACTTATGGGATGCTCTATGTCTATTTAAAGTC
>LQNS02278091.1:49570156-49586884 GCA_001587735.2 Parhyale hawaiensis | reverse complement strand
CAACCAATTAACAACAGTACTAATAAAATGATTCAGTTTTTCAAGAGCTCCCTGCAATGAATTGTCATTTACATAAAATACAGCATCATCAGCATACAACTGACTTCTTACGCTTTCAAAAAACATGTCATTAATATAAACATTGAAAAGAAGTGGCCCCAAAACGGAGCCTTGCGGCACTCTTATGTCAATAGATTTTGATTCAGAATGTACTTCTCCTATAGTCACAAACTGCCTACGATTTGACACATAGCTTCCTAAAAAATCATTCAAGTATCCTCTAATACCATAATGGTCCAGTTTTTTCATTAAGATCGTAGTATCTACAGTGTCAAATGCTTTCGCTAAATATAAAAATAAACAAATAGTAAATGTCTTTTTGTTAAAAGCAGGTAATATATCAGTAACAAGATTAAAAACCGCATGAGTGGTATTTCGAGATTAACAGCCACGTAATGAATAGCTGCCATAAGTTCTTCCTTGATACCTGCACACTCTATAATTCATTAGTGTAATGCTCTAACTGTATGAGAGAATTACAAACTACCCTTGGTGTTAGTAAACTGTGGAGCACCCTGTTGCTGCTCCTGCTTGTCAGTGCTGTGCTGCCAGAGATATTCTACTCTCTAGTAGTTCCCTGTGCTATGAAAAGTACAGTACCATTTGAACAATAGGTAAGTGTGTTTCTTTGTATGTCGTATTCCACAGTCAGCCGCTCGCTGCCCCGCCATATTGTGGTTTTCTTTGTAGATCAGACAGCTGTTCTACCTCGAATATCCGCAGTTCATCGCCATTATTCGGAACAACATCGTAAGTTACTATACCACCGATTCATAAATATTTAGCTGAACTAGAGATATTCAATATGAATATTGAACTTTATTTGAAGTATGAGGAACATGGCAATGCCTATATTAGACAAGAACTGCATGATTGCTCACTGCTCAGGTAGAGTAGACCGACAGTTAGATCTCTTCTGTGTGTGCAGGTTCGACAACTTCCGAGGGCAGACGGGAATAAAGCAACAGCCTGTTTTTTCAGGTCATAATGATTTTTTTTTGCGCAGACTGTTTATTGAGGGATACATGATGGGTGTCCTCTAGCTGGGTGCAATCAAATGTCGATAGGTACTATCGATTAGCAAGGCGAAATCTAGTTATGGCAAGCTTCACTAACTTCATATGGCTGGCGACAGGTAGTTGAATTTCGACCCGTTGGAACGCATTTTAGGAGTTACCGTAAATCGATTACCCTCCGACGAACGCACTGCTATTGGACTTAGCTAGACTTGCCCTTAGCGTGCCAATCGGTGGTGCCTGAACTTGTATGGAAAATTAATTCTTGGCTTTGGAGTGGATACTTTGACTCGAGTTGGAATCCATCAGCGGAACGTGAGAGGCTTACGTTTGTGCTGATCGAAAAGCCACTGCTGCACGCCAGCAAGTTCGAAAATTTTAAACGGGATGTCTTTCAGAATTTTGAAAGTATAGCAGTAATGGCTACCACCAGGGTCGTGGGTCAAGCGCCCCATTTATCATGTTATAACGCTGAATTTGCCAGGCTGTGCTACCTCGCTACAATGGACTCTCCCCACGACCCCCCGGAGGACTATGATAGGGCGAAAAATCCTGCAGCAAAATATTATTACGCAATATGGTGTGAACAGGGATAAGAAAAAGTTTCTTTTTCACTACAAATGACTTCTTCGGTGAACTGAGCTAAGCCAGTGGTTCTCTGCGAGTGTTTTTCTATAATTTTAATTTAGCTGGAGCAAACTTTTCTTAAAACATCTGGAGATAGCATTATAGCGTGGACACACCATCGCAAGAACTGCTTAGCCACACAACTTTTCCCTTCGGCTGTCACGTAACCAACACGTTACCGTCACTACTACTCATGGTGCTTGAATGCCACGCTAAAACTATGCGTCATAGCAACATTAAACTAGCACAGAAGTAGGAGGTATTCTCAGAGCTTCACCATTGCTGCTTGTTATAACGTACAAACAGCAAGAAACGGCTCATACATTAGATATTCTTTTCAGTGGCCTAGCACATGTCCAAGCCGAAGCTTAGGGCGCTGCAGCGCAATCGAATACAATGTTGCATTGCCACGCAATTCTGTATCCAATTGAGTTTCAGCGCACTAGGTTTGGGGTTAGCCATTGCTATGAAACTAAAAGTAATATCTAAAGTATGAGTCGTTTCATGTCATGTAGTTTGTACGTGATAGCAAGAAGCAATGGTCAAGTTTTGAGAATACCTCCTACTTCTGAATTAGTTTAGAGTTGCAATGACGCATAGTTTTAGCGTGACATTCAAGTACCATGAGTAGTACTGACGGCAACGAGACGGCCGAAGCGAAAAGTTGAGTGACTGAGCAATTTTAGCGATAGTGTGCTCAAGCTTTTAGAGTGAACTGTAGGCTGTACGTTTCTGCAGCACCTCCAGAGCTGGTCTCGCCTTTTCGTAGTCTTTCTCTTCATTTAACCATTCCTTACGGTGCAGTCCATTTCTGAAGGCCTTGCGGCCAATAGTCCTGATCCTCAAGGGCAGCGGTCTGTGCCCCTTCGGTTATAACACCAATAATATAGCTGATTTTTTTTTTCACCTATACAGAAAGTACCTATCAGGTTCTTCGAATTAAAAAAACCTTTTTGCTTAAAAAGGACCTAAAAAGCGTAGGATATGACATTAAAATATTACCTGAACACGATCAAAGGCAAAGTGACAGCAGGTTTTCACAGGATATGCAAATCAAGATATGCAGCGGCCAGCCATGAATCTCTCAGTCAACTGATCGCGAATGCAAACATTAGATGGATCTGAGTCGTGAAAAGCGTTCAATATTGCGAACTTACATCCAGTCGAGAATATTTAGGCGATTAGCCGGGATATGGTGGTGCATCTATAGACATGGAATAAATGCCTAGGATTTTCAAATAGGATACTCATAGATACAGATAGTAGTTACCTACGGTCTGACGGTAAAGTATGAGTATGTGAAAGGGATGAAGGCATTTTAGAATGTAAATTATATTCTAGCACTTCATTGCACCTTTGTTGGTAAACAAAAATTATGTTGTCTGATGAGAACTCATACCTATCTATTTTTGTACTGTCAAAGTCAAGCTAGTCTCTGAGTAGTAAGAACTTCTAGCAATTTTCGTAATTTTAAATCAATTTTCGATTAAACTTTGCTGAGTACTGACAAAACGCATGCACTTATTTTCGCCTAATCTTAAACCACTTTTTTTTTTCGATTACAGCCGAGGAGTAGCAATACAATTTCTTCTTTTTTTATTACATTTTTGCTAAAAAAAAACTTTTCATTGCATGAACAGAATTGTAGGAGCAAGCCCATTATCTACCGCACTGCAACTTCAACACTTGTTGACTGAGTGGGAAGCGGGATCTGACCGAGTGCAGCTGGACAGTCTCGTACACCTTGACATACTCACCAATGCATCAGTGCGGCGGTATAGGCTGGTCCTGTGTCGTAAACAATGGGCTTTCTTCGAATGAGTTCGCACGTTATGCATACCAACGCGTTCGCTCAGCCACAGGTCCGAACGTGTTTCTGTACCCTAGAAATAGCAGAAAATGCACCATTAGTTGAGTTTAATTTCACTCGAAATTTGAAGAGATTTCCGTAACTTTCCTAGTGACACTCGCAAAGAAAACTGATTTTGAGGTTGACGTGTTAATGACTTTTGTGGCATACACAAACTTGTGCTGACAACGATGCTTCAAGACATTGGGGCTCGTGGATGAGTGAACACGTTGAAATGAATGACGGGTGAACTCAGTCTTATGATGCTCTGCTGGTACACTCCTGATCAAAAGTTTAAAGCCACTTGAAAATGTAAAAGGGTAACAACGTTTAAGTAATAAATAAACTCCTTCGACTAAGGATCAGTAGTTATTAAAGGTAAAAGGCGCTGTAACCATTTATAAAGAAGTGAAATATACATTTTCGTCAAATGATGAGTTCTTCAGTTGATTAAAATTTTAAGATAAGGGTAATATATGACTAGTTCTAGGGTAATTTCCGGCGCTTCGGTCTTTCGGATCAGTTACAGACAGGCTTGCACTGATAGTGTGAAGGTGTCACTGTGCCCAAAGCAAGCAAACTCTCCGAATTAGGATGTGGTCGAATTATTCAACTGCATAAGCAAGGTTTATTTATTACCTCCGCCAAGGAGGTTCTGTTTTCGTCGTGTTTGTCTCTCTGTATGTTTGTCTGTCTGTCTGTCACCAAGATAACTCAAAAAGTTCTGAACCGATTTGAACGAAATTTACAGGGATTGTTAGGTATGTTAAGAGAAACAGATGATTAACTTTTGGTGAAGATATGTCCATCCGATTGTTTGTTTGTTTGTCTGCCTAATTTTTCTCAGTGCCACAACTAAAAAAGGTATGGATGGATTTTTATGAAATTACCACAAGTTGTTGGGTAAATAACAAAGAGTAAATGACAAAATTTTGGTAAGGATCCGCTTTATCGTTCGTTCGTTTGTCACTGTTTTTAATTTTGTGCTTGTTAGCACAGTAACTCAAAAAATAATGGATTCAACTTTTTGAAATTTATAGGGCTTATTTGCAATGTTAAAAGTTAAAAGACATAAATGATTCAATTATGGTGCAGATCGGTTTATTCGTTTGTATGTTTGACTCATGTTTGTCACAGCGTTTGTTAGCAGTATAACTCAAAAAGTTATGAACGGATCTTCACGAAAATTGCACAAGCTGTTATTACTATCAGAAGAATCAAATGATTCCATTCTGAAGTTTATACAAAGAAAATTATCGTTTCAGAGCCAGTTTGAATTGTTTGCTACCGTTGCCTTGCTTGGCAGAGGTATGCGCTCTCAGAGTGCTCTAGTTTATCATATAATTCTCCACGGGCCGTAGGTGTTCTTGGATTATTATATTACAGCTTACATTAAATATTTCCTGTACAGTAATTTCTTAATAATATTACAGCTATGAATTCACAAGCTGGCCAAAAAGGCTCAGTGCCATCACACACCAAACTAGACTACTAGTTAACTGAACTGGCATCCCAATAGTACTACGTATTACAGCTTATTAAATAAAAGTAAGCTAAATGCAGTCATCTCTTCCCGATGGGACATCTGCGTGGTTTAACACTATTTCACCTGATTGACTAAACACTATTACAATTTACATATTATATTATCCAATAAGTATGGCAGTACCATACAACACGACCTACAGTACAAAAATGTAGATTCTAAATCATATATTTATATATCATCGCAGGACCGTCTTCATCAAGTGAATAATCATTATAACCTCCGCCAATGAGGTTATATTTTCGTAGTGTTTATCTGCCTGTCTGATTGTCGGTCTGTCACCAAGATAACTCAAGAAGTTATGAACCGAATTGGACGAAATTTACAGGGATCAGGGATTATTAGGTATTTTAGGAGAAGCAGATGAATAACTTTTGGTGAAGATGTGTCCATCCGTTTGTTTGTTTGTCTGCCTCATTTTTCTCAATGCCATAACTCAAAAAAGGTATGGATGGATTTTTATGAAATTAACTTGAATTGTTAGGTACATAACAAAGAGTAAATGACCAAATTTTGGTAATGATCCGTTTGTTTGTTTGTTCGTTCATTTGTCACTGTTTTCAATTTTATGGTGCAAAAAATAATGAATGAATCGTTATGAAATTTATGAGGATTGTTAGTAATGGTAAAAGACAAATGATTAAATTTTGGTGCAGTTCGGTTTGTTCGTTTGTGTGCTTGACTCATGTTGGTTATAACATTTTTTTTAGCAGGATAACTTAAAAAAGTTTTGAACGGATCTTCAAGAAAATTGCACAAGCTGTTATTACTATCAAAAGGCACAAGTGATTCGATTTTGGAGTTTATACAAAGAAAATTATGGTGTCAGAGCCAATTTGAATTTTTTGCTACCGTTGCCTTGCTTGGCGGAGGTATGCGCTCTCAGAGTGCTCTAGTTTTTACCGTACCACCGTTTCCGCCAAAGGGCGATCCGCGCAGTGATGCTAGTCGGCTAGGAGGCGCAATTAGGAATATCCTATCTCGACATGGGCTCTCCTCTGCCATATAGTATAAGTTAGCTCAATGCCCTACTACTGGCTAGAAAAAGGCGCAAAGAATAGGAAAAGACACTCGAATGGGCGGGTCCTTTCATGGCCTTCCACACGAGAGAGACTAGAGGTGTCCCGTCTACGAGGTCAACTATTTCGATCAACAATCCACCTCACGGAACAGAAAGGGGGATAGATAGATAGAGAACCTACCTAAATTTATAAAACTAACCTTCTCAGCTGGAATTGAAGATAGCTGCAACATCCCCTGCGGAGAAGGCACTCAAGACAGCCCTTAGGTTCGTGAATTCATCAATCGAAAACTACCACAATATGGGATATGAAAACAAGACGCAATTCAACGCGTGATAAGAAGCTTATTACTGAAATTTGAGCTCGCGCAGTTTGAGAACACTATGTGTGGTTGCCATGGAGTGTAACTCCATCGAACCAAAAGGCAAGTAGCCGTACAATTCTATTGTACATGAAACCTACAAGTTAGCCACTTCCGAGTACCTACACGTTTACATATGACACATTTCTTATCAGGACAAAAAACAGTGCGATTAAAGAAGGCATTCACTCGTATGTATGTAGAGAGGTGACATTTGTTAAAGAGTAAGAGAATTAACGTTAGTACCATAAGTACAAAACTTTGCAAATTACGTTCTACATATTGTTACATATGGCGGTACAGGGGAACTCCCGAAACAGGAGATAGGATAGTTGATCGTTGCAACTGGTTCCTGGAGAACTCACTCTGAAGATGACCAGAGGTATAGCATGTTTGCTTCCTCGACGGTCTTAAAGCAAGACCTTTAGCATGTTCATATGAGTTCGTAAATAAACACAGTTAAAAAGTACTACTAAGAGAGTTTGACGACACCTTTGGTAATTGTCATTATTTTTATTGTTATTTTATTTTATTAATGTATTTTGGCGCCCACCGTAACTTAAATTCACATCAGATGGCACTAAAATGTCTCCTCTTTAGCATATTTCCCAGCGTTAGGGCCTTGCTTTCATTGGTTTTCCCTATTTCCAAAGTTTCTGTTTCAGGATATCCGGGGTACCCTACACTACAGCACAGATGAGAGTCAAGATATTGACTCCCATCGATCGCACGAGGAAATTTGCCTGAGACGCGCTTATGTACACAGTGCCACTCGGAGTATGGGGCGATAGAGAACCCTGAACAAGTCTGTGCAGATTTAGCTAAAATACAGCCTCCAGACACATGGAGCACAAAATTCTAATTGTGAAGGTACAGGCTGCGAAATCAAGAATGTATTTACAAACAGAGATCATTAAATTTAATGAGAAATTCCTACGTGTCTATTCTTATGGTTTGAGCGCCAGTAGAAAGTAACATATAAGAAATGAGAAACCGCAGCAATCCACCAAAACAACTGATTTACCGCAGCGTACAATCGCAGCTGAGATTCACCGTAGTAAACCTGATTTGCAACTTCCTAAAGGACCCTGAGAGTTATGGAACAGCAAAATCTAGGGGTAGACGGGCTTTTTCTCAAGACAGAAGACGGCCATCCAGGCAAATCAAAGCACTCACAGTTGCTAATTGCAGTTCAATAACCTTCAGGCGACACTTACGACATAAGGGCATGAAGAACAAAAAGCGTCTGAAAGGTCCTCAGTTGTTTCCCGATCACAAGGTGACCCGTTTACAGTTTACTTGAGAGCACCAAACCTGGGATATTGAAAAGTGGTCTAAATTTTTTTTGACGAAAATGTTTAATCTGAATGGCTTGATGGCTTCCAACGATACTGGCATGACAAAGAGATGCTTCTCGAAATGTTTCCCATGCGCCACAGCTGTGGAGTCTCCGTTATAGTGTGGGGTGCCTTTTCCTACAAGGAAGCAATGAAGCTTCAGGAGGTACAAGGTCGTCAAACAGCTGCTGGTTATGTCGGCATGTTACAAAGATTATCTTTGTCGACGGAGGACCCTCGTTTCTGTGGCAAGACTATGACCTACTTTCAAGAAAATGCCGTCCCTGTTTTACGTCATCCAACATGTTCGCAAGACTTGTACCCAATACAAAATCGTTGGGGATGGATGACGGGAGATGTATACGGAAATGGTAAGCAATTTGTGACAGTAAATAAACTTCGTGATGCTATCTTTAGGGGCTGGGACAACAATCTTCCAACCCTCTTGGAAACCTTTTCTTGTTTACCACAAAGAATTTTTAAGATTATCAACAAGAATGGAGGCAGTACTCATTACTAAGTTCAAACTTTGCTCACCTTAACGTCTTTGTCGACAGGTTATCTTCGATTTCTGTTTGTGGTCTTATAATTTGATCACCTGAAAAACTCATTTTTCGATAAAAATGTGCATTTCTAAATAAATTATTACAGCAGGTATTTTTCGTCTTTCTCACCTTTTACCTTTAGGAATTACTGATCCCTTATCGAAGGAATTTATATAGTTGCCACGATAACGTTGTTATTTTTTACATTTTCAAGTGTTTTTTTTTCAACTTTTGATCAGGAGTGTATATCCTAGGTACGTACGAAGGGGACAGCAAAAACTGGTTTTTGGACCTAAACAGAATAGTAATATTAGTTCCATACATCATATGAAAGTTGTAATTCTCATTCATTTCGAAGGAACACGGGCTATTTCTATTCAAGTATATCACGTGAAATCCCTGATTCTTTGTTTTATTGTTGCGGCATCCGAATGTTTAATACTCAGGCTTGTAAGACTTGAGCAAAGTGTCACAATTCAAGAAGCTGGCTCTACCACTCTACTCCCATCTATTTACTTAGAATGTTATCTAACTTAATTCCTGTGGAAAAAGATATGAGTAATCTTTAAGCGGAAACAAAACAAAGAGGAGAAAAAAACGGGTTTCAATACTGACAAAAAATAATAGGACGAAAAGTAATTTTAAGCACTATTCCGAATGCTGGCAAGGTTGAAGAATCCTTTAAAGATAAGTGGGTGTATCTTGCATCTCACAGGGAATGAGATGAAGGTTTGAGTAGAAGAATCATCGTATTCGGAAAAATTGTTCTGAAACTGCAGGAATAATAGGAAAGCAATAAAGTTGTAATTCGACCACACTGATGACGATAATGATAATCATCATTAATAACTCGCAGACAGAGGATAAACCTGACGACGTTTTCATTAGCCCTAATTTTAGAATTCAGTCTGTGTTGAGAGTCATTTCGGAAGACCTCGCCGTACTTCTCGGTGCCGGAGTGCTCCAAGCTGTGTTAAATACACTGCGACCCACGGTATTAGTCCAATCTGATTTTTCAGTGAAACTTTTATTTCCTGTTAATGCAACTTGATATTTCTATTGTATGTCGCAGAGTAATCACGTACAATGTTCATGATCCTATTATTTGAGAAACTGTTTGCTTGATTCCATTTAGAAACTTACTTTTATCCAATCCACACTCTATTTCCTGAACCACGATATAAGTCCCAGGTATCAAAATTAGCTATATATAATGAATAAAACACAAATTAACTATCAGTTTATTTATTAATTACTAAATAATACTTCAAAAATACCTTAGACTTACTGCAACAGCAAACAAGGCAAAATAAACAAGAAACAATAAGCTCATTTATTAATGTAACGTTCATTATGTTTTATGACCTCAAAAATGCGGTCATTAATGGAATGAGCCGATTTCTTAATAGTAGTACAATCGATGGATCTTGCAGCGACTTGTATGGCCTCCCACAATTCTGTTTTTGAAGAAAACTGCTTACCCTCGGTATAAATTTTGCGCTTGATGATAGACCACAGATTTTCAATTCAGTTCGAATCTGGAGAATTGGGTAGCCACACCATCAAATTCTGGTTTTCGAACCCCAAAGAAGCCAGGTATTCTTTTGCAGCTCTAGCAGAGTGCGAGAGTGCATTGTCTTGCATGAAAACCAGCTTTTTGCGATGATCCAAAGTCTGGTCGTCAGCCAAGGAACAAGACATTCATCGAGTAGGGCGCAATAATTAGAAAAAAATAATTTTAACTCCTTCACGGACCATTGTTGGACCTACAAGTTTATCATTCGTAATCCCATCCCACATCATAATACCACAACCGCCTCCGCAGGCTAATCATGCGTGATCAAAGAGTGATTCCAGGCGTTGGACAAGTAAAAATTCAAAATTTGAAATGCAAGGTCGTGATGTTTTCTTATATTTGGGGATGAATTGAATGATGTTATGATGATTGTTTGTAATATTGACTTCCAAAATTGTAGTTTCCTTAGTTTTATGCGTGTGTAGGTTCAAAATACTTTAAATACTGCTAGTTCAGTTATGTATTGGCTTCAATATAAATAAAGGCTCAAGATCCATTCCCTACCATTTTCCTTAAAAATACATTAAAATTACATATTTCGAAAATTGGCATGGCGTCTCTGGTTTGTTTACAAAATCGTTGACCGTTTTTGTGCTTTTCAGTGATCCCGATGATCATGATTACGGTGATTCTGATCGCAAGCGTGGCCACGAAAAGACGCCTATAATATTTATACCCTGATGCACCGATAGAAGTGAAAACGACACGCAGCAGTTAGCTTCGTTGCGAAATCAAAGATGGCGTCACGCCGCTCTGTGTTCCTACTTCTTAGGACATTTGCTGCTCAACTAGTTTTCATTTACTAAACGGAATTAGAGTGTTTCTGATCGTTAAAGTGAGGGCTAAAAAGCATTTGTGTCCACTTCTTTATGATTTAAAAATGCTATAGCGGATTAATTCTGCATTTATAGGTTCTTTTTACTGAACTTGAATAACGCCATGTGTTCAAAAATGCGACGTGCTTCATCCTTCCGTCTCCCGCATGTGCAATAGCCGCTTCCATCAGATCAACGCGACGCGTCCATCAGTTTGACGCAGGAAGCAAAGACTGCAACGGAGGACTCAATAGAACTAAAATGTAACTTAGCTGTGACCGCACGTAGCAAATTCACATCAACGAGTTGAAGTATTTGAGTGTGGGACCTTAAGCCTTCATAGGCTGTTTTCTTGAACATATCACTGTATTTTTTTATTTATTTCATTCAATCTCTCGCTCATGACTGGCCAGCTACTTGAGCTGCAAAATACAGTAAAATGTCGTGAAGTCCAGAAAATTCGAGCAGTAGGCTAACTGTTACTGTGGTGTCTCTCGCGTGCAGAATTGGCTATAATTGTGCTTATATTTGTTGGTAAGGAATAAATATGCTCGTGAAAAACACTGTGAATTGAATATAAAGTGTAAATAAAGCTTCAATCAAGAAAAAAGAAGTTAAATCAGGTCGTCAAAAGGGACCAAATTCGGTGCTAGTACTGTGAAAATTTTCACCAGCATTGCTAATTTATTATATATTGTCTTAATTTATTTACACGCTGCCGATGAATTTCGCAATTCAAGACGCTTTTTCTACTTAAATTAGTTAAAATACTCCTAGGCTGTTCAGCCATAGATTCGTCGATGTTGACGTCACTTTTTGATGTTTATTTCTCGTGAGTCCTCCCGTTGCCCTCTTTGCTTCCTGGTTTGACTGAACGTGTTAAAATGAGGGACGTGTGAACTGGCGCTAAGAAAACGTATTGCTGCTTGGTGGTTTCATTTCTATCGATATATCAGGCTATGAATATTTTGGAAATAGACTGTTCTTATTCAATTCAAACGATAATATTATGCGATACTAATGTGACTTCAAACTGACGCGAATATAGGCAACAATGTAGAGAAACGAGATCATAAGTGAACGCGTGGCGTCATTCAGTAGAGTGACGTTCGCTGCTACGTGTAAACAGCGTCAGAAAAAGTTGCTTGACGGCTCGTGTTCATTTTCGGGAATGAACGCGTTGAAATGAGGGACGTGTGAACTGGCCCATATGACCTCTGCAACACTTATAAGCCCTTAAACATGCAGCACTGCACAGTCGGCCAAGCTATTCCTTTAAGAGCCTGAGTGCACTTTAGTAAAAAAACTAGTTTCCTCAACTATTGGTCCGAACGTTTTCTTCAAACCTCGTAAACACAACTTTGCGCTTGCTATAAAAAAAGGTGTAAAAATGCTAACCGCTAATTCTATTTGCTTAGCAAGTACCGTTCCAAGCCGTAGTGAAGAGAACGAGTTTCGTCAGGTATCCATTTATATGCCACATACTCTTACAAACAAGCTTGAGTTATAATTTCCTACAAGTATCAAGAGGTGTTCAAAAACTTAACTTACGGCACTGACTGAGCAAAATGAACTGACAGCTAACATTTTATTTTTACACCTTTTTGACACAGCTGTGTTTACAAGATCTCAACAATATACTTGGACGATTGACTAAGGAAACTTTTTTTTTTTTTTTTTAACTAGCGTATGCACAACCTTTGCTCACCTTCTCATGTTTAGTTCGGTTGTATCCAAGCTCATACAACCATAAATACAGATATTTTTAGTCGTTCGTAAGTCCTATATGCTATGTTCCCTGTATATCAATTACGAACTAACATTCGCTGCCAAAACCATTGTCAAAATAATACCGCCATTGTAAGTAACTCGTACAAACTGGTCGTGTAACAGTGTAGTGAACTTTCCATCATCACTTCACTACAGTTTAGCATCACAACAGCTAAAACCTCATCCAACGCTCGGCACTGCTTATCATCTCCCGTTCTTGAGACGGTACACTAAATCTCTGGTCCGCGGTCAACGAACGACGACTTGAGCGCGGGCATTGGCCGGTCACCGCGCACTCCTGGAAGTTGCTTGCGCTCCGTTCAGCATATCACGGCCAGATTTCGGGGTGGAAATTCAGAGTCTCAAGTCTCAACTTTAGCTTGACTCCTAAGCTAAAAACAGCTCTACTACCTGAACTTGAAGTCTGCAGCCCTACTACTATAGCACCGAAGAGGTCCGGTCAGCAACACTTCTCTCCGGGGGCCCTATGGGGCCTCCCAATCTGCTGCTCCGCACGCNTGGCTGCTCGCATCTGACTTCGCATGAGCTTCATGGTTTTGCCCCGCTACAGCTGCTACGCTATCACTCCACACCGCGCCACTGGCATCCTCGTGACGGCGTCCTTAGCGACGATTGACGAAGCTGCGCAACGTTCAGTTCCACACTGCCAGAAGACTTGGTACATGACAGCACGGCCATGAAGATTGTACTACGACGATTGCTTATCTGTACCTTGCCTTTACCAACGACTGTATATTGTCACTAATAGAATTAATAATAAATCTCCAAACTTCATTCACCTTGTCGGTTCGCTCGCCCCCTGAGTGACTGCTTTCAAGAGCATCACTACAACAGTAACTTTCTAATTTCCTATAACGTGCAGTAAAAACAGTTAATAAATGAGAAGAGTGGTAAACGGCTGCAATTTAGTGACTGTGGCGGCCGACTGGCCAGTGCAGGAAGCAAAGAGTGTAACGAGAGGACTCACGAGAAATTAACATCAAAAAGTGACGTCCTCATCGACGAATCTATGGCTGAGCAGCCTAGGAGTATTCTAACTAATTTAAGCAGGAGAATCGTCTGAAATTGCAAAATTCATCTTAAGCGTATAAATAAATTAAGAGAACATATACTAATTTAAGAATTATCTATAAAAAAGTGCAGTGCATGCTGGTTAAAACTTTCACAACACTAGCGCCGAATTTGGTCCCTTTTGGCGACTTGATTTAACGTCTTTTTCTTGATTGAAGAGTTATTTGCCCTTCATATTCAGTTCACAGTGCTCTTCACAGAACATATATTCATATATTCCTTACCAACATATATAAGCACCATTATAGCCAATTTTGTACGCAAGAGAAACTACAGAAACAGTTAGCTTCTAGCTCGAACTTTCTGTACCTGACGGCAACATTTCACAGTATTTTCCAGCTCAAGTAGCTGGCCAGTCATGAGCTTGCGATTGAATGAACTAAATCGAAAAAATACTGTGATATGTTTGAGAAAACAGCCTACGAAGATCTGAGGTTTCACACTCAAATACTTTGACTCTGCGATGTGATGTAAATTTGGTACGTGCGGTCACGGTTAGGTTTTATTTAAGTCTGTTATGTCCTCCCATTGCATGCTTTGCTTCCTGGGACAGGGTAAGCTCGATTGTAGTACCCAGGAAGCAAAGAATGCAACAGGAGGACTCAATAGGACTAAAATACAACTTAGCAGTGACCGCACGTAGCAAATTTACATCACATCGACGAATCGAAATATTTGAGTGTGTGACCTCAGGCCTTCGTATGTTGTTTTCTTGAACATATCATCGTATTTCTTCGATTTATTTCATCCAATCTCCCGCTCATGACTGGCCAGCTACTTGAGCTGCAAAATATCGTAAAATGTTGTCGCCAAGTACAGAAAGTTCGAGCAGTAGGCTAACTGTTACTGTGGTCTCTCTCGCGTATAGAATTGGCAATAATGTTGCTTATATTGGTTAGTAAGGAAGAAATTTATTTGAAAGAGCACTCTGAACTGAATACAAAGTTTAAATAACGCTTCAATCAAGAAAAAGGAGTTAAGTCAGGTGGCCAAAAGGGACCAAATTCGGCGCTAGTGCTGTGAAAGTTTCCACAAGCACGTACTGCAATTTTCTATAGATAATTGCTAAATTACTATATATTCTCTTAATTTGTTTGTACGTTAGAGATGAATTTCACTACTTAAGACGATTTTTCTGGATAAATTAGATAAAATAATCCTTGGCTGCTCAGCCATAGATTCGTCGATGATGACCTCACTTTTTGGTGCGAATTTTTCGTGAGTCCCCCTGTTACGCTCTTTGCTTCCTGGTAGTAGTAGTGTGAAGTTTTTCACATGACTAGTTCAATTGACTGGATGACATGAATATGAGTTCATCTGCTTCTGCTTACTAAACTCATAGTGCTACATTCCGGAGCGATGGATGAATATAATCTTCGCGCCAACTGAGCACCGCATTTAACAAGGTTGCCAATTTAGCGATAAAGTTGCTAAGTCCAAAGTGTAATCAGAATTTGGTAGTGTTACCCGGCATTACCCGCTCAGAGGCGTATTGCAATCAAAAGCCGATGTTAATCTCACAGTGTTACACCATGTAGCAGGGAATGCGAAGTGTGATCTCCACGCTTCAAAAAAATATTATATAATCTACAGATAGCTCATACATAAACATTAGTGGCGGAGGCATATTTTAGCCATTTTATAAGATAATATCTGAGAAAATGGACAGCTGTGATTTAAGTGCTAGAATTTAGCAAATATTGAGGAGTCAAGAAATACTTCCTTAATTTTCGAAGATATTATCTACAAAGTAAGGCAATGTTTGTAGTAAGCAGAGGCAGTGTTGCGGCTATTGCCTAGCTCACAACCATACAATTTTTGAGATTGTCGTTATTGTCTCCCAGTGTTACCTAATCTGTGCCGAATTGGAGACTAGGGTAGCGCGAATGACGCCGAAGGCCTGGTTGCAACAAGCCTCAAGGTTACTCTAAATTTGGGTAAATTCAAGTGAGTGACACAGGATCTAACTGCAGTCCCGAAAAATATAAGCCATCTATTTATTTATTATGTGTGTGGGGGGAATTTCCTGGAAAAAATTATTCAAATTAATAGACCGACGGTGCGGGACCTGAATATGTGAACAATCCGACAGGCACCAGTAAACGCAATTGAACTATCTAATTACTTAGATAAATAAAGAAGTTCCCGTTTTATTTGTGTTTTGGTAGCAAAATAACAATAAGTATACATGAGATGCATATTTAAGAAAAATACGACATCCGAAGAAAAATAAACGTTATTTGGATCCAGAGTTTGCTCTAAGAAAAATTTACTGCACACCAACTCAAATGTGAGGCCCGAATTATAAGGTTATATTAAAAGGTATGTGAATAGAGCCGTAGAAATTCAAGCAAAGTACAAATTTACAACTGCAAAAATCTTAATTTAGAACTACACCAAAGGGGCACAAATGCACGTTAGAACATACAATGATTGGGTCTATTAGTAATATATAAAGCGAGACTCGGCAATTAGACTGTGTAACATGGCCTGCAACTTACCGTTTTCTCAGGGCAGTGAATTAGGGTAACACTGTCACTTGGTTTCACTACCGTGTCTCATTGGCAGAAGATCGAACAATGCAAGATCATTTTGAAGACAAGGGAAAACTCTCAGTAATGTATGTTACCCTGGCTAACACCGTGCGCTGATTACAACACAGCTATGGGTACACCGTTGCCGGTAATTTCTCATATAGCGACTAGGGTATATTCTGCTGTTACTGTAAATAGAGAAGGCATCAGAACTAAAATGGGCAGAGAATTTAATTTAGTACAATATATAACTTTAAATATGTGCTAAATGTTACATAAAATAACAGGAATGATAGATTTTAGCGGCATTTCTTTGAATTTCTGGCATTATTTTTGGCATTTACCAGCGACATTTAACGATAAAAGTTTGGAAACATTGTTGTTACAAGGAGCTGAAGAATTACCTAATATTCTTTATTTACCTAATAAACTTCGCAGTTCGCCGGCTGCTTTCGTGTCGTAAGCATCTATTTATATAGCTGCTGTAGTGTGTGAGCAGCTTATTGAACTTTGTGATTTTGCCCCTCCTAACTAAAAGTGTAATTTGTTCGTCATTGTGTGTACTTTCAAACTGTTTT
>LQNS02278091.1:49548074-49559623 GCA_001587735.2 Parhyale hawaiensis | reverse complement strand
TGCAGATCGGTTTGTTCGTTTGTATGTTTGACTCATGTTTGTCATAACGTTTGTTAGCAGTATAACTCAAAAAGTTATGAACGGATCTTCAAGAAAATTGCACAAGCTGTTATTACTATGAAAAGGCACAAATGATTCGATTTTGGAGTTTATACAAAGAAAATTGTGGTTTCAGAGCTAATTTGAATTTTTTGCTACCGTTACCTTGCTTGGCGGAGGTATGCGCTCTCAGAGTGCTCTAGTTGTTATTAAATGGTTAGTTTTACCACAGTTTCCGCTAAAGGGCGATCCGCGCAGTGATGCTAGTCGGCCAGGAGGCGCAGTTAGGAATATCCTCGACGCCGGCTCTCCTCTGCCATTCAGTATAATTTGGCTCAGTGCCCTACTACTGGTTAGAAAAAGGCGCAAAGAATAGGAAAAGACACTCGAGTCGGCGGGCCCTTTCATGGCCTTCCACACGAGAGAGACTAGAGGTGTCCCCTCGACGAGGTCAACTATTTCGATCAACCTCACGGGGGATAGAGAACCTACTTAAATTTACAAAATTAACCTTTTCAGCAGGAATTGCGGCTAGCTGCAACATCCCCTGCGGAGAAGGCCCTCAGAACAGCCATTAGGTTCGTCAGTTCATCAATCGAAAACTACCGCAGTATGGGACTAGAAAACAAGGCGCAATTCAACGCGTGATAATAATAAGCGTATTACTGAAATTTGAGCTCACGCAGTTTTAGAATATTATGTGTGGTTGCCACGGAGTGTAACTCCATCTAACCAAGAAGCAGGTAGCCGTACAATTCTATTGTACATGAATCCTACAAGTTAGCCACTGGCGAGTACCTACACGTTTACATGGGACACATTTTTTATCAGAACAAACCTCAATGCGATTAAAGAAGACATTCACTCGCATGTAGGTACAGAGGTGACATTTGTTAAAGAGTAAGAGAATTAACGTAAGTACCATAAGTACCAAACTGTACAACGTATGTGCTACCAATTGTTACATATGGCGGTACAGGGGAACTCCCGAAACAGGAGATAGGATAGTTGATCGTTGCAACTGTTTCCTGATAATGTTACCCTGTAGTAGAATTTACGTTTTGTCCGCATTTGTCCGTTTTCGCTCTTTTTAGGCCGTACTGTCGGAAAACCCGAGCTAATTTCGGGTAAGTTGGAATACATTCGTTCATAACTTTGGGTAGGTTAGGGGAGGGCAGGTCGGGTTTTTCTAAAAACCCCTTTTTTAAATTTCGGGTATGTAATTTTTGTATAGAGGTAACTCGCGGTTAGGAGAACTCACTCTGGAGATGACCAGAGGTATACCATGTTTGTTTCCTCGACGGTCTTAAAGCAAGACCTTTAGCATGTTCATATGAGTTAGTAAATAAACACAGTTAAAAAGTACTACTATAAGAGAGTTTGAGGACACCTTTGGTAATTGTCATTATTTTTATTGTTATTTTACTTTATTAATGTATTTTGGCGCCCACCGTAACTTAAATTCACATCAGATGGCACTAAATGGTCTCCTCTTTAGCATATTTCCCAGCGTTAGGGCCTTGCTTTCTTTGGTTTTCCCTATTTCCAAAGTTTCTGTTTCAGGAGTTCCGGGGTACCCTACTCTACAGCACAGATGAGAGTCAAGATATTGACTCCCATCGATCGCACGAGGAAATTTGCCTAAAACGCGCTTATGTACACAGTGCCACTCGGAGTATGGAGCGATAGAGAACCCTGAACAAGTCTGTGCAGATTCATAGGGCATCCTTCTTAAAGCTAAAATACAGCCTCCAGACACATGGAGCACAAAATTCTAATTGTGAAGGTACAGGCTGCGAAATCAAGAATGTATTTACAAACAGAGATAATTAAATTTAATGAGAAATTCCTACGTGTCTATTCTTATGGTTTGAGCGCCAGTAGAAAGTGACATATAAGAAATGAGAAACCGAAGCAATCCACTAAAACAACTTATTTACCGCAGCGTGCAATCGCAGCTGAGATTCATCGTAGTAAAACTGATTTGCAACTTCCTAAAGGACCCTGAGAGTAATGGAACAGCAAAATCTAGTGGTAGACGGGCTTTTTCTCAAGACAGAAGACGGCCATCCAGGCAAATCAAAGCACTCACAGTTGCTAATTGCAGTTCAATAACCTTCAGGCGACACTTACGACATAAGGGCATGAAGAACAAAAAGCGTCTGAAAGGTCCTCAGTTGTTTCCCGATCACAAGGTGACCCGTTTACAGTTTACTTGAGAGCACCAAATATGGGACATTGAAAAGTGGTCTAATTTTTTTTTGGACGAAAAAAGTTTCATCTGAAGGGCTTGATGGCTTCCAACGATACTGGCATGACAAAGAGATGCCTCTCAAAATGTTTCCCCCTGCGCCACAGCTGTGGAGTCTCCGTTATAGTGTGGGGTGCCTTTTCCTACATGGAAGCAATGAAGCTTCAGGAGGTACAAGGTCGTCAAACAGCTGCTGGTTATGTCGGCATGTTACAAAGATTATCTTTGTCGACGGAGGGCCCTCGTTTCTGTGGCAAGACTATGCCCTACTTTCAAGAAAATGCGGTCCCTGTTTTACGTCATCCAACATGTTCGCAAGACTTGTACCCAATACAAAATCGTTGGAGATAGATGACGAGAGATGTATACGGAAATGGTAAACAATTTGTGACAGTAAACAAACTTCGTGATGAAATCTTTAGGGGCTGGGACAACAATCTTCCAACCCTCTTGGAAACCTTTCCTTGTTTACCACAAAAATTTTTTAAGACTATCAACAAGAATGGAGGCAGTACTCATTACTAAGTTCAAACTTTGCTCACCTTAACGTCTTTGTCGACACGTTATCTTCGATTTCTGTTTGTGGTCTTATAATTTGATCAACTGAAATACTCATTATTCGATAAAAATGTGCATTTCTAAATAAATTATTACAGCAGGTATTTTTCGTCTTTCTCACCTATACCTTTAGGAATTACTGATCCCTTATCGAAGGAATTTATATAGTTGTCACGGTAAGGTTGTTATTTTTTACATTTTCAAGTGTTTTTTTTTAACTTTTGATCAGGAGTGTATATCCTAGGTACGTACGAAGGGGACAGCAAAAACTGGCTTTTGGAACCTAAACAGAATAGTAATATTAGTTTCATACATCATATGAAAGTTGTAATTCTCTTTCATTTCGAAGGAACACGGGCTATTTCTATTCAAGTATATCACGTGAAATCCCTGTTTCTTTGTTTTATTGTTGCGGCATCCGAATGTTTAATACTCAGGCTTGTAAGACTTGAGCAAAGTGTCACAATTCAAGAAGCTGGTTCTACCACTCTACTCCCATCTATTTACTTAAAATGTTATCTAACGTAATAACTGTGGAAAAAGAGATGAGTTATCTGTAAGCAGAAAGAAAACAAAGAGGAGAAAAAACTGGTTTCAACATTGACTTAAAATTATAGGTACAAAAATAAACTGCAGAGATAATAGAGAAGCAAAAAAGTTCTAATTCGACCACACTGATGATAATATAATCATCATCATTAAATAACTCGCAGACAGTGGATACACCTAGCGAGGTTTTCTTTAGCCTTAATTCTAGAATTTTGTGAAACTGGTAGTGTGACGAGCAGGAGAAGCAGTCAGTGTTGAGAGTCAATTCGGAAGACCTCGCCGTACTTCTCGGGCCACGGGCCACCTTTAGTGTGATGTAGAGCCTCTGTCACTTCGCCAAAGAAAGGGTGCGATTTTGTAGCACAGAGCGAAAATTGCATGGCAGCGTCCACACCCATTGAGCCATATCTTAATCGCGACTCCAAGATTATCTACGCGGCACTAGAAGCAGAGGCATACTGTTTGGGGGCTTCCTGTGTTATACATTTAACCTAGTCCTTAAAAAATTTTACTACTGGGTAAATGATAATATTAAATTTTAACCACATCTCGGTTACGTAATTAAGTTGACGGTGAATGCAAATACAGGTAATCAAAACGATACTTTCGGGCAACAATGATATAAATCTTCCCAATAGTTTTTGAAAAAGACATTGGGTCATCTGTTCCCGGAAAGATGGGTCCCTGGTTAGGCAATGCATGGTTGTTTGAGGGATAATGAATGTTGGTCTATAGCGAGGAGTAAGATAAGGTATTTTATATAATGTTTATACCCTTAAATGAAATCTGCTACTCGAGAAACACGCTTCCCTTAAATAAGTGCCTCTATTTCTTTCCACCTAGGCAAGCTCATGCAGAGCTGCTATCGCAGCCTTTATTTGCATCGCTTCAAATTTGCCGGTATTACCATCATTCCCTCTATCCACATCCATACCATACATCCCACGTGGTACAGCCACTACTTTCAATATCTATCTGAGAATGCCACATTTATATAGGCAGGATGCAAAGTTTTAATGAGTTTAGAAGAATTCGTAACACTAATTGGTAAACATGTTAGGGGATTTACTAAGGTAGCTATAGTTTGTAAAGATTGTTCCCTATGCTCTGTCACCGCCTATCCCTTGAGTGAGGCGTTCCAGACGTAAGTAAATTAGGCGTTAGTTTCATGCCATCACATACAATTCCTTTAAATTTCACTATGAATGCGATAGTGCCATACCTAAATTTAAATAATGTACAAGTACTCCTGTGTGAATCAGTAGAGCTGAATACTTAGAATACCTATTCTTCTCTTTTCAGTGCCGCTAAGTTTGTGCCTTTGATTGAGTCTTGCCCAATAGTCTCTGATCTGCTTTATTGGTTGCCCTGATCAGTAATTAGGTCTGTGTGTCACCGTTCACTACAAGGTCTATTGGATCTGAATACGAATATCAACTATATATGAGTCCCCTAGGTTAACTATGGTTCTTCAATAGAGGAAGTCATTGGACTTTTCCTTTTTGTTACTG
Source organism: Parhyale hawaiensis (assembly GCA_001587735.2). Taxonomy (NCBI): domain Eukaryota; kingdom Metazoa; phylum Arthropoda; class Malacostraca; order Amphipoda; family Hyalidae; genus Parhyale; species Parhyale hawaiensis. Next base: position 49,554,715 of record LQNS02278091.1, on the reverse strand, counting down.
AGCCCATCCATATAAAATTACTGGAACGATGCCAGTAGCACCAAATTGGTTTTGGTACTATTTACAGTCCACTAATTTATTTCATCAGAGATCGCCGCAGGTGAATTTTGCGAAATATTCTTTCGCGAACCATTACTGCAGCCAGTTGATAGTAGAGCCGTCCTACAGCGTCTTGGCCCTGTTCACATGTTCCTCAACGTAACGCGTTCAGTCAAACTGATGAAAGCGGCGCGTTGAGTTAATGGAAGCGGCTGCAACAAATATATATGCGGGAGGCGGGAAAATGAAACACGTTCCTTTTCTGAACAAGCCGCGTCATTCAAGCTTAGTAAATGAACCCTATAAATATTAAATTAATCTTCTAAGGCATTTTCAAATGATTAACAAGTCGACAAAATGCTTTTTTACCGCCACTTTAATGATCAAAATCACTTTACTGCCGTTTAACACGAGAAAACTAGTTAAGCTGAAAACGTTAACTAAGAACATAGACGCATACTTTAATCCGACTAGGGCCAGTTCACACGTCCCTCATTTCAACGCGTTCAATCATGAAATGAACATGAGCTGTCCGTCAACTTTTGCTGTCTCTGTCCACATGTATCGAACCATGGCTGAACAACGACCAGGTTAACTCACGCGCAGGTAGGTGTTAAGCCCCGCCCACTCCAGTGACGTCAGGTGGGGAGATAGATAGCAAACAGTTTTAATTAGTTCATACTAGTTACTCGTTTAATAAATGCGGTGAGCCTGGGCTCCCATGAACATAAAAAGAAGGGTAATCATTTTTACACTATTACAGCTATTAACTGTGCGATGAAAAAAAAATTTGTTTGCTTGAAATAAGGCAATAAAATGTCGAGCGAATAGGTTGACCGGAGAAAAAATCAATTACAAGAAAATAGCCACGGCTTCCTATGTATTCATGTGGCTTATTTTGTAATCATCATATATCATTTTACATACTAGTACACTCTGCGATGAAAAATTACCGCGGAAAAACAAGGCTTACAGGAAAATATCTACAGTAGCATAGGTACGTATTATCGGGGCACCACTAATCCCTCTAGAAGTAATTTAATTTCAAATTTATTAACTTTACTTGTGAAATTTGTATTTTAAAGAGCTTTTCTCGTCAAAATATTACACATGGTCAAACGGAGGAGTGTTTTTTTCACTAGTTCAAACTTCATATATTAGTCTTTCGAAAGCGGTATTTCACTTGATTACACAGTTTCCCCGTCGACATAGCATTTTCTTTAAACTTTTGTTAGAAAATAGTAATTATTAGGGTAACTTATCTAAACATGCGTTCAAAATTAAACGAGAAATATTTCGTTTCATGTTTCATGACTCCTTTAAGAGAAATTGGCGTTTTCTGTGGTTACATGGAAAAATATGGAGGAAAACTGAATTACTCATACTTACTACGTAGTAGTTTATCATTTTAACGGGGTAAAAAATGTTTGAAGCACAATAGACGATACTGGTGAGAGCGAAAACTTAGTATACTCATTTACTGCCAAAACTCACTTTTTTTTCGTTTCTCCGGAGCTTTGGGAGAAAGAAGAAGGTTCACCAAGTTAGTTTTTTGTGTTCAAAATAGCCGAACATCAATTATCAGCCCATGGTAGCGGAAATATTGGTATAAATGAATAAGATACTTGTGCAACACCGACGATCTTCTCCCCACCTGACGTCACACGGACAGATGCGCAGAACCGTCTCAACATGGTCAAGCAATGAGTTAACCCGTTGCGTTGTTCAGCCATGTATAGAACCGACCTACATTCAAATGACTTACGGTGCGCGTTCACCTATGGTCTCGTTTCCTTACGTTTTCACTCATATTTCGCGTCGGTTTGCAGTCATATTCGTAGCCCATAATCTCATAGCATGAATTTGATAGGAATAGTCTATTTTCATAATATTTATAGCATGATACACCGATAGAAGTGAAAACAACACGCAGCAATTAGCTTCGTTGCGAAATCGAAGATGGCGTCACGCCGCGTTTGTGTTCTTACTTCTTAGAACATTTGCTGCTCAACTAGTTTTCTTGTGCTAAACGGAATTAAAGTGCTTCTGATCGTTAAATTGAGGGCTAAAAAGCATTTTTGTCTACTTCTTCATGATTTAAAAACGCTATAGCGGATTAATTTTGCATTTATAGGTTCTTTTTACTGAACTTGAATAACGCCATTTGTTCAAAACTGCGACGTGCTTCATCCTTCCGTCTCCCGCATATGCAGCAGCCGCTTCCATCAGATCAACGCGCCGCATCCATCAGTTTGACGCAGGAAGCAAAGACTGCAACGGAGGACTCAATAGGACTAAGATGAAACTTAGCTGTGACCGCACGTAGCAAATTTACATCACATCGACGAGTTGAAGTATTTTAGTGTAGGACCTCAGGCCTTCATAGGCTGTTTTCTTGAACTGGATTTTTTTATTTATTTTATTCGATCTCTCGCTCATGACTGGCCAGCTACTTGAGCTGCAAAATAGAGTAAAATGTTGTCAAGTCCAGAAAGTTCGAGCAGTAGGCTAACTGTTACTGTGGTGTCTATCGCGTACAAAATTGGCTATAATTGTGCTTATATTTGTTGGTAAGGAATAAATATGCTCGTGAAAAACACTGTGAATTGAATATGAAGTGTAAATAAGGCTTCAATCAAGAAAAAACAAGTTAAATCAGGTCGCCAAAAGGGACTAAATTCGGTGCTAGTACTGTGAAAATGTTCACCAGCATTGCCAAATTATTATATATTCTCTTCGTTTATTTATACGCTTCAGATGAATTTCGCAATTCAAGACGCTTTTTCTGCTTAAATTAGTTAAAATACTCCTAGGCTGCTCAGCCATAGATTCGTCGATGTTGCCGTCACTTTTTGATGTTAATTTTTCATGAGTCCTTCCGTTACGCTCTTTGCTTCCTGGTTTGACTGAACGTGTAAAAATGAGGGACGTGTGAACTGGCCCTAAGAAAACGTATTGCTGCGTGGTGGTTTCATTTTTATCGATACATCAGGCTATAAATATTTTGGAAATAGACTGTTCTTATTCAATTCAAACGATAAAATTATGCGATAGTAATGTGACTTCAAACTGACGCGAATATAGGCAACAATGTAGAGAAACGAGATCATAAGTGAACGCGTGGCGTCATTCAGTAGAGTGACGTTCGCTTCTACGTGTGAACAGCGTCAGAAAAAGTTGCTTGACGGCTCGTGTTCATATTCGGGAATGAACGCGTTGAAATGAGGGACGTGTGAACTGGCCCAGATGATCTCTACAACACTTATACGCCATTAAACATGCAGCACTGCACAGTCGGCCCAGCTATTCCTTTAAGAGCCTGAGTACACGTTAGTAAAAAAACTAGTTTTCTCAACTATTGGTCCGAACGTTTTCTTCAGCCCTCGTAAACACAACTTTGCGCTTGCTATAAAAAAAGGTGTAAAAATGTTAGCCGCAAATTCTATTTGCTTAGCAAATACCGTTCCAAGCCGTATGAGTGAAGTGAACGAGTTTCGTCATGTATCCATTTAAATGCCACATACTCTTACAAAGAAGCTTGAGTTATCATTTCCTACAAGTATCAAGAGGTGTTCAAAAGCTTAACTACCGGCACTGACTGAGCAAAATGAACTGACAGCTAACATTTTTATTTTACACCTTTTTGATAAACTCAAAGCTGTGTTTACAAGATCTCAACAAAAGACTCGGACGATTGGCTAAGGAACTTCTTTTTTTTTTTTTAACTAGCGTATGCACAACCTTTTCTCATCTTCTCATGTTTAGTTCGGTCGTATCCAAGCTCATACAACCATAAATCCAGATATTTCTAGTCGTTCGTAAGTCCTGTATGCTATGCTCCCAGTATCTCAATTATACGAACTAACATTCACTGCCAAAACCATTGTCAAAATAATACCGGCGTTGTAAGTAACTCGTAATAACTGTTCGTGATGACAGTAACTCTCTAATTTCCTATAACGTGCAGTAAAAACAGTTAATAAATGAGAAGAGTGGTAAACGGCTGCAATTTAGTGACTGTGACGGCCGACTGGCCAGTGGCCAGTGCAGGAAGCAAAGAGCGTAACGGGAGGACTCACGAGAAATTAGCATCAAAAAGTGACGTCCTCATCGACGAATCTACGGCCGAGCAGCCTAGGAGTATTTTAACTAATTCTTGATTGAAGCGTTATTTGCACTTCATATTCAGTTCACAGTGCTCTTCACAGAACATATATTCATATATTCCTTGCTAACAAATATAAGCACCATTATAGCCAATTTTGTACGCAAGAGAAACCACAGTAACAGTTAGCCTCTAGCTCGAACTTTCTGTACCTGACGGCAACAGTTCACAGTATTTTCCAGCTCAGGTAGCTGGCCAGTCATGAGCTTGCGATTGAATGAACTAAATCGAAAAAATACTGTGATATGTTTGAGGAAACAGCCTACGAAGGAAGGCCTGATGTCCCGCACTCAAAAACTTCGACTTTACGATGTAACGTAAATTTGCTACGTGCGGTCACGGCTAGGTTTTATTTAAGTCATATTAAGTCCTCCCGTTGCATTCTTTGCTTCCTGGGCCAGGGTAAGCTTGATTGTAGTACCCAGGAAGCAAAGAATGCAACGGGAGGACTCAATAGGACTAAAATAAAACTTAGCAGCTAGTGACCGCACGTAGAAAATTTACATCACATCGACGAATCGAAATATTTGAGTGTGTGACCTCAGGCCTTCGTATGTTGTTTCCTTGAACACATCATAGTATTTTTTCGATTTATTTCATCCAATCTCCCGCTCATGACTGGCCAGCTACTTGAGCGAGCTGCAAAATATCGTAAAATGTTGTCGCCAAGTACAGAAAGTTCGAGCAATAGGCTAACTGTTACTAACTTACTGTGGTCTCTCTCGCGTATAGAATTGGCTATAATGGTGCTTATATTGGTTAGTAAGGAAGAAATATGTTAGAAAAGAGCACTCTGAGCTGAATACAAAGTTTAAATAAGGCTTCAATCAAGAAATAGAAGTTAAATCAGATGGCCAAAATAAGGGACCAAATTCGGCGCTAGCATTGTGAAAGTTTCCACAAGCATGTACTGCAATTTTCTATAGATAATTGCTAAATTAGTTTATATTCTCTTAATTTATTTGTACGTTAGAGATGAATTTTGCTACTTACGACGATTTTTCTGGATAAATTAGATAAAATAATCCTAGGCTGCTCAGCCATAGATTCGTCTATGATGACCTCACTTTTTGGTGTTAATTTTTCGTAAGTCCTCCTGTTACGCTCTTTGCTCCCTGGTAGTAGCAGTGTGAAATTTTTCACATGATTAGTTCAATTGACTGGATGACATGAATATGAGTTCATTCATCAGCTTACTAAACTCATAGTGCTACATTCCGGAGCGATGGATGTAGTCTTCGCGCCAACTGAGCACGGCATTACAAGGTTGCCAATTTAGCGATTAAGTTGCTGAATTCAAAGTGTAATCAGAATTTGGTGATGTTACCCGACGTTACCCGCTCAGAGGCGTGCGTATTGCAACCAAACGACGATGTTAATCTCACAGTGTTACATCATATCGCGGAATACGAAGTGTGATCTCTGCGCTTCCAAAAAGTATTGTGCAATCTACAGATAGCTCATACAAAAACATTAGTGGCGGAGGCTTATTTTAGATATAAGATAATATTTGAGAACATGGACAGCTGTGTTTTAAGTGCTAGAATTCAGCAATTATTGAGGAGTCAAGAAATACTTCCTTCATTTTCGAAGATAATATCTACAAAGTAAGGCAATGTTTGTAGTAAACAGTGGCAGTGTTGCGGCTATTGCCTAGCTCACAACCATACAATTTTTTAGGTTGTTGTTATTGTCTCCCGGTGTTACCTTATCTGTGCCGCATTGGAGACTAGGGTCGCGCAAATGACGCCGAAGGCCTGCCATGGTTGCAACAAGCCTCAAGGTTACTCTAATTTGGGTAAATTCAAGTGAGTGAGAGAGGATCTGAGTGCAGTCTCGGAAAATATAAGCCATCTATCTATTTATTTATTATGTGTGTGAGGGTTGAATTTCCTGGATAATATTATTCAAATAAATATACCGACGGTGCGAGACCTGAAGATGTGAACAAACCGACAGGCACCAGTAAGCGCAATTGAACCATCTAATTACTTAGATAAATAAAGAAGTTTCCCGTTTTATATGTGATTTGGTAGGAAAATAACAATAAGTATACATGAGATGCATATTTAAGAGAAATACGACATCCGAAGAAATATAAACGTTAGTATTTGGATCCAGAGTTTGCTCTTAGGAAAATTTACTGCTACTTACCAACTCTAATGTGAGGCCCGAATTATAAGGTTATATTGTAAGGTTAATGAATAGAGTCGTAGAAATTCAAGCAAAGTACAAATTTACAACCGCCAAATCTTAATTTAGAACTACACCAAAGGGGCACAACTGCACGTTAGAACATACAATGATTGGGTCTATTAAGGCGTCTTTTTGTGGCCACGCTCGTGATCAGAATCACCGTGATCATGATCAACGTGATAACTGAAAAGCACAAGAACGGGCAACGATTTTGTAAACAAACAAGAGACGCCATGTCAAT
>LQNS02278091.1:49398335-49456997 GCA_001587735.2 Parhyale hawaiensis | reverse complement strand
TTTATTCCGCACTAACACGGATTATAGAGAGATTGTTCGTACCTTCTGCGCAGCACCTCGCGCAGATTTTTCGCTCATTACCTCTCTTATCCAAAAAATGAGAAGCGCCATGCATGGATTACAGAGGTATTTGTAGGAACTCCGTACTCTACCCTATTAATCCGAAAAATGCTCACTTGTTCAGATAGCATTTCGAACAGTAATGAGATTTTCGGATTAGGGAGGGTTTCGGATTATGGAGGTGCGGATTAGAGGGGTTTTACTGTATATAAACTGCACTAACTTTTGCCATTATCCTCACCGTATTTTTGTGACATTAAAAAAAAAACTGCTTTTGCGGCGAAATCACCCCTTTCTACCATAGTTTGTAAAGTGTCCTAGAATTATAAATACAGTAAAACCCCTCTAATCCGCACCTCAATAATGCGAAACCCTCCCTAATCCGAACATCTCATTACTGTTCGAAATGCTATCTGAACAAGTGAGCATTTTTCGGATTAATAGGGTAGAGTACGGAGTTCCTACAAATATCTCTGTAATCCGTGCAAAGCGCTTCTCATTTTTCGGATAAAAGAGGTGATGAGTGAAAAATCTGCGCAAGGTGCTGCGAAGAAGGTACGAACTATCTCTCTATAATCCGTATTAGTGCGGAATAACGAGTTTTTTTTTTTTTGGAATTGTAAGTACCCCGGTAATCCGAAATCCCTGCTAATCCGTCACCCCCTTTCCCTCGTGCTGTGCGAAATAGAGGGGTTTTACTGTATGTACTTTTGAGCAAATATCTTATTTGCACTAGTAGACCTCGGCACTTTCATCAGGCGCCAAAATATGTCATTATAGGCAACACGTAGGCGTCCAATCGATTTCTGCTTAAAGTTAGACCAAAGCGAGTTATAGTGCAAGGGATAGCAGTAGCTTTGAAAGAGCTGGCATTTAACCTCATCCGAGCAGTGACCAAACTTTCTGATTCGCATGTTGCCCACTATGCGGAGCTTTCGCGTTTCTTTCTCTATATCCTGGTTATCACGAAAATCATTGGTGATTTTATGACCCAGGTAAGAGAAGCTGTCTACATCAGTCTGTAGCTCTCATCCAAAACTACATAATGACACCCAGTTGGTAGCAAAAATCATTAATGGTAAGAACCAATCAACAAAAAAAAAAAAAAAACGTCGAAAATTGTCCCTAATATCCCGGGCGTCTGGTATCCATCATGGAAAAATCGTGGAAATATGTATCATGGAATTTTATTTTCTTTAAATGCTGGAAATCTTATCTATGATGCCGCATGAGACTGTGATTCAGCAGTTTTGGCAGTGCCGGACCAATAGCCTGTTTATCTATTGGACTGCACTCAGGGGTATATTATGACTGGTCCTATCCCTGTCATAATATATATGGGCCTTACGACCCCCGGGGCAAACCGAGTACCTTTTCCGCAGGAGATGTTTCATCTGGCCGCAGTTCCTGCTGATGAGGTTAGTTTTTGTGAAGTAGGTTCTCTATTTCCTTTTCTGTTCCGCGAGGTGGGCTGTCGATCGAGATAGCGCACCTAGTCCGCGGGATTTCTCTCATCTCTCTCGTGTGGAAAGCCGTGAAAGAGGCCGACCAATCGAGTGTCTCGTACTATGCTTGGCGCCTTGTTTCCTGCTCGTAGTAGCGCACGTAGGCCACGCGACCAGTTATGTGGTATTTAAATGCTACACACTCATCTCTGTTAGAACGCCAGAGTTGCGGCTACGGAGGTTAAACAAAGTTTATAATGATATTATAATAATCTATTGGACTGGCAGTGCTGGACCAATAGCCACTACCTAAATTATAAGGTAACGCAGTAAGTTTGTGCAGTGTTTATAGCGAACTGTCTCGACATGATAGGCAAGAACTTCCTGAGTTACGGGGTATCTTATTCCCATAATATTGTCATGTTCCAGATGCCTCGATCTCGGTATTACACAGCCACCACGACCACCACCGACAGTGCAGACACCAGTCGGTCACGGAGTCGATATCGTAGTCGTAGCAGAGACTACAGCCGACATCGGACACGAAGTCGGGACTACAGTAGAGAGCGGAGTCGCGAGCGCCGGCGTCGTTTGGAAATCCCACAATCGAGTGGCTACAGCAGCCGACACAAGAGCAGGTCACATCGTAAAGGGTAAGTACCTATAGCCTGTGGCTTAGTCTCTAGTTCAGCCTTGCGATAAATCATTTTCATTTGTTTATTCGATATAGAAGCACATTGAATATCCGGTTAAGTCATCATTTAGCACCGCAGAGACATCTTACCAGATTGTCTGCCTAATTCTTAGATGATACGGCATCACTAGCATCAGTTTCTCTGCGCTGTCACCTGAGGATTGGCTTTGGAGTATATGCAATCGCCTNGTGTTTATTCGATATAGAAGTACATTGAATATCCGGTTAAGTCATCATTTAGCACCGCAGAGACATCTTACCAGATTGTCTGCCTAATTCTTAGATGATACGGCATCACTAGCATCAGTTTCTCTGCGCTGTCACCTGAGGATTGACTTTGGAGTATATACATTCGCTTATCGTAAGAGGGAGTTTTTGTAGACTCCATAGGTTTTTACAGGCATTCTGTCATTGCTCACATTGCTAAGCAGTTAGCATTAGCCACAGTACGGTAGCCTACCTACTGAGTATGGAAGAAACACTGCGTTTGTATTAGGTATTATTTACTGCACAAGTAGCGAGCTCCTGACTATTGAGTGGGTTATACGGTATGTGTCATCGAAATAGGCGCGTTCTCTTTCTTGCTTCGTCAGAAATTACGGCCTAAAGCAACGTAATTTTCAGTGAAAATAGTCACCAGGAACGTTGAAAAATATTCGAATGCATTCACACAATGTACTGTGTACAAACTTGAAATAAATGTATTGTCAAAGATATTTTGACGTAACGTAACAATGCATTTGTGCTGTTTCAGAACGGCTGATATTGTGCATTTGTAACTTTCCGCGTGACTTATTTGACTGGAAAAATAAGCTCTTTGGGTCGTTATTTCTGGTGATACATTAATGCAAATTTTAAAATGTGGTTATTTTATTGACATAAAGAGCAAGCTCTGCATTCGTGGTCGCACTGTTTCTGGATTAGAATGAATTGATGCCGAGAAGTGATCATTAAAATGAACGGAAAGCGTGTTGAAAGTGTTTGGGCTCATTCCAATATGTTGGTCATGGAGGTTCCGAAAGTGAAATCTCAACAGTAAGGTAAGAACTCTATGTCTCTTCCTTGGTCCTGTATGTGGAAGAACATCACTTGAAATATTTACAACGGTTTCCCTTGAAGTTTGTAAGTTTTCTATAGTGGTTCGTTTTCTTATGCTCTAATTTAAGCGGAGACTATAGCGTCCCGTAACTCAACTTTTCGGCGTTTCGCTTCTCACTTCGAATTTATGAGAGACCATTGAACTTTACCTCTTTTATATTCCTTGGAGGTCCTGTGTGGTTCCTGCGTATCTACCACTTAGGTCAAGAAAAACTCAATTCGATCTGATAGAAGATTATTTACGCCTACGCAACAACTCGAGCCAAGTTCAACAACAAAGAAGACAATTTAATACTCGGGCTGTGACTGCTCGTGTACCACGTGTAAGAAAAGGCCCTCGCGTGCCTCTAGTGATGCGTGTACCAGTTTGGCAACATCAACCACTGGTTTACCCCAGCTCACTGTCGCTTTCTGGACAATATTGTTATCTAGTGCTATACGTATGTACGGGAAATAAAGGTGGACTTATTGCGTTAATGGGTTAATTCTTCATACTCATAGACTGCTCTAGAATCCTGGTAGCACTACCGTCGCTCACGACCACTTTGCGTTCACTTAAGCTTTCCTGCGCGCGCCACCACTAAAATGAACACTACCTAAGCTAACCTAATCCCTAACCTAACCTACCCTTACTGTTGAGGTATAAACACTATACATTCACAGTATTTATACTTACCTAACCCAACCTACCCTACCTTTACCTAACCTTACCTAACCTTACCTAACGTAACCCAACTTAACCTTTCTAACCCTACCTAACCTTACCTAACCGTACCTAATTTAACCTAACTTAATCAGCGAGCAGCGCGGCGCGTAACTTAAACTCCGCTCACACGCACACGATCTGCTTACACAGACACGCACACAAGGTGTCGTGAACGACGGTAGCGCTGCCGGGGATAGGTGGACGACTGCCTAGCTCTATTTTTGCAGCAAATCCTAATATTGTGAGGGTGATTGTTTCAGTGCCTTTCACCCCATTCTTGCCCTCACGGGGATATTCTGGCGGGCTCTTTCCCCGCCACAATATGTTTGGGCATCACAACCGCAAGGCTCCCTAGTGCCTTCTCCGGAGGGGATGTTGCAGCTTGCCGCAGTTCCTGCTGACGAGGTTTGTTTTGTAAAGCTAGGTAGGCTCTCAATACTTCCCCTTCTGTTTTGGGAGGTGGGCCGCTGATCGAAGTGGCTGACCTATCCCCCCCCCCTCAAGGGACATAGAATAGGCCATAGGGTTAGGTTAGTTTAGGTTCGTTCATCCTATGCTATGGGACCAGGGGGCCCGTGTAGGTTACCTCAGCCATTAGCTAGGCCTTCTGGACGTCTCTCTTTCGTGCCCACTTTGCTTCCTTCCCGATTTCATACTCCAACTTGCTCCTGCTTTATTCTATTCTTCCTATGTGGGGACACCTTCGTGCATGGGGGTTCCCCGTTTCTCTTGGCATAATATAAGCCCCTTGCTCTCTCTTTCTGTGATATCGTTCTGCTCAGAAATAAAGGCTTAAACTTCCTAACTAGAACTTGATAACTAACTGTTCTGTTCCCACTAGACTTCTGCCTTATTGTTTTTTGTTTCCTTCCCCTGCGCTGTGTAGCAGAGCAAAAGCGTTCAGCCGTGCACGGGGGTTGGAGGTGCACAACTTGCGCCTTTTTCCTGTCAGTAGTGCACTGACCACTTATAATCTGAGGCCTCCCGGCAGAAAAGCCGAGACAAAAACATTGATAACTTCGCGTCCTAGTGGCCCACGAGCCTGTGTTAAGCCACAGGAATAGTTCGGCGGGATATAGACATTGTGTTCCTGATACGCTATTAAAATTTTGTACTACCACTACTACTTTTGCCCATTAATGTTAAATGATGAAGGAAAATGGACAATCTTCTGCTCGGGGAGATTTAAACAAAATCAGGGAAAACTCTGGGAATGTTAAAAGTCCTGGTCGCTGAACACCTTGTTAAAGCCCAGTTGTCTGTGTCTGTCACATCATGAACGAAAGAATGTACCCTCCGGCACATGATTCAGTATTACCTTTTCTCCAGTACAAACAACATGATAGTTTGGCGCGGGACTTGCAGTGTACTGCATTCACTGAGAGGCGTAACTTAGGGGCTCGCAATAGGCCCGAGAAACATCGAGGTTACTAGATTTATTAAACTATTGTATTTGTTCGCATTAGAAAATTGGTTAAACTGGACAAAGGTGGGTGTAGGTCTCGAGTATGATTCGTGCTGTAAATCAGTCAATCAGAATATCCAAACTGTAAGTTCTATCTAAGTATGACGTAACGCGTTGTATGCCGCGTGTGGCAATTATCTCAGAGAAATTATAAATAAGCGGTAGTATTTACGCAGCCAGGCGAATGCCTATCGGACAATTGTACTGAGCGGACAAGGATTGAGTTGACTATTTTTCGAAGGTGTTGTGTGTTTTTCATCTGCTCTAAAGTTGTGGTCGTCACTTCGCGGGGAGTCCTGTTGGTACTGTGAGCACGGACTGGTGTCTTGTGTGCGTGTGGGAAGTTCTTGCCGCTGGAAAAGGTCATTTAGCTGCTATTCCAAGCCTTTACCTTACTGAACTCTCTAAGGGTAGGTACGACGTCGGTTTCTCGTAGGATAAGCATGGTTGGGCAGGACTCGTGACGTCGCTGGTCCTTCTCGAATTAGCCGTGCAGTGAAACAATTAATTGAATCCTTTTTTCTGCAGCCACGCCGCGTTTATAATGAAACGGTGCGCTCAGTTTGTAGCAGTTCTTCTACATGAGTCTCAATCTTAGACAATAGTTCATTTTCACTGATTTGCCATTTCGTGGTATGATTTTGATGGCCGGTGGAGCGACACGAAAGCGCTGCTGCGTGTGCATCCTTCCCCCGGAACAAAGTTAGTTCGGGCTCCGTGCCTGTCACGTGCACTGTCATAATGTGTCATTGCGTGAGATGGTACCGTGCTCTCGTCTGTAGGCTTCCGCGAGGACTGTGCTTAAATCTTATTTAAATTTTAAGAAACGTAAATGTAAGTTATGACACTGAATCGAAAAGGCTGTCTTATTTGACACAGATTGTGCCGGCCAATAGCTTTACATCCGTCCTCTGTTGACTGGAGTCGCGGCGCCAGTAGGCCCTCACAGCTTCCTATAGCTTGAGTCTCATTTCAGTGCGTGTTGCAGTCCTTCTTTGCTTCGTTTTTACTTTTATTTCCCGTACTCCTACTGGACATCTCTTTTTTTTTGTTCTTTTCATTACGTTTATCACACATTGATTAGGTACTTATTTGTTAAACGTAGGCCTACTGTGTGCCCCTTCTTCCTTCCCTTCTTTGGCGCAGTGAGCTCCCTTCGTTGAGAAGCTGAAACTATGGAACATCATAATGCTTAGACAGCCATTGAGCTCATCGGTATTCGTGCGGCGGGGACGTGTGTCTATAAGCGCTGCGTTCAGTTTTGCGTTGCAATATTGTTCCCCGTGCCGTAAATACAGAAAAAAGTGGCGCATGGTTTAGAGACCTGTATACGCTGCTTGCCTGTTGCATTATTCAAAAGCTTATAATAGCTTGCGTTTTGTCCTTGCAGAAATTGTATTGTCTAGATCTGCATTGCTACCTGCTTGGGAACTTGTTTGGTGATAAGAATCTCATTCAGAAGTATTCTCCTGGCGTGTGTGTGGAGCTTATGCCTCAGGATATTCATTACTGACCTTGTGCTGCTATGATTGTAGTTTGAATTTCCCAAGTGTTCATGTGGATGCAAGCACTTCACCATGTTGGTGACAGAGTCGGATGCTGTCAGTACATGGATAAATTTATTCTCAGCGGCATATTCTGGTGGACCCTACCCCTGTCAAAATATCTTGGGCGTCGTGCTCCAAGAGTTCAAACTGAGTGACTATCCACGGCAGATGTTGCATCTGGCCCCAATTGCTGGTGATAAGTTTAGTTGGTACAGTTAGGTAGAATCCCTCTATGCTTTCCCTTCTTCTCCGTGAGGTGATGAGCGATCCATGTCATGGAACTCCTATAGGTACCTGTTCCCGTGAGGGGGCCACGGAAGGACTCTCCGTTCAAGTGTTTCTTTTTTGTGTCCTCTTCTCTTTTCCTCTTTCGTCGCTTTGAGATGCATTGCGCCTGATTTCCCGGCGTGCAGTAGCGCGCTTGGCCAACTGACAGTTTCCAGCAGGAAAGCCGAGATAAAAATTTCTACAGAGTTTTGCAGAAAGACCGAGCCTTCACTGTAGGGATTGCACGTTGGGTGTGTACGGTGGTCCAACAATGCTATTATATTAACTAGAATGATGAGGCATTTCTTCGACTTCATGCCCGATATTGAAAGCAGGTTGAGGAAGCGTCGTGAGTCGGGTTTATTCCTTACTACATATAAGCCTAGCCCGGGAAGCTGCAACCTTGTTTCGCTACATGATATAAATTTTCTGTAGTTAGTGGTGGAAAACATACTTCGGTCGCCTGAATATCTTTCTTTCCCTCCCCATTTTATTCAGACTCCAATTATGGCTGGTCACCATTCTTTTTTTTGTTTCTGAGCTTGCTCTGACGATGCATTGTTATCTCCATACTTGATGTCCTCGCTTCTTTGTATAGACATGTTGCAACACTTTATGCTCTTATGAAGCTCATTCACAATTTTTTGTTAGGTGTAGGGTTGCAGAAACGAATCTGACGTTTTTGGGACTCAAAAAGAGTCGGAATCGGGAACTGACTGAACCTAGGAGTAGGTGTCAGACTTCGACTATCCAACTCCGCGACCGTGGTTTCATACGCTGTGGCTATACAATGAAATATTGACCAGGAAATGATTGTAGAAATTTCAGCGCATTTCTAAATTATTTCATAACTTATGGTGAAATAAATACCAGGAAAGGACTGTGATAGTCTCGCCGCCCTTTTGAAATGTCATGATATGATATAAAAGCCAGGATGTGATTGTATCAGTCTCGGCGCACTCATAAATTATTTCATACCGTGATGAAATAAATACCAGGCAGGATTTTGGCAATATCGGCGCACTTCTAATTTTATTCAAAACATGATGCTGGTCATGAAATAAAATAAAGGAAAAATGTTTTTGGAAATCTCGGCGCTCTTCTAAAATATTTCACTAGCTACATGATAATGCAATCAATACCACGAAAGGGTCGTGGTAATCTAGGCGCACTTCCAAACAAGTTTGGGGTTCACGCTGTGCCTGTTGCAGATACTGAATGCATCCTCATGTGCTGATCAGATCAGGTGCCTAATATGCGTACATTTATTTGGCTAGTCGCTCGTTCCTTGATTCTAGCCGCTTAGTTTGGCACCGTCGTCTCGGTCTTCCTTGATGGCTCTCGGTTATTCCTAAGGATGAAACTACAATGTAGCGATTACTTTGGCTAGTGGCTGTCTCAAATCTTCACGACGTACACATTTAAGTTGAAGCCTTCACGAACTAACACCGGGTATATCCGTCCAACTATTAGCTAGTATTTGGCGATTGTTCCTCCTATATTGAAACGATTTCGAGAGAAAAAATATTTTAGTATAGAGTTGAGAGAGAACAGAAATTGGTTGGTTCTTCAGGAATAAAAAGTTGTTTTCATGGCCAAACAAACTAGATATGAGCACTTTGTACTTGTAGCAATTTTAATTCTACAGTAACACCCTGTTTTATTAACGATAGTTTTTTAAGTTTTATAGTGTTGTTGGTAAATGTGCTCGTAGAAGTACACCAATGATGGTGTCCAACATTGTCGGGTATCGTTCATGTTTTTTAATCATTTTATTTAGTACTCATGGAAACATGATAGAATTTTTGTCATTTCGATATTACGTAGTATCGTTTTTGAACCAGGAAGCGAAGAGTGTAACGGGGGGACTCATTGGGACTAAAACAAAACTTAGCCGTAACCGTACGTAGCCGAATTTCGCCACATCGACGACTCGAAGTATTTGAGGGTGGGACCTCAGGCCTTCTTAGGTTGGGTTCTTAATCCCCACCAACAAATATAAGCAGCGTTATAGTCTGTACGCGAGAGAAACCACAGTAACAGTTATTGCTCGAACTTTATGTACTAGACAACATTTTATCGTATTTTGTGAGTGGGTGCAGCTCAAGTAGCTGGCCAGTCACGAGCGGGGAGATTGAATGAATTAAGTCGAAAAAATATGTTTTGTGAGAGCACTGTTATCTGAATTAAAAGTGTACATCGGGCTTCAGTTCAAAAAAGAAGTTACCCAAACTTTACCGCTAGTGTTGTGAAAGTTTCCCCCAGCCTCCACTGCAATTTTCTCTAGATTATCGTTTATTGCTCCAATGGTATATATTTTCTTCCTTTAGTTATGCGCCTAATGGATAAAATTCACCATTGACGATTTTTTTGGCAAAATTAATTAAAATACTCTTAGGCTTCTCAGCCATAGCTCGTCGATGTGACGTCATTGGTAACGTCACCTTTTGATGCTAATATCTCGTGAGTCCTCCCGTTACGCTCTTTGCTTCCTGCTTTGAACGTAACGTCTTTACATTTTTACGCGTAGAAAACATCGATGCAAATGTCTTTGCTTCCCCCAGTAAGCCAGTGGTGTAGGGGCGGTGGGGGGAGGGGCGCTCTTTTCAGTGACAGAGATGAGCTTAGGCTTAATTCGAGCAAAATGTTTACCTAATTTAGGACTCCTCCGTTTCCACGTTTGCAGAACATCTTCCGTTTGTCATCATGTATACTGAGCCGCTGGAGGCGCTCGTAACACCCCTGCTCTATTGTATCCATCCCTGATGCCTGCAGTGGACTTACCTAGCTGTTAAGTCACGTTCACAGCGTTTTTGTTTTGATATAATTCCGCGTTTCTTCTTTTTCTGTATCGTGTGCGATTCTCTTGAGTAAGGAGATTTAAAATAATAGGCTCTTCAGTCTCACATCTTACTCGTTTTATTACTAAACGCTCTCCTGTTGATGATATTTTTAACTTCCAGAAATTGATTTTAACCTTTATTATTGCTATGTTTACGATCTGATCTCGATGATTGCATTCATAACTCTATATGTCTGCCTTTTTATTGGTGACATGTTCGCACTTCTACATGCAAGCATTACCTAATTGCCCACCACTGACAAACTTCGTACTGGATTTTGATGAAACGCTCTCTCTCTCATTCACTATTTTCTTGCTCTCTGAACTCCGCTGCTTGTGCTTGAACCACCTGAGATTTGTGTCAGTTTATGCCTGCCAAACTTTCATTCATAGGAAAGCCTGAGTCTGTCGACATCGTAACTCCTCTATATATAATTTGTTTGTAGTAAATAGATATCACATGAGAGTTAGATATTGACTTCTTTTTATTATTGTGAGGTTCTGTAACTCAGTTTCCTGAACGGAGGAGGTATTTCCAAATTCCGTTTCATTTTTTGTTTTTGCTTAAATGCAAGCGCTCTGGGCAGACAGATTTTGTAATGCACCAAACTCTTTCTGATTCTACCAGCAGGCTATAGCTTATGCCTCGGTTGCTTTGTGTCAAGCGTTCACCTATGCTAGTCCAAACTCCAAAGTATTAGCTATTCACTCAAGAATTGCTGATTCAGTGCTTCGTTGCTATTGAATTCACTGACCCCTTCTTACGCCAGGTGTTATTGCTTCATTTTCTTGTTTTTCAATTTGCGTGGGAATGATTTTACGTTGCAGTCGTTTTAGTATGACTTGAGAACCCTATTGCAACATGTAGCTAGCTACGCATCGGTATTGCCGTACATGCGCTTCCCAATAGGACCATCCGTTATCAGAAGTCTATCCGCAATATATATATATATATATATTCAGCGTATCGGGAACCCTGCGTTTTAGCGAATGCAGTGCTCAGCCTCAAAGATCTGAATTTCTATTAGGAGTTTGTGGCATTTGTGAGGTGGCAAGGAGCTAACAAATTTGATTATACATACTGCATTGCAACTGAAAACCACCATTCGTCCTGACCTAACAACGTGTTTGTTACTCTGTAGTCTCTGTCACAAGCACTTTAGGAACTTTGTATGATACCGCCAAATTTCTGTCACGGACATTTTGTCCGTATACCCGATGTTAGCGGTCGAGACGTGCAGTGCACGTGCATTAGATCAAGGGTTAATGTGTTCAAGTTCCCGGTAATGTGCCCAGCTCGCCTAATTTGCTGCACGGAGGTCGTGGGCGACATGATGGACATGTTAGCGCGCCGCTAATGATTCCTGCTCATGCTCTTGCATGATCACCATCGCCGAGTTTGTCGCCGTCTTGTTTGCTCTTTGCGGCAGCTCTGGTGTCCCGAACTGTTAGGGACCGCAACTCAAGGGCCGACTGTCATGCCACGAGTGCAATATATGCACACAACGTTCTGGCTTCCTTTCGGTGAAAGCTGCGCCTGGGAGGCTTCTGCATTTTGAGGTACCTACATCCGGGCTTCTTTAAACGGTGTCCGCATTTTCCGGTGTCGGCCAAGTGTTTGTGATAGGCTTAAATACACGAGGTTCCGGGTTCGGCTTGCGTAAGCCGTAGAGCGCGGTATCACATTCTGTGCACGATTTTAGCCCTTTTGTCGGATACAGTAAATACCTATTTTCTTAAAAATAACCTGGGTTAATATTGCTCCAGCGAGTGGACGCTAAACCAATCTTGTGCGTAATAAAAGTCGAACTTTTGACTTAAGTACTTACCTGGCCCGCTACTTGGCTCATTTCTTCCACTTCATGATACTTCAATTATAAAGTAATGAAAAATATATGCAGTTGCGTCACTCACTGCCAGTAATGTTGTAGTCTAATATTTTAGTCGCGATTGGTGAAAGTACTAAGTACCTATACTCGTTTAAAATACTATAGAAATAATTTGCTTTCTGGAATCACCAATTGTGCGCTTTTGAGATACATCAGCATAGGCCTATGTATCAGCTGATAGGGAAAAAGTTTGCACAGATGCTAAATTGCTCACTCCCAGTATACGGTAGGTTTGTGGCGTTAAAGTATTACAACCTTAATCTACTGTGTCCAGTTCATGTGAGCAAGCGACTGGATCAGCTCACCGTAAACAGACTGTAGTCTCATCAGCCGCATTGAGTCCGGGGAGCATATCCTTGAGAGCAGCAGTCCGCAGGATCCTGCCGTGCTCGAGTTTCCTTGTTATTAGATTCTGTTCCTCTGGAAAGAAGGCGGGGACAGGTTGTAGCTTTATATTTAGTGTGGGATCGGCACATTTTAAAGAAGGCCTCAACATTGTATGATGCATGCATAGCTATGTTGGTGGCTGTATAGAGCCAAGGCTAGCGTGTCAGCTGCCCGCCGCACCCTGCAGTTAAACAAACTCGCGATAATTCGCACACTCTAACCTTTCCTCTGCTTCACCTAGGGAGCGCGTGTCGGTGTGGTCGGGACGATTGATGGCCGCGTTGGTGTTTCACGTTACCTTGCATTGCTTTTGAAGTTCAAGTTCTAAAATTCTACCTGTTGATTATCTTTTGATTTTTGAAGTATTTTCATTAGCTCTTATAGCCTACACCAAATATTACTTTTTGTAGTGTGTCATCTGCGTGCATTCGCCAAATTCTTAGTCTAGGTATGTAATAAAATAAAATCGCAAAAGTTTGGAGTAGCTGCTGCAGATACAGTCAGAGTTTTCGAAGAAAAATTACGCTGCTTTTGATGCTAAAAAATTAGTAATGATGGTTGAGATATGCATATTACCAGTATTGACAGGGTCAGCTGAAGTATATTTGCAGGTCACAATAGTGATAGAATTCAATTATTCCTGCGCAGTTATTATTTTAGCTACCTTCATCATTTGATGAATCAGAACGTGGAATTCTCTTCAGATATACCTTGGGTGGTCAAGTATTCCATGGAGGTAGAGTCATGCATATCAGTTATATTAAATTAAAATGATTTAATTATATGGCGAAGGCTTTCGACGAACATCATTTTTGTGTGCCCTGAACTAAATTTAACGTATGCGTCGTGGGCTGCTTTACGTGATTTTTTTTCCGTAGTTTTTATTTTTTTTAAATTTCACGTGTGTTTTTTTTTTCTTACTAGTTAGTTGTGCACGTAATGGGCAGCTCATCATATACCGGTGAATGCAACGGACAGACTGCCGTAAACAGACGCACTCACACTTCACTTTTTGCTTCCATGAGCGTTCTTTGTAATGTACCATTCCTTGAGCAGTTCGTTTCGAGAAAGGATACATGTTTGTGTAAGTTTCTTGTACAGCGTCAGCCAGGTCATTTTCGTAGAAATTTCTCGCACTCGTTTTAACCCTTTAGTGCCTCAATAGAACATCACTTTTCGTAGGAATAACACTACATGTAATATCATATGTGTATTGTAGGCACTAAAGGGTAAAGCACAGTGAAATGGGGGAGGCTCCCTTGCCGCGGAAAACAGTTCCCCCTTTAAACTTCAATTGTAAACACCGCATATGTCTCCGTAACTTTTTAATTCCTTTTTTTCTGCTTGAGGGTCCTATTTTGTTACGGATACGACTTCATTGTCCCATAAACGCTCTAGTATAGTTTTATATCGTACTCATTAGGTATTTTTCTGTAAGTGCCAGCTACCGACCCAGTCATTGTTACCTCCGCTTAGGAGGTTATGTTTTCGTTGGATTTGTCTATTTGTCTGTGAATGTCTTTGTCTGTCTGTCATCAAAATAACTCCAAAAGTTGTGAACGGATTTTGATGAAATTTACAAGGATTGTTAAGTATGTTAGGCGGAACAGACGATTAACTTTTGGTGAAGATACGTCCATCCGTTTGTTTGTCTGCCTCTTTTTTGTCAATGCCATAACACAAAAAGTTTTGGACGGATTTTAATGAAATTTACATGAGCTGTTAGGTTTATTACAAAGAGTAAATCAACCAATTTTTGTGATGATCTGATGGTTCGTTCATGTGTTTCTTGCTGTGTTTGATTTTTCTTGTTAGCGCAATAACTCAAAAAGTTCTACATGGATCTTTATGAAATTTACAGGAGTTCTTTGTACTGTTAAAAGACATAAATGATTGAATTTTGGTGCAGATCGGTTTGTTCGTTTGTATATTTGATTTATGTTTGTCATAATGATTGTAAGCAGGATAACCCAAAAATTTATGAACGGATCTTCAAGAAAATTGCAGAAGGTGTTAATACCAGCAAAAGGTACAAATAATTAGATTTGGACTTGATACAAAGAATATCATGGTTTCAGCGCCAATTTGTATTTTTCGTTTCCTTTGCCTTGCTTGGCGGAGGTATAGAGTGCTCGAGTTTAAAGAATTACTTTTTACCCTCATGTCAGGGTTGGAAAAAACCCAGAGTTTTAAAAAAAGTGGGTTTTATTGTTTTTTTTGGGGGGAGGGGCTTGTATGGGTTTTTTTGGGAAGCGTTTCCAATGATAAAAATGACTATTTTTCATTGTTCTGCACCGATGCAACTACTGTATTTCAAGAGAGCTTATTCCTCCAACAACTCATTGATAATCGAGTAATGGTTAGAATTTATGATATAAATATTAGTTTATCTCAAATCGGGAACAGTTAATGACTGACTAATAAATGTTGATGAATAGTTCATTATTCATATTGACAAGTTTTCTCTATATTTCTTTATATAGGCTGATGCAAAATACAAACTAGGTGCAGAAAATCAGTCGGTAACAAGTTCACACATTCTGCGGGGAGCTAAAGTTTTTGCAAAAATTCCAGAAAAATGCAGACAATGGAAACCATTTGGCATATAGCCAGATGTTAGTTAAAGCTGTCAGGTTTAAACCTAGATAGTTCATTGGTTGCATAGTAAAAGGGTAGTAGTTAAAACTTCAGTAAATTCTATGGCGAGTCAATATGAGCAACTACCAAAGACTTGAATGTCCACCTGAAACCTGAGATTTACTCAAGGATATCTTGAGCTGATTGAGAACTTTAGATACACAAGACTAAAGCGTTTTATAATTAACCTTGGGACTTGAGTTATTAGCAAAAACTTACTACAGATATAAGCATTGTGTTCACGACTGCTAGGCCCACGTGCACATCAATCTGTGTAGCCTAATTCGCACTTAGGCAACAATTTGCATTTGTTGAAGCTTCAGATGACAAACTTGTAATATACCATGATAATTACCTAGGTTGCTGATGATTCAATTAGGCTGTCCACCCATAATTTGCTTTGACCGTTGTGGTTCTAATAATACATTTCTTTGATTATGTAGTTGGAACTTTGAAGTTATCAGTTTTTGTTTGGCATTTTTGAACTAATTTTCCCTTCCAGTGCATTTTAAAGAGGGCATCTGAACATATTTTGGAAGTGTACAAGCAAGTAGCTATAATGCCTTGTATGATTTAGTAGTGTAGTTCAGAGGATATTTAAACGGGTTTTCACTGCTATCCAGCGTTTATTTGCTTAGAAAGGGCTTCTTTTTAAAAACCTAAAAAACCGCCTTAAAATGTTTTTTTTTTTGTGGGTTTTTCAATGCCAACCCTGCTTCATGTAGCAGTTAGTATACCTGAAACTGGATGCATCCATGGTTATGGGTCATTGACCTATCGTGCCGCGATCAATTATATATAGCATTTGGTGGCTGCACGTGCGGTCCCAACTATAGCCTTATCTCAATGAGCACGTTTGGATCGTCAATTTAATACTTTTGATACTACTGATAAGCCCAGTAGGAGCGACTATCTCGTACATAGTGTTAGCTGCCCGTACCGCCCACGTGGTTCCCTCTGCCAGCTACGCCCTCCTGGGAGACCCACCGGCCATACAACTGCGTTATGCCATTTTTCTGGCCGTCAGATCGGCGGCTTCGATAGAAGCGGCAATTAGCGCTCTGCCTCCTGTAGCCCTCAGGTGATGCCTTGCACGGACAACTGTTGCGTTTCGCCGAAGAGCAATTGCACCTTTCCTCGTGCGCACCGTGGAACTAACACGTTGTTGAGTTGTGTCGTAGCGACCGAAAACTAGGAGGTTTAATTGTAAAACAAGTTTCCCGTTTTTTGAGCTGTACTGTGGAAATAAAAAACTTTCGTTGTAAAAATTTTACGTTTTCGAGTTGTGTGGTTGCAACAGAAAATGGTACCGTAGCTTTTCATTGTAAAAGTTTGACTCTGTCGAGATGTTTGAATACAGATGTAAACCTGCTTTTATGGGCAGCATCTTTGCAAGTAACGAGTACCGTATTCAACTAAGCCTATGGTAGTTAACAAAATTTTATTAGTTGTACCATAGACCGCAGCAGTACTTGACCCTTAGGTCTGACGCTGGCGGCCAAAAGTCGGCAACGGAAAAATGGGATTTTCTCAAGAGCTACTTATTCTTTTCCCCCTATCTAATACTGAAGAAAAAAAATCCAAGGTATCCAATATTTTTCTTGCCGAGAAGGTATCCTGGATACGGTGGGGACGCACTTGGCGCTTGCCTGCATGACCGTGTCTTGACATGTTCATAAATAGCTCTTGAGAAAGTCCCATTTTTCCTATTTTGGCCGCCAGCGTCAGAGGCCACTTTGGACCTAAGAGTCAAGTACTGTTGCGGTCTATAGTTGCACAGTTGCGAAAAAAAAGTACCTACCGTTGCTATTGCGGTTAGAGTTGGTGCTGTGCCTCCAATGATTTCTCACTCGATTACAAAGGGGATATCGTAGTAGTCCTGTATTCTTGACCGCTTCACGCTCCATTGCTTGACCTTCGTCTGGCAACAGTATGCGCTGCCATCGTAGAAACATATTAGATCGTTTGTAGCATGGGCCTTTACGGAATGACTTTGAGTTATGAGTTACTGGATTTTTCTATCGTAATTTGCAGGCTTAGGGCACATTTCCTTGTCCTAACTCTAAGGCTGTTTGTATTTTTCACCTCGTATTAGACTCCACTAGTTTACCGGAACACATTTTTTAGTCTGCATCTCTCTGAGCGGTAGGCTAATTATTTAGGAAAAATTGCTTCCGAGGCTCTCAAGCATCAATAGCATTGATCCTGTTAGCAAATTCGTGACTCCTTCAAAGCTGCCATAGGTGGTGTATGCCAAAGTTCAGACCACTCTTTTGGCCCGGTAGCTACGCCCTTTATCCTCTTGCCGGCAGATTACCTCTATTGGTTCTTCGCTGTGACACAAGGGTGCTTGTCCAGGATTAAGATGGTCGCTTTTTTCTCTTTCGCTGACTCATTGTGCGACTGCGGCGGTGCAGTCGATGGGAGCAATGACTTGCCTTTCAGGTTAATCTCCGCTTGCCGACCGACCAGCCCCTCAACGGGAATTGTTCCAGGTCTGAACAAAGCCATTCACCTGTTGCTGACTAAATTGTGTAGGTGCGGGTCACAAGTGCGACAGTGATGTGCCCGGTAGTCCTATGTTCAAAGCCAAAAGCTAGAAGATACGAGGTGGGTGCCGTGGTAAAACTGGCAATGTCACAACGATAAGACGAAGATGGAAACTTGGTAAACCTTCACAAACACTTGGTTGCTGAGCGCTAAGTCATAGTTTTGATGTCGTCACTGATGCGTTGCACGACGGTTTGGTGTGAATGCACTTCTATTTCTTTGTGAAGAGACTATTGTGCCCCACTTCGATCATTTTTTCTTATTTTTATGATTCGTGTGATAATATGTTTCTACGGCTGCCTTCAAAGCGTGGTCGAATATTTTGATTGATTGAGACGGACTTTTCAAAGCAATCATTTATGTATTACGCACGTCATCTGGGTTTCGTTCTAAAAAATACTTAGCCCAAAAGGAGTTCCATTATTTTTCGGTGGGCGCTGGCTTCTCATTTGTTTCTATTTCTTCCGGGCGTGTCTATATCAGTTAGGCCCCGTTCGCACATGTTGCCCCGCAACGCAACAAAGCTCGAGCGTTTGTATCCGTGCCTCGAGCTGTGCTATTTCCACCGCGTGTGACGGCAGCCGTTCGCACATGTACCACACCACGCAACACGGCTCAACACCACTCAACACGTTTACTTGTAGAAAACACTCGACACACGCTGCAACAAGGCGCCACAAGACAGAGGTCTGGCTCATTGTTTTATTTTCTTATACGGTTCATTAATAAAACTGATCAGCAGTTTTTATTGTTGCTATCGAATATATAATATTAGCAACGGATTTTGAGTGCTGAATGGAGGCATTTCACAATTCTCCTGACTGAACCTGACTAATTTTATTTCGAAATAAAGATTTGCACGACTAATTTTTTCATTCAACTGCACCGCACACGTAATTAACGGTGCTGTTTGTAAGTACTGTAATATGACAAACCTAAGTTTATTCAAATGACATTGGATTCTTGTGTGAGCGTTTGAACAAAAAATACAGATATACAGCTGGATTTGAAGAGCAAGTACTAGCTTGTTGTGTGGTGTGGCGTCGCACATGTGTGAACGACCTTTCAACACGTTGTGTGACGTTGCGTGGTGTGGTACATGTGCGAACGGGGCCTTAGGAAAACGGCTGTTCCTGTTCTCTTAATATTCACAAGTTACACTCAGCTTGTTGTTTTTTTATATGGTTTGACTTTTCCATGTTGTCTACTGGCTAGACCATGACTTAAAAATGTTTTGATGAAGTTTGAGTCCCAACAATAATAGAACAAACATCATTGCTTGGCACAGCAGGTCACCTGATGTTCTGGCTGCATCTTTGTTGCTGTAGGCTCTCCGCTCTGCAGGTCGATCCTAATGCCCTGGTTTTACATTCTCTGTAATTGACCTTGCCATGGCGTCGGAAACTTGCGGTTGAACCTAACTTTTTTTTTCGAAAACTAGGTTCTCCTTAAAGCAGATTTTTTTGTAGAACTGTATCATGTCTTCTGTAATTGATTTTGTCAGAGAGCTGCGTCTTTCCTCGATCTTCGCAAATCTCCGTGGCTCAGGCGACAACTCCCATATCTCGAAGACGCGGTTTACCCGAATTTTTCCCCAACCATTTCGTTTTCGGAGACTTCGGGTGGTCCGGATCGTAGAATCTTGATAGAGGGACGTTACGTTTCGCCGTAATTGGTTCTGTCGTCGGGCTACATCTTCCGACCGTCTTTGGAAGTTTCAGTGGTGTGTGGAGTGAACGAACGCGAAGTGTCGTCCATGGCAGAGGAAGTGACTTGGTCCATCAGCATCCCGAGCATGAGCCGCGCCATCGGGAGCCACGCGTGTAGGCGAGAGATGGCCGTGCATTGTTGCTACGTTACGACTGACTGCGCTCTGATATGGTGCACCTCTGGATAATTAGCCCGCCTTTATGTTGCGATCAAGTCCTGCTGCTTCTGCGCTATTTTTATCCCATACCAGCCTGAGTTAGTCGGGCCCATTGTGTCCGCTTCATTTATCTAGGTATTTAATGGCAGCAGCCCATTGTTCGGTCCAGTTTTCTCAATTTCTAATTGGCTTCGGAGTTTTTGAGTGTGCGGAATTAGTATTAGGTCAGTCCCGAAAAGGCACTGCCTGAATTTTTATTATGTTCCGCTGCACATTCGATTCATTCTGCATATGGTCAGTGATTAAAGTGAGAAGGTTACCTTTGAATCTCTCATCTAATTGTTACTGATCGGTCGTGTTTTGTATCCACTCGTAATTCTTGAGTAAAATATTTAGGCTCATCCATCCAACTGAAAAATTTTGAAGGTGTGAGGGTGGCAAATTGTAGGCACGTAGTGGAGAAAACAGCGGCGCATCCGAAACGCTACAGCGCTGCTGGGTCGCCATGCGCGTTTTAAGGTTGGCATTGGCGACGTTTCGAACAAAATTCACTCAAGCACAGGCGAGCAGTGCGCCCTTCGCCGCGCTTGTCCGACCGTGTTCTGCGGATATTCCACGCCTTATATAATGCTAGTTGGGCCTAGGCGCGGAATTTCCGTGCATCATGATACAATCATTAAATTCTTATAGCCTTATCGTAGAATAGGGCCAAAGTAGATAATGTCGTCCGCGAAGCCTTTTTAATAGTTTTCTGCGTAAGCAAGCGTCTTCATCGTCTGAGACTCAATCCGTGGCTCAACCACGGAAATGCAGACTGGAGTTTGATGACAAGGGAGAGGCCACCGTTGGAGAAATGTTGGCTTCTCTTCACTCCCATCGACTTGACTTTTGTCCATTTTACGACGCTCCCTATTTATGATTTACTTCTCATTTGCTAGAGCTACACTACATACAGTCTGCCGTTCCCTTGCAAATGGAATGATAGCGTTTTACTAGTTGCATTACTGCCATTAGTATACATTTTTTATGTGGGTTAGTTCCAATTAGCATACTGTATGATGACAGGGTGCCTAAGAACCAATAAATTTCAACAGTGTTTCTAAATCTTTCTCAAGTGTTGAGAATTGCTGTGAGTCGAAACGTTCAGTTTTTTGTATAAGCACAATGAAGTTTTAAATGAAACCGTAGCCATTCAGGCCCATATAAGTTATATTACAAAAAAATTATGAAATTGAAATATTTGGACACGGCAATTAAAAAATTATTTGCGAGCTCAGCTACTGCAGGTTCTGAGTTAATAGTAAAAACTAGAAGCGAACGTTTTTAGTTGCTCCTTGAAAAAGCTGCTACATCATTTAAATTCCGCCCCTCTTGCCTACAGAACCATTTTCTGAGAATTCGTTCGATAGATACTCTTTTGATGCTTGTACTCCATTTCTAATTGAAAGTACTGCATGCAACAACGATGTAATATGTTAATGTTGTGTAGCAACCAACGATACATAGTTATTGAGATGTTCTAAATAATAGCCTTTTAACTGTACAAACTTTATAATTAGCTTGCTAATGTGCAACCCGTAGCACCAGCTCTATGCATGATCGATCATCGAATATGGCGAACAAATTTATTAGGACTTATGAAAGCGAGGGACTCTAATGTAGAAATAAAAATTGCTTTTATTGACGATAATTAGCTCGTCGTTGCTGCGCGGTCTGTAGCATTTGTTTTCTGCACGATAGATCATCTCGTATGGATGACCACTATATTAGTTCTTCTGAAAGAGAAGGGTTCTAATATCGAAAAAATTGGCCTCCTAGAGAGCTTGTCGTCATGGCCGAATGGTTGCCATGTGGTGTCGCCCACATTCCTCTGTTTTCGGGATCTTAATTAAGTGAAATTTATAGATCGTAACGCCAAAACGCTGTGACCAGTTTCTTATTTTTAACTCCATGGATTAATCTCGTGCTGGCTCCCTGAACTATAGCTTGTATCTAAGTGAAAACTTTCTTCTTGGAGCCTTGATGTCTAGGGAGGCTTAAACGGCTTGCATTAATTATTGGAGCTTTGATATTTTATGTGATTTTTTTTGTTTCTTGTGTTAGTACACTGTAGTTTCCAGTGTTCCTGTTCTCGTGAAAAGAAATTTGGGCTCGACCAGTACTACGTTAAAGGATTACGATGAAATCACCGTAGGCCTTTTGTATTTCGCGGTCGGCAAGGAGTTTTATAAGTATATACTATGAATTATCGGATTTGGTGTGTGGCTGGCAGGTGGCTTTCTTACCCGCATGCGGCCGGGCGCCACGATGCCATATCACGCTGCTTTCTCTAAATTCATTTTAATGTATTCTTTAAATGTTCCCCCCCCAAAAAAAAAAACATATGTAAGCTGCATCAGTTTCCTTACATCCTTTATCCCTTAAAGGTAGACGCTGATAGACTGGATGAGAAAAAACAATCCGTGAACTTGGGTTGATTTCGTTTTCTTGCATCCTCAATATATTTAGCTTCCTGACAATTTCCCTAAGAGCGTGAAAAGCGTAAACGACACACATCACTTAGTAATGAACTAACTAAATAACTAGTCTAGACCGTAGGCCAACAGAATAACATCGGTGTGGTGGTGGCGGTATTGGTACACCTACTGGTCGTCGCTTGGTAGTCCGTGTATTTCGGCAGTCGCTGCTCGCGCCGTACTGTCTGGCGCGTGGATGGGAGAACAGGTTGCTTACTGTGCGATGCTCCTGCCGGGCTCCGTCCCTTTGTTCCTTCCCTTTGTCTTCTTCTCTCATATTACTCATCTTTGCCAGCCCTGTCTGGCCGATTACTTGTTGTAATTCTTTTCATGCCAGTATCTGCTTTATTAAAGAGCAGTCGTAAATTCTGTCTCCAAGTATCCAAGTAGTCCTTTGTTGTACTTCTCTTACTTTCTCGTCTTTCCCAGCCAGCATCCAGTGGTCATACTTTACTGGGATTATGTGTATTGTAAGCATCTGATTGGAGCCTTGGTGATATCCTAACCGCCCGATTCCTTGTAATACAGCTGTGGCATTATTTTGTAAATTTTACTCTGGCTCTCTAAACCGAAATTGTTATGAATTTGTAATGCTCTTCCTATGTACTTCCTCTGAGATGCGTCTCGCAGCGCCGAGTTGATATGTAAGAATAGAGGGATATAGTGGAAAACGAGTCTCACCGCTTGGATCACGTCTTCTGACGTGGGTGCGGTGGTTCAACTGGGAATATAATAATTGTAGTGCTCCAAATAAGGAATCGTGAACTACTCAGTGGTATAATAATTATGTAATGCTGATTTCACAGTTGAGCCATCGGAACTGACTGGTCTACTCCGATAATTTCGCCATCATAAAACAATTTCTCGTGTTTGTGGTGCTCTTATATAACAGTTAATGCCAGTTATATTGCTTCTGGACACATTTCTAATTTCCCTAAACTGGCGGCACCCTCTGGTCCCACACTAAAGCATAAATCCCGCCTGAATAACATTGTAAGTTGTGACATTCTTTGCGTTGCCGAGATAATTTAGGTCGAGTAACACGTTCTCCGAATTCTTTCTTGCAAGTGCTGTGATCTTCCTCTTGTGCAAAAGGGCGCTAGCTAATGTCAGACTTGAGTTCACCGAATTGCGGTCCTCATAACTGTGGGTTTACGGTATGCCGAGAATTTGTTACTCAATTGCTACAGTAATCCTTCAAAACAGTGTTCTGACATAGATTACTATTTATTCTTCCTTTTTCTTATGTTGGAACACCATTGAGTGACTATTGGAAGGTTTCACCTTATAAAGCCCCGTCTACACTGTCAAACTTTTCATTGAAGTCTTTGATTTATTTTTTACCATGGGCCGTCCACGAACAACTACCGACTTTCCGCAAGAGCTAATTTCGGTGGTTCTAGATTTTTGTCCTTTTGAATATTGAAAACTTCCTCATTCGTCAAACACTGAACTGTAACTTGATGTTGAATGTAAAGTGTAAATTATTTTACTCTTCAATTTATTGAAGAAACACTGGAGTTTTATCGAAATTGATGATTACAGTGCTTTTTTCAGCGTTTGCTTGCGACTTCTCGAGCTTTTAAATTTTGGTGGCAGTAACAGTTTGTTGCATATGAGTTAGTAACGTCACTCTACTATGAGTAAGTAAGGTCACATGACTACTTTCATCTATATGGCTTTGGCTTCTTCGACTTTTTGACGCTTCTGTATAGGAAATTTTTGGATATATACGACAGAAAAACTTTAAAATGGAGGTATATGTGAACGGAATGTCATTTGTTCAAACAATTCTTTAGAAAAATAAGCTGAATAGTTACTGCAGTAGACAAGGTTTGTTGCTGCGGGAACGATCGAGCGGTACTGTACTGTCAAGTAACGCGTTCCCACCTGTGAATTTATTCCGCCATAACTTTTGTATTTTGAGTATAACTAGTGTTTAATATAACTTTTACTTTTTTAATCTGGTATACCTAGTAGCTTCAATATAAAGGGAAGATTAATTTAAAGACAATGACGCACTTGAAAAGTACATAGATATTAATGGAATGCAAATTTCCTCATGCTTATTCGAGGGCTTAATTTACCGCTACTGCGTCCGGCGGTCACCGCCCTTTTTTGTTACGATAACTTTGCTCTATATATATTTTTAAAAATTATATTAAAGCAAGTGTTGGATTTAGATGGTGGGCGTATGATTCGGCGGAGCACACCGATGTGGGATGACAATTGCTTGCTTGGCGCGAGAAGTTTATATAATGCACTCTAGACGCCGAACGAAACTAAACTGTTCTTGATTTTGCTCGGGGTGTCAACTGCTCGTGATTACTGCAGTGGCTGATACGCTGGTTTCGTCCGGGCGTCCATCACGCACAAAAAAAAAATAGATGTATCGAGCAGTACTTTTCCTACTGGAGATTGAGATTTTATTTCTCGCGGACACTTACGGCCCGAAGCTTAGCATAAGCTCAGTCTGAACCTACTAACAATCAGGGTTGCTGCAGATACTAAAACGGCAATTCTGTTTCTGGGAGGCGGCCCCAAACGTTGCTATAGAGATGCGGTAGTAACCTGAGAGGCTCTGTTCGGGTCGGACAAAAATTGTTCCAAGGACGTTGGTAAGGCATGCACATTGCACAACCCCCCCTACTGTCGCCAATTAACCCGCGCTTTTGCTTCGCTACACTGGGCTGTAGTATTAGCCTCAGGTGTTGTATGTTAGTAATTATAGTTATAGCTTCAGTGCAGCGCAGCCTGAAATGGTTATGGAAGTGCTCGGCCGTGACCCACGCTCTCCAGCGACCAGGTGACCCCTGTGCGCGGTAGCTAAGGTGCGCCAGGTGTGGGTACTATGGTGTCCTAGTGCCTTGGTCCCCTTATCTTGGGTGCCTTCTATGGCAGGTTTATTGCATGGAATAGGACGAGCGCGTCTACTGGTAACCTAGAGCGGCCTCGATTGCAAACGTCGTACGTCGCAATGGACCCTTCACTCCGACCGACACGTCAAGTTAGGGTGTGCTCGAATCGGCGCCGAAATTGAGCTTCGGGGCTCGATACGTCCGAAACTTCCTCCAGAACCTTTGGCTTCGTCACTTTGAATCGTGTTACAGGTGTTTGATGCAACCCGAAGAGGGTTTTCTTCCCGGGATTGGCCCGATCGATTTTGGGCCAAGAGTAAATACCGGCAGTTTAAAATGATTCCCGGGAATTTTTTTTAACATACCACTGAAATTCGTTATGCCATATGTGCTGATAATGTAGCTAAACAAGCACAATTTTCTAGTCATGGAGAGAAGTTAATGTTACAAGGTTAGCTGCTAGCGAAGAAGTTATACCTATCTCGCTTTTTCATGTGTAATATATCCGGACAATTTCCTCTTGTTAGTGACCTGGTGGTAAAATTCATGAGTACGTAGATAGTTTTAGCTCAAAATTTATAGATTAGGTTTGCACTCCATCTTGTTATTGTTTCTAGTAAGTTCATAACTCAACTACCGGCATGTTTTTTTTAGCTTAAATATTGTTTCAGTTGGCTGTTGCTAACTAGACCCCGCAAATGGCTGGCGTAGCAAGTGGTACAGTCGAGGCTCTTCAGTTTTGAATTTACCAGTTCAGTCTGTGTTTTCTACACTGGTATATTTTGACCTGGGATTCGTGTTGGGCCGTGTGAATTTACAGGCGCTCAAGTCAGCTGTTAATAGCTTTTTCGATGGAATTTTCTTAGCAGCGTCTTTTGCTTCCCGGTGTTGCTTAACCCTTTGCCTCCTGTAATTCAGATAACATTTTTTCAGTTTTTTTGTTAAATTTATGAAAAATAGGTAAGTTAAACGCATATTTGAGAAAAAATTTAGTTTTACTTGCAAAAACAGTATTTTTTGGCATCGGCTACTACAGATGCCGTCAGTGGCTTGGGTAATTTACATGATGCATAGCTTTTGTATAGGGAAAAAGAGAGAGTGGCATCTGATGATGCCGTCAGGAGGCAAAGGGTTAAAGCTTCATTTGGGTTTCAGTACCTGTCCCTGGAGCCCAGGCTTGCAGTTTTAATAATAGCCATGGAGAATATGGTGATGGTATTTAATTACCTTCTATCCTTGTAAATTTTGCTGCAGCTCACCCACTGGAAAACCCAGTGTTCCGCAATCGCAAAGCACTTGCTCTGACACTTGAATGATCTTCAAATTAAGTACAGGTAGTGTTATGTACACCACTCGAATGTGACTTCATGCATAGAGGTCTGGGGCTAAAATGTGTGACCAGCGAGAGGGCTAACTTCGAGTTACCATCATGTAAATTTTGGGAGTTGACTTTTAAATACATGCATAAAAAGACAATCGAGTCTCAGAAAACATTCTTTTAATTTTATGTCGACTATTTTACCACTTTGAGATACGAGTGTCGTGTACGGTAGAGTAGTATGCGTTCGTACAAATTTAAGTTTGTGCATCAAATACTAATTTCATTGCTGTGCCTCGAAAAAGGCGATTGTGGAATGATGAATTTTACTATTACTTTTACTAAAAAAGGAAGCTAAAAATCTGCATCTCTAGCACGCGGTAACATCTGTAAGTCACACAAGAATTAGAGATAATGAATTATATTTACATTCGAATTTTGATTATGAACTCGTTTAATATTGAAGACTTAAATTTCCCTCCATTTTTATGGAGCGGTAGCACGAACACTGAAGTGAATAGTGCAAGCTGGTCATAGATATTGCTGTTGCTGGTCGTAGGTATTGCTGTTGCGAGTCGTCTTAGGTGTTGCTGTTGCGGGTCGTAGGTGTTGCTGTTGCGGGTCGTCGGTATTGCTGTTGCGGGTTGTAGGTATTGCTGTTGCGGGTCGCCGTGAGGATTCTCAATTGATAATACATATGTCTTACGAGAAACTAAATATAAGCTATTAGTACGTCGATAATGCATTAGTACCAAACGGAGAATGATGTTTATGCTTACACATTTGGCAGACCATAGTATCCTTTGTAAAGTTAATACATATTTACAAACCTCCAATATTTATCGTTATCATAGAAATTAATAACTTCATTGAAACAATCTCATCAATGAAAGGCTGCATGCTCGGCACATATTCAATTAAATATGAACGCAAGATAGTTACAAAATTGGAGTGTTTCAAGCCTCTGGGTAGCGAATGCTATTCAGAATTTCGTTGCAAATTCTTGGGTTTGCGGAATCTCCATATAGTACCACGATTGGAAACCGAAAATCCGATCATGTTGGATGGACTGAAATCAGTTTATTACAGAGTAAGATTGAGTTCTTGCAAGTCTCGCAGGCAGTTGGCTAAAGGTTTAAACCCCGTTGAAATGCCCTAAGGAAGCCCATCGTTGAACGCGATGCCTTGCAGTTGTGACTGAATGTAGCTATGTCAATCGTGCCATGCTCGCAACAAATGTAGAGTTCTTTAAAGTGCAGTACAATATGACTTGATTCACTGTTTTGATTTGATAAATTAAATAATAATGGCATGATCTCCGCTGACCTATTAAAGCCTGTCTTTGAATTTCTTAATTCCCAAGTTCTGTACCAGTATCGAAAAGTAATCTCATTTCGAACTTTGTGCACTTGACGAGATTGGATTGAGCAAGTTTTCTTCCCGTCCTGTGACTTGCGACGGAAGAAGTAAGGCAGCAAGAATATTTTTTTGCTTCTAGTTTGTTTCAAAATCTTTCATGCTAAAGTTTCCGACGTTTACGACACCTGGTAGCCTAGTAGCTATGTGACTGTATTAGTCCGCACTCTTGCCATTAAATCGGCAGAAGAAGTTTGTTTGTTTATATGTGCGACCGAGTTTTATTGTGTACCCCGAAGCGCGGGTTTGGTGTTACATATCGTTACTGCGGTAACACGGTTAATGACTTAACGTGTTTATCCCGTGAATCGCATTAAGATTTGAATATGTCCAACGAAATGTTTTGTTCACAGACTTTATTCACAAATTATCATTCAATATCCGCGTGTGTGAGTATAAACGTGCATAAGTGGACATGAATCGCAGGATGTTTTGTCTATGGTACATGTTCACTAGAAAATATATATAACCGTCTGTACTACCACTCGACACATTCTTTCCTAAGTACGGCACGACACATCAGCTTTCGCTCGTCTTCAGAGTTCCATTTGGGAAGTTTGATCGTACAGGAAAAGTAGTTTCTTCAAAGCTGAACCCGCCTATCCCAACTAGGAGAGCTACATACACTGGCTCGTGCTTCAGAGAAGTGCCCGCTTGTGTTCAGAGGTTGCAGTTCACCACGGGGCTCAGAGCAATGGCGTCACAGACGCAAGATTCGTTTGACACTTGCGACCCCCACCGAATGTCTCCATTGCTTGTTGGGTCAGTCTCTTTGCAGTCTACTAGGAACGATAGAAACGCTGATGCTACAATCCTGAGCATCAAGACTTCGCCTCGCTTTCATGGCTTGGAATCTAACATCTCTCTTCGAGACAAAGTATTGGTTCTATGTTTTCTTGTTAGTAAACTATTGTGGCTTCAATAATAGGCTATGCTTGTGTAATATTTTTATGAATTTGATTTTGAATGGAGCTATTCTCATGCATCGCAAATAGCATTGCTCATATATTAGCCTAGTGGTCTTGAGTATGAAGATACGCATTTGCTCATTTACGCTCGGCAGTGAAGCTTAATGCGTTTCCCTCGTTTCACACAGTTTTAATTATAATAAACTCGTTATCTCGGACGTTGCTGTGATGATCCAATCCGTGTCTGCCGGAGCTCCTCCAAGGTTCAACGTGCAATATTGCCCACTTACCCTAACTTGATTATTTGCAACACTTCGAGGGATTGAATGGGTTATTACTGTATTTGTTGTTGCGTATATTACCTTACAGAGTCTTTACTTGGACGCCCTCCGGTATCACGTTGTGTGTCCCAGCATTGTCTTGGTGTATCAAGTACTCCTGGTGCCCTGGGTGCCCCGCTGTCCATGCATGTCCTTGTGAGGAGTTCATTAATACCTGCGGTCTCGGCTCTTGAGCACTTAGGCAGTGCAGCCGCACGTCTTATAAGGAGCTCTGCTCCGGCCGGTCAACATTTCTGAGTCATTCCTGTACACTTGCAATGTAGCGTGATTGCTCTTCTTCTGGACCACATACGGAGACGGTGTTTGCCCGAAACGTTGTTTGTGAATTAGCGGATTTTCGGTTTACAGAGGTTCCTGTACACTTGTACCATTGCTCGTTGTTGTGCAGTTGCCATTAGGCGTTATGCAAGGATTTGCGAGTCTTTTTATTGTGTTCTGCTTTTCTTAGCTTCCAGAATATTGTGTATGATGCGAAGTGGGTTCATTCCAAGGCCTGCACGTGAGGGGAGAAGCGCCATTGCTATCTTTGCATGTTGACGTCACTACACTCGTGGTCATAAAATATTGGCCAAAGTTGGGTCGTTGGGAATAGCCTCACCAAGGGTGGCCCGTCTTGACGTTTCAGTCAGATTGTGATGAATTGATTGGGGAAGGCGCAAGTAGAGCACCTGGGTGCTTCTCGTCAATACGCCTTACCTCGCGCCGAGTTGTAGTAACGAGTTTTTGATGAGTAGTGACAGGTCCGTGGCTCCTCAGTTGCTTATTCGACAGACTTGAGTTCTTTTTACGCACCTTTTCTCAACATTGAAGATTCACCACGAGCACCAGTTGAGTCATTGGAGAATAAAAAAAACACAGGAACCGACCAGCTGACGGTATATGTAGCGTCTCACTTGCAGCGCTGTCTTCAAGCATCAGTTTCAAATAAAGTAGTGTAGAGTTGTATTTCCAGTGAACACAAGAAAGCTGTAAAACATTTTTGTTACTTTAATTGCAAATCTTACATATTTCTCATCTTTTTTTCTTTCTCTGTGGATCTCAGTGTGCGCTCTTCTCTAAGAAGGGACTCTGAAACTATAATATTACTAGGTAATTATAATCATATCAACAATTGCAATCATAATATTGAGAGTAATGGTGATAATTACCTTAATTATAATAGCTAGTTATAAGTGTAACTGTACTAACGGTAATGATAATGATGACTGTGATGATAATGTTGACAATGATATTCCCGCGTAGGTATAGCCTAGAACCTTGGGTCTAGTTGGGACTATAACATTGTGTCTCAACATTGGCTCACCGTCAATATTTGGAGTTCATATATATATATATCCAGTGTTTTCTCAATGTAGGACTAACATTATCAATGGATGTTCAACCAACGAAACAGTTAATTATCCATCGTACATGACAATGGGATGTTAGTGTACCAATGTTAATGTTTTAATTTAGCTTAGGACATAATTGTCAAGGTCGTTGAAACTAGTAACTTTGAACTTTTGGCGTAAACACGAAGATGAGTAGTTAACTATGTTGAGACCAGTTTCTCTGTAAAATTTTCTGGACTTAATATAACTTAATGAGGCACATTCATGTAAGTCAGATATAGTTTTAACATATTATATACAGCCTCCGATGATATATAACTGCAAATTCATTGCTACTTTCACGTGACGTCGTTTTTTTTTTAATTATATACAGCCTCCGATGATATATAACTGCAAATTCATTGCTACTTTCACGTGACGTCGTTTTTTTTTTTAACAGGAAAGAGGTAAATGTTGACTACATCTTAGATATTATTTTTGGCCCAGCAATACATCGAATGTTATTTATTTCCGTAGATTTTATTTGCAGCAAAAATTAGACCAATTTCCTGATACTGTAAGAAATAATGCATAAATTACACTAACAGTGTGAGTTGCATTTTTTTTTATTTATAAAATGTTTCGCAAGTGTTGCAGTTTGGCCCAATAACACGTTGCCATCCATGAACACTCTGATGGTCTAATATCAGTTGACAAGGCTCCGGCATGCAGCCAACCGCTCACAATTGTGCCCACCTCTATTCAAGGGTTTAAATTCGAAACCGGTTTGAAATTACGTCCGAAAGAATAGTTGTATTACCAATGGCAATTTAAAGAAAAAAATCCAGAGCCTAGGTGCTCTATGTTCGGCACTCATATGCGCGAGATCTCTATAGAGCTTACAACACGACAGTCTAAACCACAGCATCTGCAGCGTTATCCTACACCGCCGTACCTTGGGACCGCCACAAATGACTGTGTGCCGTGTCCCCACTGTCCCATTGGCTTACCCCGGTGCTGTGGTCAGGGATCTCGTTATACAGGAGCGGAGAGAGGCTCCTGTGTCTTGTTAGCTCCGGCCTTTTGTCTTGCGCCGTCACTCGCGATGACACATCGCGTCGC
The DNA here is from genome assembly GCA_001587735.2 of Parhyale hawaiensis. Classification (NCBI taxonomy): domain Eukaryota; kingdom Metazoa; phylum Arthropoda; class Malacostraca; order Amphipoda; family Hyalidae; genus Parhyale; species Parhyale hawaiensis. The sequence goes on along the minus strand of LQNS02278091.1, from coordinate 49,425,754 downwards.
TGCCGTGTCCGCAGCCTACGTTGCTCTGGACCAGCTTGGTTCGTTTTGTAATGTCTAGGGAGACCTCTACGGTTAAATTCGTCCTGGTCAGCAGAGAAATTGGGTAGTTTGTTTTCCCCCTTAGGTTTTTGTCTTCAGCCATTCAGTGTCGACTTTCTGGGTAGAGGACATAGAGGTGCACATTGCGGATATGTTTCTATTTTATTTTTACTTTCTGCGTAAAGACATTGAATGGCATAAGGCGAATATATAACATGTTTCAGACGTCTAAAACACCAGGTTAACGTGAGTTTACAGGCAGGAACGGAGCTCTGTATGACATCTATGCGTACGCAACAAACGCTAATTTTCACTACATCATCATGCATGCACTTGTAAAATCGAATATCCCACGTGGTGTTGCCATGCGGCCTCAATCACTTCCCTCCTTACTCAGCTGTCTGTTTTGGGAGGCGCATATTCCCTGTGTCTGATACTTTCGACCTCTGACGTGCTTCAACACGCTGTATCATGAATATATTTTCTCAAGAACTTCGCATTAGGAGATACACATCCTTTGCAGTTCTGCTGCCTCCCGACAAGTAACGTGTCCTGTATACAAATACCCCGGCTCAGGATGACTATTTTTGTTCTGTGGTCCACTTTAGTCTGCGAGTGGTGCGCATCCAAGTTTCTGGTAATTTGTCCTTCGAACGTGAGGCTTTCTACAACATATACACTTGTGATGCTCATTGCTATGTCTATTTTTAGTACCGTATTCTCGTAACTCTAATGAGGTACATACTTTTGAAAAGATTTTGGGTGTGAGTTTATGATGCAAGGTTTTGTGGAAGGTTGCTGGCTTGTTGCTACATTTGTGTTCTGATGTGTCGCTTGTCGTCCTCATTATTGCCTGTAGGCAATTTTTGAGCATCTTTCTATGCAGCAACGCGTTGTAGCTTCGTAAGCCTGTAACACGCAACTGGTAAACATAACTAAGTTTCCCTAAAGATATATTTTACGATGGTGCTTTAAGCCGTTACGTAACTATGGCTAACAATTGTTAATTTGCGTGCGCTGACGCTTCCAAGTCGAATCTTTTAACAGAGAATATTTCGGGACGTCAAACTTCATGCCTGGCATTAGTGGCTGGCCCGCATACGGGACCTTTTACGACGGTCATTTTAACCAAATTGGGGAGAAAGCCACGGATTTACCGACAAACTAGCCTATTTTCTTGTGCGCTAATTTGCATAAGATGTCCTGTTGTTCCCCATTGGAATGTTGTGCGACTTAATTCTATAGGGGTTATCTACCATAAATATCAGCATTACAGCCCTATCATTTGCATTTAACGCTGTGTAAATATCAGTATTACAGCCCTGTCATTTGCATTTAACGCTGTTTAAATATCAGCATTACAGCCCTGTCATTTGCATTTAACGCTGTCTAAATATCAACATTACAGCCCTGTCATTTGCATTTAACGCTGTGTCAACTACTTTATTGTTTGACTGATGGTTGATTACATACAGACGCTACAAAAGATTCCCCAATTATATTTGTACTTTTATTTCTGATGTAAGTAAATTTTGCTGGAATAGCCCGTAGGTATTTAGCGTCTTATAGAGCAGTTGTGTGTTTCTTGGTTGTAGCTGACTGGAATATGTAGGTACGTACACTCTTAAAATCAGGGTATCGGAGTCGGATTTGAGGAGGAATCCACTTGCGCCAGGAGTCGAAATATAGAGCGCGACTCCGACCCCCGTAAACAACCTTACAAAATATTTGAAATTTACCGAAGATATTTGTGGTCTTGAGTTCTGATAATACTCGAAGATATTGACTCTGTCTATGTATTGGCCATTGGCAGGCAGCCGTAGATCAAGTAGTAGAGTCTTGCCTAATGCTATTTATTCATACTAGCTGGACCCGTGAAAACATTCACGGTTTACTAACTTTATTTTGAGTTTTTGGATAATATTCTGATACCGTTATGCTTGTCAATGAAATTTTAATGTGATTAGTTGCGCGGCTACGGATGCTAAACAAAGTGTTATAATAATAATAATGTAATTAGTTACGCATCTAATTTTATCGTTTTATTACTGCAAATCGGTAGTTGCCCTCCCAGTAGGTAGTTATCCTCCTAGGTGTAGTTAGCTTCCCAGGGGTTTTTAGCTCCTGGGGGGTAGTTGTCCTTCTAAAGGGTAGTTAACCTCATATGTGGATAGTCGTTCTTCTATGGAGGTATCTGTCGTCTACGGGACCCGTGGATATCCTACAGCTTGTAAGTGTTTTCACTCACCATAGTTTAACCTGAGGTAGTGCTTTTAACTTAACCCAACCTGTCTGAGCTGACACCAACTTGTTATTTTCAGTCCCAAGTGATGTAGATAAAGCTGGCTTCCATGGATTCCATTGCAGATACGATCAACACGTTTTTTTTAAGCTTAATGCTTCTGTATATTTTTGGCATTTAATACTAAATCTGGATAAACAAATTTTTCTGGGATTGTAATTTTTACAATTGATAAATAATGAAAATTCATAGTGCTATATGATAGTAATGATACCAAATATTGTAAATATGAAAAAATACCCTCTTTTGCTTAAGTATGTGTCGAGAATTCGTTCAACACAGTTGGTCGAAAATAATGCTAAATGATAATTGTATCAAGGAGTCAAAGTCGGAACAGGTAGAGGAGTAGAAGTCGCTATAATCACAGAGCCAGGAGTCGCAGTCAGACTTGATCATCTAACTCCGCCACCCTGTTGGAAATGCAGATTCTAATAGAGAATCGTAAATTGTTCTCAAGCGATTAATCTAAATATGAAACCCTTGAATATTCTGTAATGAAGAATAAGGAAGACAAGGAGAAATATAATGCCCAGTAGCTGTAGGAGAAAAGTAAAAAAATATCGGGTACAAGAAAAAATTCGAGCAAATGCAGGCATCAATGGAAAAAATAGGCGTTTACGTCTGTTATACTTTGATTATGACTATCTTAAGAATCATAAACGTTAAATTTTACCTAGCTTTAGGCATTTGTTGTTCATCAGATCTTTCCATTAACTGCTTTTCATTTTCTTCTTTTTTGACACTACGTTTAAAGGCTCTTAATCTATACCACCGGTATGGATTCTTTAGTTTCAAGAGTGTATATTTATGTAATTGTTGATTCATTTCTGACGCCAATGATTGCTTGCCTAGATTTCAGAAATATGTCGTGAAATTTTTATGGGTACGCTGTGTAGTTGCAGCGACACGATACCTCGTATTTATAGTACGTTAGGCATATGTTGCATGTAATAATTCTACTTTATTGCGTTGCAGAAATCTATTGCTAACTTTGCGTGTTTGATGGTATTGCTGCTACTTCACTGCAGGTGATGTTTGAGCCGGTAAATTAGAGGATAGTTTTGCTGCAGCCGTGTAATTAGATCGCCTCCTTTGCTGTAGCTTCACTGTGTGCGTTTGTTTAGTGAGCCCAATGAGAGGATTGTATTGCTATGGCCGTGTAATTACTTGACGTGCATTGCTGCTGCTTCACTGAGTTACTGCGGTCGTTTGAAGATGCTCTCGGACAGATGCCTGCGCTTGCAAAGAATGCTAATTAAACTTAGNAACTTGCGCCTTTTTCCTGTCAGTAGCGCACTGACCACTCTGAGACCTACCGGCAGAAAAGCCGAGACAAAAATCATTGACAATTTAAAACGCGCCCTAGTCGGCGCACGAGCCTGTGCATGGTTAAATACAGGAATAGTTCGGCGCGATGTAGGCAGTGTGCCACTGAAGCGCTTGTAAAAAAACTACTACTACTACTAATAGAGAATCGTAAATTGTTCTCAAGCGATTAAACTAAATATGAAACCCTTGAATATTCTGTAATGAAAAAAATAAGGAAGACGAGAAGAAATATAATGCCCAGTAGCTGTAGGAGAAAAGTAAAAAAATATCGGTTACAAGAAAAAATTCAAGCAAATGCAGGCATCAAGGCAAAAGAGAGGCGTTTACGTCTGTTACACTTTGATTATGACTATCATAAGAATCATAAACGTTAAATTTTACCTTGCTCTATGCATTTGTTGTTTATCAGATCTTTCCATTAACTGCTTTTTCATTTCCTTCTTTTTTGACACTACGTTTAAAGGCTCTTAATCTATACCACCGGTATGGATCCTTTAGTTTCAAGAGTGTATATTTATGTAATTGTTCATTCATTTATGACACTAATGATTGCTTACCTAGATTTCAGAATTATGTCGTGAAATTTTTATCGGCACATTGTGTGATAGCGGCGACACGATACATCGTATTTATAGTACCCTAGTCATGTTTTGCATATACCGTAGTAATTCTGCTTTATTGCGTTGCAGAATTGTATTGCTAACGTTGCGTGTTTGATAGCATTGCTGCTGCTACTTCACTGCAGTCTGCAGGTGATATTTGAGCCGGTAAATTAGAGGATTGTTTTGCTGCGGCCGTGTAATTAGATTACCTCCATTGCTGCAGCTCCACTGTGTGCGTTTGTTTAGTGAGCACAATGAGAGGATTGTATTGCTATGGCCGTGTAATTACTTGACGTGCATTGCTGCTGCTTCACTGAGTTACTGCGGTCGTTTGAAGATGCTCTCGGACAGATGCCTGCGCTTGCAAAGAATGCTAATTAAACTTAGTGTACTCGAGGGAAGGGGAGGGAGTGAGCGCCTGCCTGCTGGCATATAGCGCGCTTGTCCAGGCTGGGGCTATTCTCCCGCTGCAGTAAAATCCCAAATGAAATTAATCTAACGAAGCAGTTGCCCTGACTTTGTGTTCTTGCATTCCATGATGCTGGCAGGGTATGGAATGCTGTGTTACGAGTGATGACATGTGATTTTAACCGGGGCACTAGAGTTTTTCTTTTAGCGCTGTAGCCTTCCTGAATGTTTCATTTTGTTTTTTATCAAATTCTTGTTGAAAAACTGTTAGCTATGAGAAAAAACGGTCCTGTAGATCGTATTTGCATTTTATTATTATTTTTGTGTGTGTGTGTTCCGTCTATACCTTATGAGTTTGTTGAAAGGACTACTCAGCTATTAGCTTCGTCGATACATGTACGTTCACTTGCTATAATACAACTTCTGATAAACATCCCAGGTAGCAAAAATTGTTATGTTAATATTAGAATAATGTTTTGATGCAACATTTGGTAATATCCCCAGTGCTGAAATAATATTCTTTTTACTCGATTATTTCAATGTTAGGATAACTTTATTCGGAATTATTAAAATAATATTGTTGTATAATGTTAGATGTTACAATGAAATGATCAACTAATATTGAAACAATGTTTCTATTAATATTTTAGCATTAATAGAATATTATCTTCTAATAACTGTCATATTATGGTTATTCTGTAAGATTGAAATGTTCCATGGCATTTTAATTATATTATTTTATTGTTATGATGTTCATGTTATTATTATTATTTACCAACATTAAAATATTACGCGCCAGACTATGGCAGATAGGAAAAGACCGAGTGTCCAGCCGTCGCCGTGTGGTTCCGCTAGGGCTTCAGTGGAAGGATCCTAGGACAAGTTACCCACTCAGGCGTAACCTGTCCTTCGAGAAGAACGAAGCAAGAGAGGTTTAGGCTTAAACAAAGTCATTCGCCAGTTTTATCTAGCGCCGTATTTGCAAAAGCAGATTGGACTCCGCCTTAGACATCAAACAACGGATGATCGGATTCAAGATGTGTCTCAATTCTATACATTACAGTAGGTTTGCACATATGCAGCTGTAAACTTCATGTGATACTAGTTGAAATTTCACATTCGAACATTTATCTCTCGTATACAGTGGATAACATTAGAAAATAAACATAAGTGTGAAATAAGAATTCAGGCGGTGACTCAACAAGTTACAGGCGTGCGAGGTACATTTTATTTTTTAGTCTAAAACATTATTTTTAATATTATGTTTAATATTTTTTTAAGAAGTACCTATATTTTACATGTTAGTCTAAAACATCAGATTAATGTTTGGAATAACGTTAAATTAAGATTTTGTTCAACATTAAATCAATGTTAGGTGAATTATTTATGAGTAACATTATTATAATATTATCATAGTATAAGATATAAACACAAGAAAGAAATATTGAATTGTAATCTCAAAGTAACGTGATAATAGCCTACCAAAAATAATATATAACACAGAAAATATTTTAACGTTATAATAATATTAATATAATATATGATGTACAACGTTGTTGTGGAAAGATATTTTGCTCGTCATATTTGATTGTGATAAACTGTACCACAGATGAGGTTTACAGCTTTACCCGTTGTATAACTGACAGAGAAGGCAAGACCAGACACTGCAGTTTAACTAGCGCAAGAGTTAATTTAGCCCTAGCTTAACCCTTTCAGCTATACTAACGCGAGTGTATTCGTCTAGCAGTTGTCCAGTGTTTGTAGGTTATTTATAGCATTTTGTAATGATTAAAAAATATGTATATTTGCTCAACACATTCGCTACCAAGCAGTTTTCCCGGTGTTCCACAGGAAACCCTGGCAAAAATTGGGGCCGTCTCGGCGCCGCTCCAAAAGCTGAATTGCTTTTTCAGCTTCTGGGGTGACCCCTATTGTTAGTAGGTAGCTTATAGGGAAGCCAGTTTGAGCCACCGGTGGCTCAAACTGGTAGCGAATGTGTTAAGTGAATGGTCAAGCTATGTTACCTTGTGAATGTTTTTTTTTTTTTCGTTAAAAAAGCTTTTACAACGAGGTAGCATAGCCTAGTCAAGTGAGTGCTGAAGTATTTAGAGCCACGAACTTGGCCCAATTTGGTTTCCACCGTGCTATATTATAATAAGACATGCAGTGAATTCCAGGCCTTAGTGTACCTAGAGCAAACACATGATTCCTGGAGTCGACTTACATTACGTACGACCAAGCTGCAGAACTGCTTCTACTGCCCTCCGTTGTGAAGGGTAAACGAGAATGTCGAGGCAACAGTACCGTGTGTATCCGCAGTGTCTGTTCGGGGCTCATTCAAGGTCGTGTCTAGGTAGCTTTGGCTCAGTGTCTGTCAGCTTTGGCTCAGGGTCTGTCAACTTTGGCTCAGTGTATGTCATATTCTGGTCGTATATGGTTGCCAGTTGTGGGTTCCCGCAATGACACTGGTTTGTGTTGGGTTTTACTCCTTATCCAAATATTCATTCATCTAAAAACGTAAATGCAATACCTAATTCCTTCATTGCGGTTTCTGGCTTTACTCCTAACATTGGTGCCACTCGCCCGCCCGCTACTTGTGTAAAAGCGGTTTCGCCATAAAGCAAATTACAAGGTTACCCTTAACAAAGTTACCACCGCGCCTGTTGCGGTGCTGTGGCAATGCTGCAATTGCTTGTTAGCGAGTTTTTGGAAGAAGAATGCTCGTTTTGCTGACAAGAAACTTGAGTGTCTAATGACGCGTTACCGGGTGGCACGGCCGCTAGTTCTAGGGAAAACAACTGGTTTTACTTAGGATGGAGGGGACTACTGTAGTTAGTACAAGATTGTTGGTCTTAACCTAGAGCGTCCATTTTATTTTGAGGGACGAGTAGCGTAAACGGAATTCGGTAATGCCTCTCGCATGTGCGGAAATTCAAGCACGATTCTAGTCCATCATTCTGCACTGCCTGTTTTCGACGCGTGCGGCAATGCTTTAATTGTTGGCGACAGTGTATTCATACCCTAAAAACTGTAATTTCGCCGTTGATATATATAGATCTAATTCAAACGTGTTGACGGCAGCAGTTTATTTTTAAAACTTTGTTTCTGTATATTTTTCAAACTTGGTGTATATTTTTTGAACGTTTCTGAGTTACGATAGGTATGAGGTAACGCTTTTGGCATGAAGCCGTTATTGTAGGGAATGTCTGCATCGGAGTTTGTTGTTGAATGTTAAACGTCAAGTATAGGATTACTATCTACAGTAGTTACGTTACTGACGTAAAACAGCCTCAGTTTGGGTCGTTCTGCTTCTGCCTGCATCATGGTGAGTCGCTCCCCTGCATGGGAGGTCTCCGTTGGATTACTAAAAATTTAGCGTGATTTGGGCCTTCGGGACATCATTCTTTCGGCTCTGCTCACTGCACCTGCTTCTTTCCTCAAGTTTTCTGACGGACTTTTTTTTTCTTCTACTTCCTGACCTGCTGCCCCTTGAGGGGCAGAGAATGGTACAGAGGGTCCGCATCTCCGATTGTGGTAAACTTCTCGCCAAGATCTTGACGAGAACTGCCATATTATGAGACCTGGCAGAGGGTTAAGCCTAGGTTAGTCTAGGCTCGCTCATCCTAGGTTATGGGGAGCAGCGCCCCCAGCAATATCCTCAGGCTACTTTAGCCATTAACTAGGCCTATGGGACGTTAGCCTATAGTGCCCACTTTGCTTTCTTTCGTCTTCATATTCCTTTTGATCTTACTTCCATCTCTGCATTCTCTTCTTTCCCAACTTGTACCCATGCTCACTGATCTTGTGTGGGAACACCCTCGTTCATGGGTTCCACGTGTCGATCGTCATACTATATGTCCGTTCTTTCTTCCTCTGTGATATTGCCTTTGTTGTCGAAATGGAGACTTGAAATTGTGAGTATCAATCTTCCTAACTTGCTATCTCCTTGCGCGATTTTTCGTGCTTGGGCTTCCTTTTTTTGATCTGCATATGTTATCTCTTTTCTTGCTTGAAACACCGCATTCTGCCTAGGACTCATAGTAGCTTTAACTGCTCGACTAAAAATACCTCGGTGTGTTCCCGTTATAATGATAATCTTCACAGTCAGTGTGATGATACGCAACTTCAGCAGAAAAGCTATCCTTCGTCATGTTTCCCTTCCAATTGCTGGCACAGTCGTGAGTATCGTCTCTGCGGTTATGTTGCTCTCCAGTTCTATATCCATGTAATTGAGTGCCTGGTGGTATAATAGAAGTGTTCATTGTTCTGTAGTGCTCCAGTGTTCGGTTCATTAGCAAGCGCTGCAGTCTCAGTTACTATTGTAGCCGAAGCTTTTATCCTGAGGTGTATTTAGCAACACGCTGTGTACGTGTTTCGTCTGATACGACCGGTTTGTAAGTTGAAGGGCTTTACGTTATTTCGAAGTTTAGAGAAAAAAAATATATATATTAAAGATTGACTTACGACTTGAATTTTTGCGCGTTTAGCTATTTTTGAAATTAAATGAAAAAAGAGAAAAATTAAATTGAATGACCAATTCATAATTATAATAGTTTTTCTTTTATTTGATGTTCAATGAAAACACATTAAAACGGAATTGCCTTTCCTTGTTTCGAAATAGTTGAAAGTCCTGCCAGATGCTCTTGTAGATCTATTATTACAGATATGTGTGTGAAAGCTTGAGGCACGTTCCTTGCGCTACTTTTGATTTAGCAGTTTTTGGTCATGTGGTAGACTCACCCGTCAGTCAGGTGGACATAGATAGGTTCGCCGCAGACAATGTATTTTATCGCATTCCCTGTGTATTAGGCGACGCTCAAACGGAAAGAACTGGGTGACTATCCATTATTTTCTTCTATTGGCGCCTATGTAGACATAAGCATCTATCCGATGTCTACAGAGGCGCCAATGGAAAATATGGACAGTCACCTAATTATTTCCGTTTGAGCGTCGTTTAGCACGTAGAGAATGCAAAAGTATATCGTCCGCTGCGAACCTTTGCATACCTAAAAATCATACATCTAAAGTGCGGCATCCCACGGGTCGAATTGACTGAAAGCCCGACGGCGCTCTTCTCAAGATGAGCCGAATGAAGGATACAAATCTTCCCTTCCTCTGCCTTGTTGGCCTCCCCTTGCAATTTGACCCGTAAATTGCTAGGTCCACGTTTTAAGTTAATTACTGCTTGGCAGACAGTCGCGGACGTGCTTTGCGAAGCAGCTAGCAGTGTTATATGACGAAATGTTTGACTCCCTCATTTTCAACGTGTCTAGGATCTGTATTATGAATTTGGTCTCTCTTCTGTCACTTCGCCTTGCCTTGGACTCGAAAGTGTGGCAGTGCCAGTGTCCGTACATGGACGTATCCATGCTGCACTCGACGTCGAGGTGTCTCACTTTTAGTTGTCGAACCTGTAATTTCTAGTATGTAAATGTTTTTATGTGTTTAATACTTGGCACAGTGTTCCGCCATTTGGCTGTTGTTTATGTGCTCACCGTTGTACCTCTTATCGCCTTCTTTGTGTTCAACGGAATGATTGGCGTGATCTGTTGATCAAAGTTCATCTGGTAAATGTTACCTTGAAACTTTTCGACAAAAGGGTCCATGCCTACATCCAATGACTCAGATGGAAACGAATGAGTTTGAAGTGTTCAAAACCGAGAAAAAAATTTATGAGTCGTACCGGAATATTGTAAACGCCTGACTTGGGATATCTACGCAGTAAGAACATGATTGTAATTTTTGCTTTTCAGGCATCCATGCCCACAAGATTGGGATCTAGAGTGGAACTTATGTTGAGTAATCGTTTATTTCAAGATGAAGATTTCATCTTGTGTTTAGCAGTTCATGCACTTGGAATATTAGAAATTGTAGAACGCTTTTAGACTACCTATACGTCTGTGTTAATGGTCAATCACTTTTTTATTTTTTTAATTGTGGCGCAATTTGCCGCCATTGTTGTTCGTACGCGGGGTTTCTCTCGTAATTTCCAGCGGAAAACGCAGCTTTTAAAAAGAAAACAATGTAGCTCAATCACCCGTCTGTAAGATGAACTAAAGAAAATGTGTCTCTCGTTGAAGTCAGCATATCTCGCTAGTGGCTGTGCTGCTCTGAGCCGACTTTTTGCAGTTGTGAATTATTGAGTTGTGGGCCATCGCGTTTCAGCCGCAGGAGCAGCGGTAGAGCCAAATTGTAGGTACCGTTACTAGGAGACTCCGCCCTGTGCTGAGAATCTTCATCTGACATCTTTTTACGGGCACAACGTACGTTTTTAATTTGGTCTCTGATGGTATCCCGTACTCCTATTTGTTGATTTTCACCGTTTATTCTTCGGCATCTGTGACCGTCGATGCTTTTCGTTACTCCGGCATTAATATTTACTGTATTTTACCTTTGATTATGCAAGTACATTTTTTACTTATATTTCGAGATAGGTGTCAAACATTTAAAATGTTAATAGTAAGTTAGTGCAAAGGTATGTTGCAACTATAAAAACAATTAGAGAAAAATAAAACGTAACCATTTCCCACGTTTTGGCAACATTTGCTTATCGCACGGGTTTCTGCTTTTACGCCAGCTTCTGCAACATCACTCTCTAGTCAACATTGGCGAGCAAAGCGGTCTAACCAGTGAAGAATAGATCAAAGTGACCTCGTTATTGGCTTCTGGTAAGAACTACACTCGAAGTTTCGAAGGAATTACTGTGTGATCAACGAACAATTAAGGCTTATCCAATTGAAGGTAAGGTCAACCAGAAAACTCCGGATAGAGCCTCTACGAGGAAATTGACTGCTCGCGATATGCGACATTTGAAGGTTTCTGTGGCTAGAAAACTACTTTCTTCAAGTAAGGCAATATTTGAAGACGCTGGAGCCCCAATACTAAGCAGAAAAACAAGACGTGAGGTTCTGCAGAAGCTAAGGAAAGTGAAAATGGCAATTAAACGACCACTTCTGACAAAAACTCATAAAGAAAATAGGGTCAAATGGGCTCAGAAGAACTTGGAAACTGATTTCTCCAATGTCATATTTACTGACGAATGCAGAGCCAGATGGATTGGTGTCTGAATGGGTCCTCTATGACCGACCTCAAAAGACACGACTTAGGCGTCAACAAGGTGATGGAGGTGTTAGGTTTTGGGCCGGGATAGTAGGTGACACCCTTATTGGTCCATTTGAAGTGCCAGAAGGAGTTAAACTGAATGCAGAAAGGTACTGCCAGTTTCTTGAAGCCAACTTGATTCATGTCTTGATGAGCAGACTAGCGCACGCAGATCCAAATTGGTATTTCAGCACGATAACGCTCCCAAGCACAGTACACTGGTAACTGGCTTGCGGATGGAGGATTTAAATCAAAAAGGATTATGACCTGGCCAGCCAATAGCCCCGAATTAAATCCCATTGAAAACCTCTGGGCAATGATCAAAAGGAAGGTCTATGAAGGTGGTCGGCAGTTTCCGAGCCAAGTAAGCCTGTGGAATGCAGTTAAAAACCGCTGTAGCACCACCACCATCAAAAATGTCAAACCTGACAGTCTGTTGATAATCGCCTTATAAAAATCTTGAAAAATGGAGGTTACCATGTTCGAAATTAACTAGTTATGTTTACCACCACTGAACACTTGTTTCAATGTTAATTTGTTTTGGTTATAATTTCTTGGTTTTGGACGTTTAATAGAAATATTCCTTTTCACTTGTATTTATTTCCTCTTTTTGACGTTTTTATTAACTTGTTGCATAATCTGAGGTATCAGTAAAAAACTCGTAAATAAGCAAATTGTATTATAAATTTAGCAAATGGCTAAACATTTATTTTACAAGTGCTATTTATATTTGCAACATATCCATACATTTAGTTAATATTGATATTTCAAAGTTAAACACTTATCTTCAAAAATAAAGTAAAAAAAATTGTATTTGCATAATCAAAGGTAACATACTGTAGTTGATTGGCTCTGAGTCCTTTGGGAAACCGCGATTAAGGCTGACCCTTTCTTTGGTTCGCTCACATGACTTAACAAGCCAATAGTGACACCGAAGGTTCTCCGCGCGTTTGCTCAGCTGTATGGCTCCGACCTTCNGCTTAATCAAACGTAACATACTGTAGTTGATTGGCTCTGAGTCCTTTGGGAAACCGCGATTAAGGCTGACCCTTTCTTTGGTTCGCTCACATGACTTAACAAGCCAATAGTGACACCGAAGGTTCTCCGCGCGTTTGCTCAGCTGCATGGCTCCGACCTTCAAAGCCCTTTTCTCTCTCTTTCCAGTTTGCTCCTCTCCTGTTTTCCTTTCAAAGTTTTCAATGTTCAGCGATCGTTCGTCCGTCCTCGATTTCGTTTTTTGTCTCTCTGCGCACTTTGTTCTTGCTTTTTTTGCACCTTGGTGAATTGGATATGGAACCCTTGATTTTAGCCTAGTATTTCCCGGATGTACAGTTATTCACGATTGCACGCTTCGTGTCCTCGCATCATTGATTGGGCCTGTCGGTAATGCTTGGCTCATGTAGTCACTTCGGGCGCCCGCACAATTACCATGTCGCTATGTATTAGTTTAATAACCATTAACAAAAACCTCCTTCGATGTGCTTACGCTTATTCATTTTTAGGGCCACCGTGCCTGACTAGTTAGCAAAGTGGATATCATCGTAATATATTCATTCCTGTAAAACTGCTAGGCTCGGATTTGCATTGCTTCATTATTATAATATCGTCAATGAGGTCTGTTGTTCTGCACGAACACGCATGCATGCACGCGCAAGGACTCTCTTGTTTATACAAGTCATGCTTCCGTCGAAACTGCCATGAAGTTTTTCTTGAGCCTCACGGGCATGCATGACTGTTCCTAACTTCGTTTGCATTGCCTCATGTAAAGCAGTTTCATACATTCAGTTCATGCTTCAGTAAACTGAAAGTGAGCTTCACTTTACATACATATGAGAAGTGTAATAAACGAATAGTGATGACATCAGTAATGCTTCATTAAGCCCTTTTTGATAACATTTCACGGTGCGTGATAAGTATAATTGGCCATTTTATCAATGCTGTTCGGTCGTGGTCAAATTCCTCTATAGCGTTGCCAATTCTATGGATATTTCTCAGATTTTGTTGGGTCCTGATCATAGCCCCGCCTACTACCTGTATACAGAGAACACTCAGAAATACCCATAAATTTGGCACCGCTATAGAGGAATGTGACCACGACCGAACTGCCTTGATAAAATGGTCAGACTGACGTTAATCATTACAGAAATTTACTGTTGCGAAAACGGTGTCTCAGTTGACTTAATATGATTATCATTAAAGAATATATGCAAGGAAGTGCCGCAGTGGCTGCGGACACTGTGTCTGTGGCTTCTATTCTTGTTTTGGCGGCTTAAGCCTGAAAGCAGAAAACATGTCATCGATTGCAGATACACGTTGGATAGTTTGTAGCCCAGACCACATTGGATAACTCAGTACAAAGGTATTACCGTATCCTTCGTTGCGTCGAGGCGTGTGCACAATTTATTGGTCTCGTATATCATCTGCAGAAATGGCATGGAGGACCGTGGTCGCGCTTGACTACTCGATCAGCAGCGTCCGTTGCATACATCTGCCCATAAGGTCATCAAGTTGCTATTTTGGCCTTTACTATTGCTTAGGACTGGTCCATGTCTTCTGCTCCAGCTCTTCCTTATACAGTCATTGAGGTCCACTTTTTTGTCATGTGTGATGTACCTGCTCACATAACGGAACTCATAGTGACGTTTGTATGAATACACCTGGTTTATCTTTTATTGCCGTCTCAAGTTAATCGCTACAATAGTTATCTTTGTCATTAGCGTTTGGTCTGTATTTTTACCCCGGTTTAGTAAGTGATTTGGTCCTTAAATATGCATGCCATATTGTATACTGAGGTATTCATGATATGTTTATTGGTTGTCGTTTTGTATTATTCCCTTGAAAAATATGTATTCTATTGCTCTTTTTTCTTGGCAGGTTACGTTATCTCGAAAAAATTGGAACGTTCGTTGTTTTTTTTTTTTCGCTACGGTTTATTGTTTGATTCATAAGGCATTATTTCCTGGTAGGCGTAAAGCTCGGGTGTCCCGTTTCTGTTCTAGTACACGATGCTGCGCTGATAATTTTGCGTTAGCTATTAAAAACTTAGTTTTTCGGCAATTCAGATTTTTGCTCTTACTGCAGCAATTAAATGCAGCTATAAATAATGGAAGTCTGTAAATGTGGTTGACTAACGACGTTAAATAAATTTCCAGTATTAAAGCAGCTGATCTTTCAGGAATACGGGATAGAGCTATAAAGTGTGTTTACACAATTGTCATTTAATGACCATGTCTCTCTACTTTGGCCACTTTTTGCTATGCTGGGAGTTAATGGCAAGTTTTTGCTTTAAGCAGAACGGAAACTGCTGTATGTGTGTGTTTGTATCGTCCGTGCTGGGCTTGCTGCCGGGACTCGAGAACTCATTAGTGCGCTAGGAAAGCTTTATATGGAGACTTCGCTCAAGAGGAGGATATACGAGCAACGCTCCAGCAGCCTAACGGAACCATAAGGATCCATGTCGATCCAAGGTCGGGCCACTGCTTGCCTTGCTACGGCTGATTGCCACTTACAGCGTCGCGAGTGTTCTACGTTGTGCTTGATAGCTGAACTATTTTTTTCTCGCTGTGTGTACGGTATTTTTTTTACAGGACGAGAAGCCGTGGCAGCGCGTACTAAATGCTTTATTAAACAGCCACATTCATTTTGCTAAATACTCGTAAGAATATCGTTATTTCAAAGGTCGTCAGTGAGGAAGAGGGGAAGTGATTCCATCACTTTCATCTATTATTTGTTTTATTATTTTTCATGATCTTGCTCTAGCCCTCCTTACTGCTTTGTATCTCTTTCCTCATTTACTGTTACCATGCGTAGGGTAATCTGTTTTGTTTTTGTTTTACTGTACGCCTCTTTTTTTCCCTTTTATTGGATTGTGCTGCGAACACTGGGGGTATAGGGCGGCTGACTAATTCATCAGGATGTGCTTTTACTTCTCTGCTCTTTACTTCTGTAAGAATACAACGGGAAAAAGACCGCGAAACGACGCAATCTAAGTAAGATCGGGTCAAGTATAATTTATGACTAAATTACTGATAACTGCTTTTCGGCGACTGTGACTAGTTAACCGAAGCCGTCGTAGATACGCTGCTTCGAAGCTCTGCGTGCTATAAGCATTGTGCCATTTCTGTACGCTATGCGTGTTTCATTCTTCCCCCCTACCTTCACCCAACCCATTTCCATTAAGTCGGTGGGTTTGACCCGGGGCATCGGTGCATAGGCTCTTGCCGTGCTCAGATTTCGTGACGAAACAGAGACGACTTTGTCATACGCTTCGGTGTACCGATTTTCTAATGAATTACGATCAACTGTTGACTGGCTAGAGATTTTTGTACGTATGCAGCGTGATATCTTGATCACATCATGCCACTGGGAACATAACTGCAACACATGACTGTGGCTTATGTCACTGCACCTGAAGCGTTACGGTATGTTGCTCACCAGCAGCGAGGGAGGAGGACGTTGCAGCCTTGCAAGGCGGCGGGGGTGCCACAAATTAGCATCCCATGCGGAAGAGAGCGAAAGCGACGCGCCTTGCGGTGGCAGCGTGGGGGTGGTCCCGTGGTGTGCTTGGTGCGCTGCGGGCCTGGGACGGTCCTCGTCTGCCTTTCTTCTGATTTGTGCTTGCTGTGTAGTCTGAGTAACTTCCTTAATTCCCTCTCAGTATAGGAGCTTTTGCTCAACCAAATGCTGCTCATGTTGGATTTTGGTTTCTCTTATGATAGGGAACTTTCTCGTTCAACTTCTGATTAGTGCTCGCTGTTCGGTCTTAACCCTTCCTTCCCTGTTAGTATAGAGCTGGAGGAGCGCACTGAACCTTCCTAAGCTGCCAAAGTTGCTTACAGATGCTCATAGGCATAGCATAAGTCGTCCTCGAAGTGAGAAAGAAGACGTTTTAGGGTTAATTTTCAAGCCAATGTTTTACTCTTCCCAATTTAGTGTTTATCTGGAGTTCTGGCGTCCCTTTTTTAATAGTATGTGCTCTGCGAGTTCATGCAGGTATAGTTATTGCCTTGCTGGTGGCCCTTCATATGTATTTTCTTTGAACTGCCGCTGACCGATTTCAGTTCGCGCTTGCTTTTTCTCCAATGGTTGAATTGCCGCGTTCAGTTCAGCCCGTTCGTGCGTGCGCTATACCTTCGTGGACCTAACAGACCAGTGCTGTTCTTACAAGAAGTTCGGTTGTATTCGGGTATGGAAGAATTAATAAGTCGTGCCATTGTTCCACTCAGGAACAGACACCTCGCGTTAGCACGCACAGGTACCTACCTGTAAGGTAGCCATGCTACCAGGTGGCAGCAGCAGAGAAGCTGATCGAGCAAGCACAGGTCGCTCGTGTCCCGCTATGTTGTAATGCTGCCTGCCACTCCTTCTTTAAGGTCAGCCATGGAGCATTCTTGATATTGTGACGCGAGTCGTTAGCTCCTTGACGGCTCACTGTCGTGGCTTTTAGTGTTCGAACAATTCTTCTATGTTACGTTACTGGATTCAAGTGATATTTCACTTGGCTTTTTTTTTTATTATATAACTGACTGATTTTTGATATCGTGTTGGAATTCTTAGCGGCAGTTTGAGGTTACTACTTAATCTAACTGTCCGTAACACCTGCAACATTGTTCATCTATTTAATAGTGGTATATAATTACTATTGAAGAGATAGTTTCGATTTCGAGGCTGTTCGTAACAAATCAAATGCGTCTGCAGCTCATTCTAAGCCTTTTAATTTTGGTATGAACTGGTGTGTCATGCGAGCTGTTGAAGCCACACCTTTACTTTCACTGTTCTTGGGATTTGTTTCTGAAACTTCCGACGTCGTTATTGACATTTCAGCCTGTTGCAGTGCAGGTACCAATGTGAATGCTGTATCTGCCCCGTTTTAGAAATTCATGACTTCCTAAGTTCTATTGCCTATCGAGCGCTTCTGCCTGCTGTTGAACTCTCTATCATCATCTGGTCCATAAATCACATACTTTAGCAAATTTCTTACGTCGGAAATTTTCTGAAACTTGACAACTGTGGACGAGCTCGCAGCCTGTTGTATGTATTTAACACACTGCTTACCTCCAGTTGTTCCTCCCACGCTTATTAACTGTAGCGCTGCGACCTTAATGAACTTCATTGCAACGTAAACAGTGCTGCCAGTAAGCGTGAAAGTTGGTCAACGTTTCCCTTATTAACCTCGACTGCCCTCGTATCAAACATTCAACATGATCCATTATTTCATAAGCGATCATCCTCATTTCTTACGAAGAGTCCCGTCGTTAGGGTTTCGTTAATGCCATTCAGGTATTTGGAATATGTTCGTTTGTTGCTTATGGAGACGTTGAACGTTTGGAACTATGTTATTCCTGCAGAAAACCGAAGATATTTTGGATTTTTAAGGACAAGGGCGTTAGGGACTTCAACGTTAAAACATAAAGTACCGTAATACTATTTAGTACAGTTGCCAGAAAAATAGCAAGATACTTCAGGTGACCAACATGGTTGCGCAATCGGAGTAGGGATTCGGGTGGGGTCAGACGTGTTCGGATGACGGTAGTCGGAGTCTGAAATTACTGGGCCCAGGAGTCGGACGTGTCCTTTCTCGGAGTCTGAAATTACTGGGCCCAGGAGTCGGACGTGTCCTTTCAGACTCCGCAACCCTCGTTAACAATAATTTAGGCTGAGAGTAACCTGCTGACCCTGAAGGCCATCAGCAGCTGACTGTTAACGGTGCTCTACGCTACCCAGTGTCGGGTGAGGCTAAATTTGTCCCTTTAGTTCCCCCGGCCTCTCCCATGACCTTGTCTGCTCTCCATCACAGTCTCCCGTGTCGTGACGTGCTGCTCGTCTCCTGTTCGCCGTGTTTTTGTTGTGACGGGCGTCTAGCATAGGTGCCTAGTTCTCGTCACGGACGGTATCATCCTTGTGCTCCGTGTCGCCGCTTCAGCTATAGCGACTGTATATTTCCCCTGGTGTTCAAGTTGTTCATCATGTCTTGCTTGCGCAGTCGGATGGATTAAGTCCACCGACTCCTGGGTCAAATCCGACACTTATCTCCTGAATTGAGCCAGTCTCCCACACCCACTTCATGACACCCGAAAATGTTCGAGTTCCAATATTAACCTTTGTGGCTGAAACCTTTTTGTTCTAGATGTATAGGCTTATTGTGTGCTTTGTATCATCTTTCATGTGATAGAGTACGCTACCTACCTTTCATTATGCGAATACAATGTTTTTACTTTATTTTTCAACATAAATGTCGAACTTCGCAATATCAAAGTTAGCTAAATGCATGGCTATGTTGCAAATATAAACAGCACTTGTAAAATAAATATTTAGCCATTTGCAGTTTATCATACAATTTACTTATGAGTTTTTTACAGTTACCTCAGATTATGCAACAAGTTGATAAAAACGTCAAAAAGAGAAAGTAAATACAAGTGAACAGGAATATTTTTATTAAACGTCCAAAACCAAGAAATTATAACCAAAACAGTTCAATAAACACTGAAATAAGTGTTCAGTAGTGGTAAATATAAGTTAATTTGAACATGGTAACCTCCATTTTTCATGATTTTCATAAGGCGATTATCAAGAAACTTTGTCAGGTTTCGTATTTCAGATGGTGGAATAGAATCTACAGCTGTTTTTACTGCATTCCACTGGCTTACTTTTCTTGAAAACTGCCGACCACCTTCATAGACCTTCCTTTTGGTCATTCCCCAGAGGCTCTCAATTGGATTTAAGTCGGGGCTGTTCGCTTGCCAGGTCTTACTCTTTTTTTTTATTTATATCCTCCATCCGCAAGCCAGTTAACAGTGTACCGTGCTCGGTGTGAGGGAGCATTATCGTGCTGAAAGACCAATTTGGATCTGCGTGCGATAGTCTGCCCATCAAGCCATGGAATAAAGTTGGCTTCAAGAAACTGGCAGTACCTTTCTGCGTTCAGTTTAACTCCTTTTGACACATAAAATGGATCAATAAGGGTGTCACCTACTATCCCGGCACAAAACATTACACCTCCGCCACCTTGTTGACGCTTGAGCCGTGTCTGTTGGGGTCGGTCATGGAGGACCCTCCCAGACGCCCATCCATCTGGACCATCAAGAGTGGCTCTGCATTCGTCAGTAAATATGACACTGGAGAAATCAGTTTCCATGTTCTCCTCAACCCATTAGACCTTATTTTTTTATGAATTTTTGGAAGTGGTCGTTTAATTGCCTTTTTCACTTTCCTTAGCCTCTGCTGAACCTCGCATCTTTTCTTTCTGCTTAGTATTGAGGCTCGAGCCTCTTCAAATATTGCCTTTAGAAAGTTGTTTTCTAGCCATAGACACCTTCAAATGTCGCATATCCCGAGCAGTCAATTTCCTCATAGAGGCTCTATCCGGAGTTTTCCGGTTGAATTGTGAATTGTGTGAATTTGGCTATGAAAGGTGTGTTACCCTTGCAGTGTTCCTCAGCTATTTATTACCCCATGTACCACTTAGATTATATGTCTCAATGTCATTCCCCATTTCCAAAATTACCGATGAAATAATATATATTTACTATGCATATGGGGTGCTCGACAGCTAGCAGTTTTGAGTTCGCAATGCTGTGATATTTCCCTTTCTGAAACCCTGCATCTTTCACGAAGGTGGGGAGAAAATCCTTGGTTTAGCGTCAAAATGTTGAGGGATTGCCGTAGAATGGAGTCAAGTGGATGTTATAAGAGCCAGCTGTAGTGTTTTATGATAGCTAATTTTTTGTTTGCGGTAGTAATATACAATGTAAAAGCTGCACACGAAGAACACGGTACAGGACGAAGTTAGGTAAAATTCCACTGCCGAGTCCATTACGAGAGATGTTGGTTAGACTTTCACGGAAGGGTACATTTGGGACGACGTTGCGTAAAATTTCGGCAAAGAGCACATTACCTTAGACGGTAGATGGACTCATGGAAGAGCACATAACGGGACACGACCGGCAGACTTTGGAAGAACACATCAAGGGAGATAAATGGTCGACTCACAGAGGAGTATATTACGGGAGACGCTACGCGTACTCATGGAAGATCACATTACGGAACGACGGTAAGTAGACTCCTGGAAGAACACGCATGCACGTTGTGGGAGTGCTGTGCGGGAGTTGTTAAATAGCGGCGTGCGTTTTCCGTGTTGTGTCCGGTAAGGCGCTAACTGTTCTCTGGAGTGCAAAGCCTGCGCCGCACCAGACACCTCCTCGCCATATGAGGCGTTGAGCTTCGGCGGACGCTCACTTCCTTCCTCCATGCTCCAGCTCTCTTGTAGTCCTGGAAGGGATAAGGGTAAGTGAATTGGGTGTCCCAGCAAGTGTTCATACACTTCTTTTCGTACCGTCTGCAGTAGGTGGGTGGGGGTGATAACCATGAGCTTCCTGTCATGCTTGTTGGCTTATCTAATGGGACACCCGAGCACATCACTCGCATGCAAGGTTGAGCTTTGAGTTGCGAATATTTGTGACTGCGGGTTGAGTGAAGTGGCCCTCTCGTGGTGACAGTTGTCTCATCAGCTGTTCAATTGAAGCGAGCGACCGTTCTCATGGTTGTCTCTGCGTTGTCCGACTATCCCTTGGCCTAGCTTTGCACATGCTTGCATAGAACATTGCTTAAATTGTCCGTACGTGATGAAACATTCACGTGGTTGGCTTCACTTTTCGCCATGCTGGCTCCCAATATAGTGCTGGATTTTTCTTGCTTCGAAAAGTAATGAGCTGCAGCAAAACGCAGCCTTTGCTATTATGAATTTTATAACTGGCACTGCTTGTGTGGGCTGTAGAAAATAGGGTAATACAAGCTTCACATTTGCTTTTCTGCAACTGTCAATTGTAAAAGCGACTTCTGTCTTCCTAGCATTCATTTCCCGGAATCTACAAGTCCGGTCGAAAATTGGAGTAGCAGCCGCTGGAATAAGTCATCTATAAATAGTTTCATTACACGAGTAGTAGCTACGCCATCGTTCATTATTAGCAGCTTTGTAGGCTATCTATTGCCTTCTTTCAGTTGTAGCTACATTCTGTTACGTCAAGATATGTACGTGGAGTGCAGGCGTGTATTAACTGGTTTGATTATAAGACTACGGGAATAATGCTCAACTGGGTTGGTCCTCGTCCGTTCAGTTTGTCTATATGACCGACTTGCTTAGCGTAGCTCCGACAGCGTAATATTAGGTATTGGAAAATGGCTATATATATATATATATATATATCAGAGTTTAGTTGTTGGAGGTTAGCGATACTGTGTGCTCTAGGTTTCGTCGAGGTCTCTCAGTTGTAGTGATAGAGGTTCTAATTAATTTTCTATCGTTTTCAAATCTACAGTTTTCATAGAGATGTAACTTTAAAACGTTGTCGAACGGTAATTTTTAGTTGTACTGAGTTAAACTAATGGACCCGTAAACTCCTTGCCAAAGGCAAATATAGCCAATGGAAAATTATGGGTATTGTAGTGATTCGTCCATTGCATTGTAACTTGAGAATGGAGCCCAACTTTCAGACTCGCTGTTGAATATGTTGAAATGTTTCAGAATCTTGAAAAGAAACAATTCACTGATTTTGAGAACACGATTTTGAAATTGATATTTATAGCTACCGCCAGTGGCCGAGAGTTGAGACGAATAGTTCGTAAGTTTTCCGGGCTCGTTCCCAGCTTGGCTTCCAGGTGGATTCCCACCTTTTCACCCACGCAGCTTTTCTTTTTGTATTTATATGTCATCACAGAAGCGTTACCACCGTTGCTTAACCACCATACCCCTTGATCATATTATCGCCTTTTTTTAGGGGGAGGGGCGGCAGCAGCAGCAACCACTTTAGGAAACACTGCCATAAACCTCTATAGCGGCACCACAATAGCAATGACCTGCACTGTAGCTACCAATAGCTTCTGTATATTGACCCTCGGAACTGGAGCGCGGAACTGCTCGCCGAGGGGTCGTCCTGTTGACTGCTGCTGCACCTCTTTGTGTGTGTTGTCTCTCCATATTTGCTCGTGATAACTTTTTGCGCTCCTTATTGACCGACCATCGTATGCTTTTTTATATTGCTCTGTACTGTTCCTCGATAGCTGCCATTAATGAATTTCCGGTGCTTCATTTGCCTCCGTCTTTTTTATGATCATGCTGCTGTTGTTGAATGTAATTTGTGCGCTGTGCGATCTTTCTGCCGTTGTAAAACTGCATTATTTTTCATGCTAATGTATGTTAATACCGTAATTTTTCTGTATATCAATGTAAAGTTGTATTCTTCTTGAACGTGTTTTTATTTTAAGGAATGTAAATTTGTGAACTGCGTGATCTTTCTGCCAGTGTGAAACTGCATCGTTGTTTAATGTGAGTTTTTGATCTGTGCAATCTTCCTATCAGTGTGAGTTTGTATCGTTCTTCGGATGTTGTGAAGTTGTGTAATTGTGATTTGTAAGCTATATATCTATTGTATATGCACTATTACTGTGAAGTTGCGCTCTTCTTATGGAATGTGGACTTTGAACGGTGCACTCTTCCTACAACGGGTTACACCGTACATATAGCTCAAAGTATTGTTGAATGAAGTTTCTATAGTTTATTAGTTTGCTCTTTTTCCCATGGTGATACAGCTCTATTTTCATTGTACTATCTATAGGTTCTTGTTCTGTGTGGTAAGGCCTGCCAATTCCACCTGATATACCGGTGTCTACTTTCCAAAAAGCCTCCTGTTGTGCACTAGTTGTCTTCGCCTTTCTAGATATGCCTCGAGTTTTGAAATGTGCTGTACACCGAATCATAATCTACACTATTAGACTCATCACCGGCCAGATTTCTGGCAGAGCGATTTTTTTGCCTGTATTCAGTGTATAGGCTAGACCTGACTACGCGTAGTCAAAATTACACTTTCATGTTTGGGCGCGTCTATTGTTTATTTCATATTATTATTCAGTAGGGTAATAATTATTAAACCTGCAGCGAATCGAAGCGAAGTATCGTAATGAAGAAGCAAGTAGCACATTTTGTCTTTGGCGTAAACTGGAGTAGTTTTTGAAACTTAGTTATATACTTAGTCACCAATTGGAGAACAAGATCTTCTACCAAATTCATAGGTAATGTCAAGTTTGTATTTAAAAATTATATTTTTTTTTGTCTTGTAGTGTATTTTATGCGTACCTAGTCTATGTTCAAATAATATTTTGTTTTTAGTGGGTGCTGGTTTTTCGGTATTTTTAGAAGTCCTGTATATCGACGAGACTGTTGTTAAAGTAAGGGGCTGGTGATTTGCATATTAGTTTAAAGTAGCTAGTTCATCATCCCTTTATGCATGCATAATGTGTGTCGTGTGTAGACGCTTCAATTTCCAGGAAGCAGTAAGTAAACTAAAAAAGAGGTTTTTATTATTGTTTTGTAATATGGTTTAAGGTGTTGCGAAGTGCATGCAAGATGTGTTCTGTAAAGTGTATCGAAGAGTTTCATTCAAAGTTTACCCACGAATAGGTGAATTGACATGATTAATGAAACAGGAATAATAGCATAAAAAATATATTATCCATGTAGCGGCCTGCTATTTGCTCAATGTATAGCAAACAGTAAGTAGCTAAACTACTGTAAATGCTTTTATTACAGTTTTTCTAATATGAAGTTGTGTTGCTGCCTAGTACACGCGTGATAATGTGTTTATATATATACAGGGTGGGGTATCAATACTGTTACAAAATAAAACCCAAGTTTAATCAAACAAAAATGTTTTTGAACAGTCCAATTACAGAAAATGATAGGCAAATACTGAACGGAACAACATGGCATAAGTATTATTCAAAATGGTTCCCTCCAGCCTTCGCTACACTACAAAGTCTTTTTGGGAAATCATCTATGGCAGCACACGCAACATATAAGGGTATTTTCCCCCAGCATTTATTCCATTTTATCTTAGCTGCTTCAATATTTTGGCAAGGGTTATAGAGCAGGCTTCACTCTCTAGGATTTACCACAAAGAATAATTAAAAAGGCTGCCCTGTGATGAAATTTTTCTTCGATTCAACAGACATTGTTAAAAATTAAAAATTAGGATCTTTTGTTTCTGAAAAATAAATATATTAGACTCTCACATAATGATAATCTTGAATAGTAAATTGTTATATTGTTATAAAATATAATTCGGAAATTTTGTAACAGAACTTATGCCCCACCCTGTATGAAGTGTATTGAAGCATTTCAAATAAATTTTGCTCTCCCTGCACGCCACTAGTCGGATGGAGACGCATCGACTGTATCTCCTACTAATAACTATTACGTACACTACGTATGCATTTGATTTTTGACATAAAATTCCCGAATTTGTGGAAGTTATAGCGATTATTATTTAGATCATTTTTGATATATACAAAATCAGTTATCATCCCCTCAGCAGCCGTTTTGACAAATTTGGTATTTTTTGATCAATAATATATTTCCCCACATCCTTATAAATCTGTTAATTTTTGTTTGAAGTCTCTTGGTTATATAGGCGCCATCAGGCCTACTTGAAAAAGGCCTAATTTCAGTTGGCAGTCAGGGTAGTGTAGTCTATGACCGTATATCTATATTTCAGTTGGAGCATTTTTTATCTCGGCTTCTTTCTCCCTTCACGGCGTTTCTCCGTGCAACGGTTCCTGTCTTGCTTGGCATATCTACTGTAAGATCATTTGTTCCTTCCGGTCTTTGAACCACTTTTCATTGATAGACCTT
Source organism: Parhyale hawaiensis (assembly GCA_001587735.2). Taxonomy (NCBI): domain Eukaryota; kingdom Metazoa; phylum Arthropoda; class Malacostraca; order Amphipoda; family Hyalidae; genus Parhyale; species Parhyale hawaiensis. The sequence goes on along the minus strand of LQNS02278091.1, from coordinate 49,400,292 downwards.
CACTCTGCCAATACATATCTAAATTTTTCGAGCAGTAGTTTGCTCGAATATCTTGTGTCCCTGCCGGATGTGTGCAACGTAATATTTTTCCTAGCAGGTACGCGTGCAGATATCCCCGCTGTTTAGGCGCTGTCATATCTGGCGCGCTCTAGTGCCAAGGGATCGCAGATCGCAATTTCCAGGGACGCGGGCTGGCCACCAACGCAGCGAGCGGCAGTAATTAAGTTTCTTTGATGCTAATCAAATTACCACGCGCCGTGCTCTGGTTATCCTCGCAACGTGCTACATCAAAAATTACCACCGATAGGATCTGTTTCTTTCCCTCTTTTTACTGGACCTGCTTCGTGTTGGTTCATTTGTCTCATATGTTGAATATTTACCTCCGCCTAGGAGGTTATGTTTTAGTCCGTTTGTCTGTCACCAAGATAACTCTAAAAGTTATGGACGGATTTTGACGAAATTTACTGGGATTGTTAGGTATGTTGCTAGGAACAGAAGATTAACTTTTGGTGAAGATCCTTCCATCCGTTTGTTTGTCTGCCTCATTTTTCTCAATGCCATAACTCAAAAAGTTTGGGACTAATTTTAATGAAATTTACATGAGTTGTTAGGTATATGATGAAGAGTAAATGACAAAATTTTTTGAGTGATCTGTTTATTCGCACGTTCGTTGGTCACTGTTTCTAATTTTATGCTTGTTAGCACAGTAGCGCAATAAGTAATGGATTTTTATGAAATTTATAGGAGCCGTTAGTAATGTTAAAAGACATGAATGATTAAATTTTGGTGCAGATCGATTTGTTCGTTTGTATGTTGGACTCGTATTTGTCATGTTTGTTAGGAGCATAACTCAAAAAGTTACGAACGGATCTTCACGAAAATTGTATAAACTGTTGACTACCATCAAAGGGCACGAATGGTCAGATTTTGGAGTTGATACAAAAAAAATTGTGGTTTCAAAGCCAAATTGAATTTTCGTTACCGTTGCCTCGCTTGGCGGAGGTACGCGCTTTCAGAGTGCTCTAGTTGAACTGTTTTTTTTTACTTAATACTTACAACAGAATGCGGAACTTTAACTTCATGCCGCCCCGATCCTGTAGGTACTGAGTTGACGAGGTCTTGCTTTGTTATGTTTTTATCCATTATGAATTTCACTGCTGACTGATAGCCTATATACGTGGTTGTGTTGTATCTCGAGTATGGTTGCTGCTCGCATCTGTTCGGCTAAAAAGTTCAGGGTTTTGGGTAGAAAAAGAAAAATACTGAAAAACCAGTCGTATCATTGTGTGCATTGCAGAATGACAAATATTCTTTACAAATTTCAACCTTTTTTGAGTGTTCTGCTACTTTTTTTATAGATGCAACTGCTGTCCCGTTTCATAATATCCGCGAGCCAGGTACCTTCCGTTTATTACTCTCTGTTATCATGTTATGGATAATAATATCGTGTCTACGAGATATACAATGGGAACTTACTTCCAAGCAATTGCCGCATGCTGATTTTCACGTGAATGCCGAGCCTCGTGCGCGTGTTAGTGTTCCTACTCATACTCACTCAGGGGGCGTACGATGGGCTATAGGGATAGGTTCGTTAGGTTCGCGCATCCTATGATAAGGGGCGCCTCGCTACCGCAGCATTAGCTAGGTTTTCGATATTTTCCTTCCTTCTATTTTCATTCGCCTACCAATGATTCTTTCTTCTATTCTTCCTCTCTATTCCCGACTTTCTGTTCCCATTGGTGTTGACTCATACATGAGTTCCACGTTTCAACTGATGCTAAAACTTACTGACACCGGACTCGCGGTGCATCAGATGTATGAGCGATATTCTAGTATTATAGGAAATGTAGGAATATCTGTATGATGTGTTCTAGTGTCTGGGACTATCGGGCTGCGACAAGATGCCGATTTCATAAAACTTGCGTGAATTTCAAACGGTTAATACCACTAAACTTTT
>LQNS02278091.1:49369649-49398042 GCA_001587735.2 Parhyale hawaiensis | reverse complement strand
GTATGAGCGATATTCTAGTATTATAGGAAATGTAGGAATATCTGTATGATGTGTTCTAGTGTCTGGGACTATCGGGCTGCGACAAGATGCCGATTTCATAAAACTTGCGTGAATTTCAAACGGTTAATACCACTAAACTTTTAAGAACTAATGCTTCATGTCCACGTTTAGCGTTTGTACACTTCACTTATGAAGTGTTATGATACGTATTTTACCAGTTGCGTGGGATATGCCTTAGCCAGGTGAAACCCAAGCTCCTATCCCTTGGAGGTTGTTAATATGACGGCTATATGCGCACCTCTCCTTGCTGCCCTCCCGCTTGCATAATTAAGAGGTACACCATGCAAGAGCGTACCGTATGAGCTGGGGCGAGAGAGTACATCAAGGGACCTAACATGCCATGCACTCTCCATGGTCCGGAACTAATCAAGCTACCGCTCATTATACGATAGCCGTGTAAGGCAGGCCCAACTCCTGGCTCATCTCCGCCTTGCCGTTTTTTGCATCGCTGTTTTGGGATGTTTTTCCTTCCGTGCACGAGGCACGCTCGCGTGTACGTGCTACCGTGCGGCCCGTTAGTCGCTAACGTTGCCTAAATTTCGCTATACTATTACTACGCGTATCTGATGTTCACTTGTTGAACTCGTTAGCGCTTATATGGAGATATTATACACTTTTCCGCATAATAATTGCCGTCCTTATGGAAAGTGTGGGCGGATAATTGGTGTGTGCTACTGTTATCCAACTGTCACCGATGTGATTGTGTTGATATCTCGCCGTTATGAAGCTCAACTCGTGGCCATTCTTACCCGATAAACGTTTTTGTAAGCGTCAGTACCAAGAAATTCGTCCATTTATTTATTTTCATATTTATATTTTTGTACTGTGCCTTACATAGGTTTGTTTACCCTGTCTTATACGAATGGTTAAGATAATGCCTTGTATCGGATGTTTGCCTTTTTTGTATGATGTTGAAAATCCAAGCATTAATGAAATGTCTTTTTCTAGAAGTTGCATAGGTTGCCCTTCAGTTTGCCGTTAAGGATATCGGTTTTCATTATTTATTCTAGTTTTTTTTTCTCTTTTTTATTTACCTGCTATTCACTTTAGCTGTAATGCTGCATTCATTAGTTCCCTCCTCTCTGTGTAAAATTTTATTTAACTAACGTGTTTAATAATAATAAATATTAATTGCAATGTCCTTATTTTGCAGGTGAGTTGCACTGAGCGTCGGCAGCTGCTTCTACTTTGAAGTTGCTCAGGCCTGTGAGTAATTAGCAATTTGTTCTTAAACTTTGCTGGGAAAATTGTACTTTTGCCACTCCAGCAATTTTGTGGCTCGGTGAACTTCAACTTTCATCTCATTTGGATTGGCAAACAATTGCGCTTCTTTTCCTTTATGCCGCTCTGAAATGTTTCATTGTACCGTGTTGTTGGCATTTGTGTCTAGTAATTTTTTACGCCACCGTGCAGTCAGGCCCGTAAACATTGTCTTTTGTGAAGGCTGTTGAACGCACTTGGATAGATGTGCTTCGTACATGCATCGAACTTATTACTCACAAGCAGCTCAGCTTGTTGCTATGGATGCAAGTTGGGCTCCTATTCAAATATCAGTGAATTTGTGTTAAGTGTTGCTGTTATTGGGCCATTAATGGACATTACTTTTCTGGTATTAGTTTCACTTTTAAGTTGTATTGCAGTCATAACTAAGGAGATATTGGGGTATTCACCGTTCGGGGGCTCTCATAAAGTTGCCATTTATGGTTGTACTCGTATAATAATGGATGATGTTGTTGCCGTTCTTTTTGCCCTTGACATATTTAATCATTTAATGCTGCTCAAATTCTACAATTTTCTACTATCCTTACAATCAGACTAAAAGGTTTTTTGCTTCATTTATTTTACTTGCTGCTTCGCAAACTTCGCTCGTTTTATAAGTTATAATTGAGCGTAATACATGTTAATTAGCCCCCAAAAGCTACAAAATAATATATCGTAATCTCTTCTGTGATTTTTGTGCTGCTTCATCCCTGTCTGAATATCATAAGCATTTATCGGATGTCTATAAGGGCGGCATCGGATAATCGCTTAAAAATTACCGATGGGGATATGTCCTATCTATGTTTCTCAGTTAGCCGTTATATATTTAGTTCTTAAGTAGTCACGCCTCCTTGTTTGTGCATCATCAAAAGTAAGTAGCTACCAGACTCTCCTACACTTGGAGTCAGCTCAAGGTATGTATGTTCTCGTCGTCTCACGTTAAGGAAATTTGCCGCAGTGTTGGGGTGTTTTTTTGTCCTTGTTTTATTTACTACTTCATTGTATCCCAGCTGCTCCTATGTGACCTGTGCGCCTTTCGAGGCGAGTTGCAGCTTCTGAAATTGTTTTTATATGATAATCCTCTGGCGGCGAGTCTACATAGTTTTTGTTTTTGCCGTGCTCGCACATGTGGAAATTAGCGATCACGTCTTAGTCAACTGCGTTATTTTTGACGATAATTACGTCTGTTCCAAAATCTTATCGACCACTCATTGTCGAATGACGCTTAGGTTGATCGTCATCCTTAGCTACCTACTGTCAAATTCAAAGACGTGTAGGGCATTTCATTCCTGTTCACATCGGCGCAGTTCCTACATGCTATTTATACCTCAGCTTAAATATGGTCGTACTATTGGAAGCTTGCAAGTAGTGTCACGTACCCTTGAAATCAATTGAGTGTATGTGCTGAATGCTCGCTCTTGAGAGTCGGATGTCTCGTGCACTTTTACTTCCTTTTGCTGCTCTGGTCAGTCAGTATTCAGTAGTGGACGCGGGTCCATAACTCAGCGTGCGCGACGGTATGCACGGCCTTGCGTCCACTTCCTTCTTTCCTTTGCAGCAGTTAAAGGAGAATTATCGAACAGAAGAACCTGTTCGTCCCTATGTGCCATCTGTCCTTAACATTTTCACAGCATTTCCGTGTTGCCTGGTCGTAGGTAACTGCTTAGCCGTCAATGTTGCAGCTTTTGTGCCTAAATTACGATTTCGCGGAAATTAATTCGGACGTGGGCGATCGTAGCGATACGTTTACTTGACTCGGGTGTCACGGTGTCGTTGAGTGTAAGGTGTCGCATGTAAAGCGAGCGTCTTGCCGTACAATTTGCGTTATTGTACATTTGTGCCTGAAGTGATTTTCACCCCGTGTTATATCCTTTGTAAACTGCACACGCTCATTCAAACAAGATGGTAGCTACTTCTACGCGAAGTAAAATTATGGTTTCCCGTACAATATATGGTTAGTTATAGAGCTGGCGGTGCGAGATGACCTTCTATGGGTGCAAAAGCTTGGATTATTTCCATGCCCCAAAATAAACTTGATAGGTATATTGCACAAATGCAGTATAAATGTCATTCTTTTTTTTCAGTTGAGCTGTTGATTTAGTAGAGGGCGCGAGAACATATTTGAAGATTTCTGGAAGTGCCAAGCACACGAGAGGTTGGGAACCGTTGTTGTAGACTGTGTAGAGCATCTTTACAGCCTTCTTTAGCGAAATAAAAGCGAGGATATCGGTATATACGTGGGATACCGTGCCGCATAGTCTCTGTTAGGGGTTAAAGTTGAGAACGTGTCAATATTGGTTCAATGTCTCATACACCTGTCGTGTGAGGCTGAGGCTGTGGACTTTCTCGACGACTAAGGAGTCTAGACGAAATTTGCGCTTGAGCCAAACAACATTTTGCCTGCTTGTGATACACTGTAACTCGCGCACCTGACGAAAATACTGGCAGTGTTAGGAATGTGAACATATTTCTTGTAATGTACGGTAATGCCGGATCCACTGTACAATCGTACGCTCAACTTATGAGGGAACGTTCAGCTCACTCGCCGTTTATGCTACCGTATCTATGTGCTGACTCCATGGTGTATCGGGATGACGTGTTAGCTGAAGGTCTGCTATTTAAGTTGAGCGCGTGCGACTGTAGTAGTGTGACCCCTGCATTACAGGGAATACCTTACGTTTCCGCAGGTATTCTATTTGGTCGACAAACTGGTTTCTGATGTTCCCTCTTGCCCCAAGTGTTCACCTAACAGAATTTCTGGCCGCTCGCTCCAGGATCCGATTTACTGTACCGGCTCCTGGCACCCGGCAGAACTTGCGAGGGCCGCCTATACCGCTTCTGTCTGTCTAGCTACTGTTGCTGGTACTAAAACCACAAAGGTTTATTTGATCTCGAGCACTAGGAACTAGGTATCTAGAACTCGTGCGTCTACACTTCGGCTTCACAGAAGACTGGATATTAGCCTGAACCTCAATCTACTTGCGTTGTGTTTCATTGACTTGAATACAGAGGAATTCATCCCGACTTCATTGTTAAGTTAATAATGTAGTCGTTAATGCTTATAGGACACCTCATCTAGCTCGACCCGACTTGCATTAGTCTTGGCAGAATGGCGACCAGGTGGCGCTTTTCATGCCAAAAAGCGCTGATTCCATTCCATCTGAACTGAAAGATGCTGACCAGGACCTAGAGTTTGAGACACTTCCACTGGCTCTTTAAAGTCGTACTAAGCCAAGCCCACTGTTCTGAAACCTCGGACAGGTGCCTTGGCTTCATCCCGTAGAGTCGAAGTTTCCTGTAGGTGCCGACCTTGCATTAGACGGCCGGAAACCCAATCATGCTTCACAAAGTGGAACGTCCAAGTCGTTCCAAGCGTACCTGGATTCAAAGTGGTGAAACCAAAGGTTTTGTCTGACGATTTGAACGAGTGGTATTGGTTTTGATCGGTTATGATGAACGAATCGGAAGAGCCGTTGGTAGAGTTGAGGGTGTGTTGCAAGTGTAGAGTTGTAGTTACGAATGTGTAGAGTTTTATTTTTATACGATTGAATTTAGCATTTAAGTCTCTTTCTTACATTTAAGTTACGTACATCGTTTGAATGTTAAAATAGTTTTTGTTATCACCTGCGAATAAAGTGAAAGAGGTGATGATGTTTACGTTGGAGATTTCAGTATACTGTATATGTTTGTATATTATATAATGTATATATATTTGACTATCCACCGAATAAGTGGTTGAAGGAGTTGAGCAATGTTCATAATTTTTTGCAGGGAGTTTGGTGGGTTGCCCTCGATGTGACCCATTGCAAATGAAAAAAAAGGGTATAGCTGGCCGTAAAAAATGACGGCGATGAAATTTGTTCTCCATCCAAAAACAGGTAGAAGGCGTTGAACTAGTTTCATGATTTTTTGCATGGAGTCTGGTGCGCTGTCCTCGATGCCACCCATGCAAAAAAGAACTAAAAATAGGATTAGCTGCCCATAAAAAATGACGGCAGTGAAACTTGCTCCCTACCCAAAAACAGGTAGGAGTTGACTGTCCTCGATGTGACCCATGCCAGAAAACTAGGATTAGCTGGCCATAAAAAATGACGGCGATGAAATTTGCTCCCACCGCGGGTGATGGTCTTACGCCGCCGAGGAATTCTAGTTTTTCATTTTTTGATCAATATAACGAAGTGATGCTTTTTGCAACCGTGATATCGGCACATATTCACGGAACTACGCATTCTCCGTTCCCTTAACTTTATAGTGCAGGCCTGGGTTACCAACTACTCGGTGTTCTTGGCGCCCCAAAAGCTGCCATTTCCTGAACGAATGTCTTGCATTCATTACCCTAAGAGACACATCAGTGACTGCCCTTTTTGACAAATTGGTTCTTTTTCTGTGTGTGTAGGGCCATTCGAACCAGTACATCAGTACATTTATGGATATCCAATACTTGCCATTGCCTAGATGAAAAAAAAAAAATTATTATAATAATGGCACCCAGACGTGCTATAATATTTCTCTTTCCCATGAGTGCCGCACTTACCGTTTTATATTTTATTGAAGTCTCAATTTGGCACGTGTCGCCCGTAATAGAACTGTACCGAAGGCAGGCCGTCGCTCGCGAGTGCGTCAGAAGCAGCCCGTCGCTGCCTCCATTACTTGTCATTACTCCTCCATTAGGTTGGCGTCAGCTGCTGCTGGCGTCAAAGGATCGTTCCCATACTTCAATACACGCTTCAGTGTCCTTGCTGCTGCTGCTCTGCCATTTCAAGACTTAACTCAATAGCTGTCGCACGTATTAGAAGTCTTCCCTTGCTGCCAAAAACGTCCTCCGTTTGGCTACGTCGAGTGAACATTGTCGTAGCTGTACGTCTACCTACCAACCTCTGCTCATTTGTCAAAAATACCGTATGTCTTAGAAAGTTGAAATTGCAAGAAGAACGTTGTATAGACGAGTATCTACTGTTTATATCACTTGTAGCTTTTGGAGGACTCGGAAGCACCACCCAGTAGCTCTTGCATGGTTCTTATGTTAGTATGTATTAAGAATGGAAAACCTCAGTGTGCTGCGCCCTAATCTTATTGGGCACAGCATCCTTATGAGAAATGAACGGGATTTATTTTATTTATCACGTACATATGATAGATATGCGACACTGCTAGTATCGTAAGACACGATGCAAACATATAGCTACGTCATGTATTCCAGATTTACCACCTTTTTTTGACTCAGAAGTTTGTGTCTTCGCTTTTCTGTTTAAAAGGCTTGACTGTATGTAAATTCTAATTACGCGCTTGCATGAATTGGAACTATTCTCGGTATTCCTCAATGTATACAATATAGTGTTGAAGGCGTTCAAATTTTCTCTCATCTGATCACCAAGTGTTATGATAAGGTTACAACTGCATTATTTTTATTTTAGGGGCTGCTAATGTACAGTGTCTATACTTTGATGTAGGCGTTTTGATTAGGTGATTGCCACTCTGTACAGCTGTCATACCGCAATATTTTGAGTTCTGTTGCTATTTAGCTGCATTTATTACCCTCATCTAAATGGAAAAACAGCTGAAAACTTCAGCATGTGACGTAATTAAACTTTGATCCTTCAGCGTACACTGCTCCTGACGTACACCGAGCCTGCTTATCACCATATCAAAACTAGGTCAGTTATTACTGCGTCGACCGTGGCCTGGATATTGCCGCGGCGAGGTCTTCTTCCCCACTCCTCTACAAATTTATTAGTTTATTAGTTCCTTATTCATAATTTTTCAATCTTTAACGCCACGGTTTCATTTTATGTGACCGTGGTTTTGCCGAACGCTTGTTTTTCCATGATTTTTGCCCTATGGCCCGGGTTACCTCCTTACATCGCTTCTCTCACTCCGGTGGAGCATGACTCAGAGTTATAAGAGCGCTCTAACCAAGGACGCGGCATTTTATCTCGTAACTGTATGCTGCTACAAAATGCTTCGTTACTGCGCTTCTTATGCCGCTGTCATGCGTGGCGGCATGGGCGCGATACCATCTCTTGATAGCTGGACTTGCTCCTGCATTACTTTTAGTTGGCCTCATCTGATGCGAGATATATACCTATGTGGCTTGTGGTGTATGGGTGTTACTCGACAGCATTAGAATGATGACTTTGGTTGTACAGCTCCTGCATGTATTACGGCGTGGTGTTGTGCACCACTGCTCTATCATCTCCGGTAGCTTACAGCTGTCGAAATCCCAGTGCTCAACTGTAATAGAAGTAATTTTCAGCCATGATTTTTTTTTTTTTGCATGAACTTACCGTCACGTGTGGTTTCGGTTCCTCGTATTATTTTGCATCAACTCGATTGCTGTTGTACTTGATGTAAAAATGAAACTGCTTTCTATTTATTTTCTATCAGGTCAAAGATCCTATATGCTTTTTTTTTCAAAAGCTCAATATCCTCATTATAAGATATAGTTTTGGCCTTGTGTCCTTTATTTTCATCCATGTCGCTTTCATTGGGGTTTGACTGCTTTATCTCTAAATTGTCCCCAGCGAATTCTCGTTGTCATTTTTTTTAATGTTGGGCATAATTTACCTCTTATTGTAATACTACACTTTCGAATGTATGCAGTTTAGTTTGGATTGTGTAAAGATCTTGCTGAGCTCCTGAAACTGTTTTGTTGCTCTATACGTCCTTACTGTTAATAGTGCGGCGTGATATAGGCAGTTTGCTATTGAAGCGCTAGTAAAGGATTCTACTACTACTGTTAATAGTGTACTGTGAAAGCTTTAGTTGCGCTGAACTACGTAAACGATGATGCTCTGAACAGGGTGGCGGAGTCGGATGGATAAAGTCTGACTCCGAATCTTAATTCTAGATTTTCCTATTCCGACGCTTGGTCCTTCAGTTTTTCCGACTCCTTGATACAATTAGCGTTTAGAACGACCATTGATTTTGTGAAGCTACAGAGAGTATTTTTTTTTTTCAGATTCACAATATTTGACATTACTGTTACCATTGGTGACCTTAAGTTTAGTTATATTTTTAATTAATAAATAATTGTCGTGCAAATAACTGTACATTCTAGCTTAGGGCTAAATGTAAAAAAATATACCCACATCATAACAAAAGCTTAATTATCTATTGTGTTGGTATATGCAATGTTATGCTTTATTTGCCCCATCTGGCATCTTAAATTATCAAGTTAGCTCATAAAATATAATAATATACCGTAGACTAGACTCTATTTCGACTAACTACCTATTCACTGTCAATGGCAAACACATTGGTTGCGCCAAGCAATAATTGTTGACATGTGCGGCATCTATCATTGTTTTAAAACCCAAGACAAAAAGTTCTCAATAATTTAAAAAAAAAAGAGATCTTTTGTAAAGTGGTTTTCAGGAGTTGGAGGAGTCGGGTTCTTAATTTCGACTCTGACTCCTGGAGCAAGTAGGTTTCCGCCGCAGACTCCACAACGCTGGGTCTGAAAGCTTCAATTGGTACCTATCTTCTTGCCGTGCCGGAATTTGAAGCAGCAGTAGTAGCTAGCTAGTGGGTATATCACAGCGCCCAACCACCGTGCTCACATTCGCACAACCGTACCTAGGTATCTATCCTACATCTGCACTGCCTCCAATGAGGTTCGGCTTCCCCTAAATTCATTACGCCCTTAGGGTGTCTCGTTTGTGTCTAATGGATGCTCGCCTTATCGCATCAGGGAGCTTTACGGCAGCGCCTCCTGTGTGTGTGCCAGAGGGGAGCGAGCCTTTTGCCTGNAAAGCCGAGATAAAAATCATTGACAATTTAAAACGCGCCCTAGTTGGCGCACGAGCCTGTGGTTAATCACAGGAATAGTTCGGCGCGATATAGGCAGTGTGCCACTGAAGCGCTAGTAAAACTTCTACTACTACTACTACTACTACTTCCCCTAAATTCATTACGCCCTTAGGGTGTCTCGTTTGTGTCTAATGGATGCTCGCCTTATCGCATCAGGGAGCTTTACGGCAGCGCCTCCTGTGTGTGTGCCAGAGGGGAGCGAGCCTTTTGCCTGCAGCGNCCCCTAAATTCATTACGCCCTTAGGGTGTCTCGTTTGTGTCTAATGGATGCTCGCCTTATCGCATCAGGGAGCTTTACGGCAGCGCCTCCTGTGTGTGTGCCAGAGGGGAGCGAGCCTTTTGCCTGCAGCGCCGCACTTTTGGCGCACTCGGGGCTGGAGGCCAATTGGTTCCGTGCCCGCCTTGATGCTTTGATTCATTCGCTTGAGCCTGATTACCTTCAGCAATCTCGCTCTAGCGCACATTTGTTTTGAAATTAATTATCTAGTCGTGTTCTTGACGTTAGCTCGCACTCTAACCTTCGTTTTGAAGTAAGACTCTGTCGTGAAGCGTGGTCAGTTCAGTCATTTAGAAGAGGGGAGGGGTCATGAAGGCAAGCAACTGGTTCTTTTTCCTGCAAGTTCTTGACAAAAATAGTGTAATGGGTAATACTGTGGATGTACCCATAAGCGAGCAACCGATTCGGATGGACTAAGCCCCTTTCTTGGGTCCGAGTCTGATTCCATTGATCCCAAAACCTCCCAACTCCGACTCTTTAACAAAATAGGCAGTGTCATCTATAACGTCAGCTTCTGGGACGAGGTAGTATCTGACTCCGATTCTTGGCCTCCACTAAGTCCGACTCTGTAACCCTGGTTCAGAGGATTCCAGTGACATAATATTGCTTTGTACCGTATTACGAGATAGTTTAAATGTATATATATTTGGTTCTAATTTATACGTTATCTGTACGTGTCGGGCAGATCTGCAATGCTGGTTTTAGTGCTGAGCAGCAACTTGCGACTGCAGGCAGGCTTGAATGCTGCCACGAAAGCATCTGCTCGATCTTGCTTCCACTATCTGGTATACCGCGTACATTTAACAACGACCCGTGGACATTTCTTAAAAGAACTAGCCTAAGTTTACTTGGGCCTGACTGAGTAGGTAGGAACTTTTTACAGCATAATGATGTTCCGAACCGCAATCTCCACGTTACGGCTTAGAAACGACTCCACCAAATTGGGACGAGGGCATGGCGCTCTAGGTGCTTCCTCCGCCGTATGATTCTGCTCATTGGAATGCCGGTGAGTTGGCACTTGCACAGGTGGGAAGTTGCTGTGCTGGATACTGCAGACAGGGGGTCAGGTCGCCTCCTTGTAGGGTACTGTTGGACCTTCGCCTAGGTCTTTGTGCTCGTACGGATGGCCTTAGTCAGAACGAGAAAATGCTCTGTGAACCTTGTAAATCAGCTGGACATCTCCTAACATCTCTTTACTGAGAGCAAACCCAAATGGTCCTGTCTGAAATTATGAAGTATTTGCCTGTATAGTAGCGTGTACGGTTGTCAAACAGCAGCAAAACCTTGGGATGCAACTGTTACTTTTTGAGTGATAACCTGTCTCTTGTTGTACACCACGCAGTGTTTTCTATGATTACCTCATAAAACGTTATTCTTTGTCAGGTATCTTGTTACCATCAGGCTGCACACCTCAGAATAGATAATTGTATGCCTTGTGTGTGCGTTTTGTATCTCACTGTACGTCAAGCGTGCTCCCGCCCCATTTGCACAGATAATTAAAAATAATCCTCTCTGCCCAGCGCACCAACCTTTACCTTACGATATCTCTTGGGTGCAGCTAGTTTGGCTGTACTGGGCATAAACATGGTTTGTTTACATTTTGACACTTCCACTTTTCCTACCCTAAGCCCACAACTATTACTTTCCTGACCCATTGACACCTGTAAGGGTCCTAATGTAAAAAAGTTCTTGCCGCAGCCTTGAGTGACCTTTTGTCTCCAGTACGAGTGTGTTCTTCGCATGCTCGGCGACGGTCATGGCTACATGGGGCGCCTGCCGCCTCCCCCCCCCTCCCCCCTTCCTTCAATTCCTTCTCGCTGCTTTCTGTATGATGTCTTCATACACGATTGCCCCCTGACAGTAGGGGGCGCCATCCCCGTCTCTCCGAGAGGAGATGAGCGTAATAACGAGCTCGCTAGCATGCCATGCGGAATATCGTTGAAATAGTGTTCACCTTGCCTCTGGTGTACTTCCTAACTGTACTGATATAACTTGCATATCTTTGTACTTCGCGGAGCATGTTCAGTTAATATCTGAGATACACATCGGCAAGTATTGGTGCGCGTTGCAGAAGTATTGAGTTATATTCTTTAAATTTTGATGCTCTAGCTGACGTTTGTAGTAAAATTGCTGTAGTGGCTTTTTTATAAAATATTTTACAGTATTTAGTTTCACGACCAGTCTGCATCACTGATGCTTTGGTCTCCTCAATGCTGTTTTAACCTGGCTGTAAGTCTGAAAAAGATTGTAATGGTTAGGGGGTCGTATGCACTTGCTTGCACTTCGTGCGCTACGAGGAAAAAATTCATATCATATTTTGTGTTCGTATGATCCTTACGTTTTCATTTAATTACAGCTTGCTGTAGCTGAGCGAAAGTAGAGATGTTTCCGTAACTATGCTTTGTGTGTCCACAATATCTGTTCGGGGGAGGACTCAATCAAGTTTGTGCATGGGCCCCTGGCTCAATGTCTTATGCCAGGGACCCACTAGGCATTTACACAGGCAACTTGATGCAAGGATGCGGGACTCGGACGTCATTTATGCCAATGTATCCATGCTACCGTTTTTAAATATATACCGAAACGGCCCTCGAGCTTCTCATCCTAGCAGTCAGTTGGGTGTAGAAACCCATATGTGGCCTCCGCATTACGCTCGTATCGTGTAAGGTTGTGCTGTGGTGTGAGCTGTGGATGTCCGCTAGGAAACCCAGTGTTCGATGCAGCGTTGCTGTACAGCTATTACTATCGTGACCGCAAGCAAGGTACATTGTGCAGGCACACGCAGAGATATAGCTACTGGCCTAAACACACGTAGCGAATTGCCGGCTCTTCAGTTATATTTTGATGCACAATAAATTAATCTACGGCTATTTGTTGTGCAAATTTATGATCTTCTGAACACTGCCCTTCATATTATCACTGGCATAAATTGCCGCATTTCTGTCCGCAACATAACGTATCTACTAATATTATGTTCCGTATTTTTCTGATTGAATGGTTGGCAATAAGCTACAACGGATCAAAGGTTTAAAGGTTTAATATTTGCAATTACCGCACGCCGCTTTGTCGGATCAGAGAAGTTGATTATTTACTCATATGCTCTCTCCGTGGTGCACATCCACTGGCAAGGGCTCCTGATAGTGGGGCAGCGGCTCTCCTGCCCTACCTACCCTTGTAATTCAAATTCTCTCTGACGTTCCCTCTAATTAGCGCTCGTCCCTTGCCGCTGTAGCCCCCGTAATAATATTGACGCCGACATCATAAGGATAATTACTTCGTTGCGGCGAGTGCAAATGTGTTGTGGCGCTGTGTTACGTACGCGCTTGCGGTATTATTTCGTGCTGCATAATGTTGATGCCGGCGTCATAGTATTAGTAGTTACTGGTTTCACCCTTGCGTGGCAGTGTCGGTTATAGGTGCTTTATTGCGTGAGACCGTCTGGAATTATTTTGTTTAGAGTCGATACCTGCACTACGATAGTACCGTAACTCTGCTGGGTCTGCCGATGTACCAAAGCTGTTTGCATACGACTGTGTGAAGCATTTCCTTCTTGTTTTTTTTTTTTACATCAGGCACGGCAGTAGCTACGGCAAAGGGCGTCGTTACCTTAGGCTGATGGTTGAAATGCTCTGGCTATAGTCCTCCATATTACTACGTAACAAATAATATATCTCTCTTCATCGCACAGTTCTAAACCCTGCTCCTCGTACTGCTATGACACACGCAGCCAAAAGCTGAAGGAACTCTAGCAAATGCTCAAAATCGCACCTGCCTTATTCACCCGTGAGATTGTTCCGGTTTTGAACAGACGTCGAGCTCCGTTCATCTAAACGACGTTGTCATGGCTACAGACTGAATACTATGACAAAAATACATCTGGCAAGCAGAAAAATATAATAGATGCTCAACATTGCCTTCAAAAGTAACATTAAGTCTAATTCTATGATGAAATCTCTCGAAAATAATAAGTTGACGCTTCGAAAGCGAACTGAATAACCTACACGCCGGTAGGCTAGATGTCTCTGGTGACGTTTTGTTGACAAAATTTCGCGCGTTTCACCAGTGTAACGAGCGCATAAATGCTGTATGCTCTACTCTAGAAATTTGCACAAAAGCGGGAGCTTGGAGGTGTTTAGACGTCGATTCTGTGGTCAAAACTCGGATACTTGTTCTGTTGGCTAGCGTGTGGCATCGGCATAAGGTACCTAACGAATAGGAACCCTCGACGTTAGAGGTATTGGTTTCTATTTTTCGGGAGTGTTATGAGGGCAGGGGAACAGGGCTCCAGTTTCGTGTAACGTATCAAAGCAAGAGCTAAACCCTGTTTGAGCTATTATTCTGCTGCCGTAACTAATACTGAAAGAACCTGTGACAATTTTACAAAACTAAAACATTGTTCTTCAATTATGATGCCCTCGGACCTGCATCATGCTTACAAAGGGAAAAAATGTTATAAGTCAGATAGTGAATGTTTTTTTCTGAGACTTGCGAACAGTAGCAGCTTCAAATTGAAACTGCTACTCTCTTTAATAGCTACTGATGAAAGCGTCACAATCGTATTCAGTAACTAACTAACTGAGGGACAAGCTGAATTACAATATAGAAGATCCTGTTATTTGTATAACTATAAAACACTAGAGGCATTTAAGGGTAAACACACACATATGTATATGATTTATACTCGTGTGGTTCACGGGAATCAGGAAGCCTGATCGACTAATAACGTGCAAAGCGCTTCTCTCTGCATTGGCGAAATGCGCAACTACATGGCTTCTGACATTTGTTGGTACAGTATATTGCTTCATGTTTATAGCATTAGAACTGAGCTATGATTCTCAGACATTTTTTTTTTTAACTCCACGAAGAGCCTTTGTTTGCTCTCATCAATTGAAAAAGTTCCTTGTTATAATAGCACTCTCCATTAATTAATTGACATAACAATGAATAGATAAATTTACCTAATGAAGAGCATTGTTCCGCTTGCTCGCGTTCGTAGCATCGTTGGACATTAGCGGATACTCTGTAAAATGAAATTAAACATTGTCGCTATTATACTATTCTTTTAGCTCGCGGCAAAACCATGGTATGGCAATAGCCGTATGAACCGTACTTGCAAGAGCCTTTGACTCGTTCCTGGGAACGGGCCTCTTGCTAAGTCTGTTGTTCTGTATCTAATTATACCCGAAATTTTTTTTTTTGCTTTTCTACCCTACCAAAAATTTTAGCCGCCCAGAAGCTGTTTTGTGATTTTGGCGTCTCGAGCAGCCAAAAATATTGTTAGAGTTCCGGCCTGGAATATTTGACCTTTGCATAAAATTCAGTAACATCCCCTTAGCTTCCCATTGTTCTTTTGCCTGCTGCCAGTAACCTAAATCGTTATGGTTAATATTGCTTTAGCTTTGGGCGTACTAACGCGGGATATAATTATGATGTCTGTTTTTACATTTTGTCGATTTTCCGCATAGTATCTCGTGCTATCGCTCACCTGGTAGCGGAAGTTATCCAAGGTTTGGTAGTAATCAGGATGATTTGGTGCAATTGTCAATGATTCAAGACAAGGCATGAAATCTCAGTTTTACGAGCATTATCTCAGTGTGTAAAACTAGCCGTTCATCAAATAATTGATGATGTGACTTGAAGTGCACTGGTGGTAGTCATGGGCTTATAGTAGATAAAGCCAAGAAAATGTTGGTAGGATTAGGAATGTTATTTCACTACATGGTAGCAGCATGCTTCCGTTCGCAGCTCTAACACCTTGTATCGCTCGCAGGTTCGAGGCCAGCCCAGGCACGCGAGCTCTTTGCAGATCTAGGTGTGCTGACTCGGCAGTTGTGTGCATGCACTGCGCCGTGGTGGAACTTTCCTTCCTCACAGATGAGGGGGGTGGGGGTCTCGGGTCATTAGTTCCTTCCGTCAAATTGGTGTTATAGTTCTAGGTGACCCAAGGTCGACTGCAACTACATTTACTCATGTGGGGCCCGTGGGCCTATACCCGCAGCACAAACCAGTGCATGTGGGTTTCCTAGGTGAGGGTGTTGTCGAAGTTGACTTTACCTTTACTATACAAGGGACGATTCCGCAGATAAATAGGCCGTGCCCAGTCAGGTACCTCATAATAGCTCCCGCCTGCTGTCTGAGACATTTGAACCCCCTCTATAATTTGATCACTAAAAGCCAAATTACGCAGATCTTCGTCTTTGTGTGAAGGTCTCAACAACATCGGACTGTCATGTAAAAATCGATCTACTAAAAGAGCCCATTGGGACCCCCACTATTTGCGCAGAGGCGGCCAAACGTCTTCGCTCCATCGAGAGGGTTTGCCTCACTTTAGCGTATACTATGTGAAGCTTGAAATTAACTGTAAAAATATATAGTAATTAGGAAAAAGGTTCTTCTCCAAGCTTTGTTAGGCCTTCGTGTTCGTGCCTACGTCGACTCGCCGCTTTTCGTAGTCCCACTGCTGTTTTCTGCTATTTCCCCCCCTCTTTTCTGTGCATTGATTCCTCGTTTTGCCCATCTTACATATCCCTATCCTTTCTCTCTTCCTCTTGTTGCAGTGCTTCCCATTGCGGGGGTGCATATGAACCTACGGACCTCCTGTGGTTCACGCACAGACCCCCGACTGGTTCATAATTAACACTTGAAGCTTCTATGGCAATATTACATTGATTTTATCCTATTGATGATAAAATTACTGAATATTTTAAGGTTATGAGAGTAAATATATAAGTTTAAATAGCTTATGATTATATTTTATATCAATTCATTGAAATTGCAAATTTTAACAATGGCATAGTTACCCCTATATGCCTTTGCTCGGTCACAAAAACTTAGCCTTTTCTTTTTCATGAACGGTGAAAACAGCATATGTTAACCATCATTCAGTGCAAATACAGTAGTCATTTAAGGCGAGTCAATATAAATTCGAGAGAGTTAAAGGTAAAAACTCGCTGTATGTTGATAGCGGTCCGTAGAAAACTGAACTTTGGGCAACACTGTCTAGTTGGATTGTAGCGAACTCTATTCTAGGTTAACTTGAACTTAACCTTGAGGTAAAATAATTGTGTTTACCCTTGAGCGCCTACTGTTCTCATATGTAGACGTAGCAAGTAGGTACTATTCCTATGGAAAGTGATTTTAATTCAAGCACGAAAGCACGATGATAATATAGCCTTTAAAAGGTTGAGAGGTTGTATTCCCGACACGCTTCAATGATCCACCACCCACCCCACACATCTTCAGGCAAATGACATGAGTTGCGGCTTATGTTCCTGGTTCGTCACGACCTGCGCTTAGTATTAATTCCTATATAGTTACCAACTCCATGTCTCGTCTGTTGGGTGCGTTTCTCTCCTCCTTCTACCTCTCATTGGCGCTCGCCGCCGTGTAATTTGTTGCCTTAAATATCGCGGAATGTAGCGGCGTCGATCATGCGACCGCCATAATATCCTTCTCGCAATCATAAGCTGAATTGGAGCTGCGAATGTTTGCGCGCCCGCCCGCCCCAGCCAAGCTTATAGCGGTCGAGCTCTGCAAGCTCCCGGTATCGGTGTCCAACTTTTCTTGCCTCTTGTTTATTTATTAGTAAACCTTTCACTGAATTGGCGGCAGCTGCTGTCCTCATTCTCCGAAATGGGATGTATAAGTACGAGTTATTTTTGTGTTCCCTGAACTTAGGGTTTGCAGTATTAGGACCGCCTGTTCTTAATTTAACGTTACTCTTCAGTGACGTATGTAGACAGACATATGGCTGTATTAATATTCTGCTCAATTGTATTCATTAACTAATTTTTCCCAATTTTGACCTAATGCTATATATACTGCAGAGTCTCGTGTAGCTCAGAAATTAGGAGTTCTTGGTAATAAAATAAAAAGAATAGAAATCAAATAATACTCAAGAAGACTTGCACTTAAGCAAAAAAGCGTCAATTATTAACATGGATACAGCCGACGTGAAGGGGTTAAATCCCATCTTTAATATTCATTTAGTTTTGTTAACGTTTGTCAGCGTCACTGTCAGAAAAGAAGGTCTTTAGCATCCCATTTAACTCCCCTTTTGAACTTCTCTAATGAATTTCGAAAGTTAATTTAGTCAGTACTACCAATTTGTAACATGAAATACCTTCATGCTCGAAAGACTGAATTCTGATACAGGTACCGACGACGTTGGTGATCTCACATCCGAATTTATCTCGCCAGCTGCAGGTTGCGTTTTTACCGAGTAGTCGTGTCCCTGAGAACTCGAATAGTGCGACCGTCCAGCGTGCCTTGCATTCCAGTGGCCGATGTTGCAAGTGTTCTGACATTATATCAGTCTCATCAAGTTAGATATGAGCCTATTTTTGCAGCTCTAATCTCTAGCCAAAATACTTCTCTTGCTCTGGGCCGAGTCCTGCAGATATTCGGAGGCGCCCCGCGCTTTAATGTAAAGTTCGCCCAGAGACCATCGATTGCGCTTTGATGTTACGCTTTTCTGGTTCTGTTTGGGATTTACGAGGGTTCATCAAAGAAAATCTTTTTCATTTCGTGAAAATCCCCGATTGATCTATGTGCCCCCATTGGTTTGTAAATGAAGGTCGCATCAGAATTCTGAGACTTGATGGGACAAATCTTAGTTTGAAGCAGGTAGAGAGAGTCCGGTACGGTATTTATCACACAATCGTATTGATACCGTTGCCCTGTTTATCCGTTTAAAATTAGTTTACGATTCTTGCGTTGAGCAAAACGAAAGCTTGGGTCAATAAAATTAAGATCTTGATGATGTCTGCTAATTCATTCAACAACGATGGTCCAAGACGTCCAATCTTCCAGGAAACAATGTTAAATGTGCACCGTCTTATAGTCAAATCAAATGCTAACAACCGGATTGCAGAAATTGAAGACGTACTTCTCATTCGTCTTGCTGCTCGCTCCGCTGATCGTTAAGGAAGTCCACATCGTAACTATGATACTCATTGCAGCTTATAATTGCTGGCGTTGGACTGAGGGATAGGTTTGCGACAATTGTTTAAAGATTATTGTGCTGTTGTAAAGCGCGTCGGTTTTTACTGTTCACTCTGCATGGTGTCCATGATGCTGCTCACCCGTGCGTAACTGCTGCAAATACCGTCGGGCGGATGTATATGTCTATCAAGAGTTGTATCTCGAGGCGTGAATAGGTCGTATTAGACCCCCATAATTCTGTAGAGCTCTTCTGGTGCTATCGTCCCAGACATATCTGTCGGTAGTGGAGTGCTTGAGTAAACGCTCACTTGACAGGTTCTTATGCGTGTTCCTCGTAAGCCAATTAAAGCTCTGATGGATGATCGCTCCTTGTTTTCACAAGACCTCTCGTCTCCTCTTGGTATTGCCTCTTGATATTGTTTCTTTCCGCCTGTGTGTTGTTTACCTACCTTCTCTCCCCTTAGCATTGTGTCTTGATTGTTTCTTACCTACCTTTTTTGTCTTTCGTCGCGGCTCAAAAATGGGAATTTTCTTTTGTTGCGATCTGTGGTTTTGTCAGTGATTAGCTAGTTGAACGATAATGCCTCAGTTTATGTTAAGTAACAATTTTTGTCATTAATTTGCCGAACTTGCAATGATACACGCAATTTAACTTGAAAAATACTCGATTTAGAAGGCTTTAGTTGTTTTGACCTAAGAAGTGAAGATATATTAGTTTTCTTCTCGAAGAAGCTTTTTCAATAAATTGGATAACGATATGACGTACAGGCGTGTACATGCAGTTCTTTCAATTTTACTGCAAGCGCGATTTTTATTTCTGGATTTGGTTCGTGCCACACCACAACCGCTTATTTGGTATTCAATTCTTAGTACCATTTGTTGGGACTCCCATACTCCGGCAGTCGTGATGTTGGCGCATTTCTTTCCTATGCGCAAATAATGGCTCAGTTTTGGCACGGTGGGGTGGAGTGCCTCTGTTGGATGCGCTTCCGTGTTGGTCGTCACCACGAAAAACTGAAGATTAACGAGACCAGAGACCCTTGATGATTGATTGGAATCCGCTGCTGCCGTCTGCGTGGGAGACTTGCATGTGATTAGTGTTCCGTAGAACTTCTCTTTTCTTTTTCTGAATGGTATCATTTTCTTTCACAGATTATTTTAGAAAACTATTCTCGGAGGATTTATAGCTTACTGAACTTCAAACTTTTTACCGAGTCAGATTTATGGCGAATTGGGATCCGCCAACTTCGAAAGACTCTGAAATGTGGCAAATCTTTGTTGCACGTGTGTTAAATAGCCTCTCAACTAAAGTTTTTTTTTTTCATGTATTGCAGCAAACTGGGTCTTGTTTCAGAATTGAGCAAAATATAAATGGTACATTTTCGAGCTTCAAACGTCCTGGTGCATCTTGACACACACAACAAAAGCAATAAATATACCGTTATAGGTGCAATCATATTTGACAGGTCGCTTGAAACACGTATAAATAAATACAGATATAACTCAGGTCACTACGTACATTACCATGTTTGGGTTTCCAGATGTTCCTGTTGAAATCCATAAAACATGCAATGAAACACGGAGAAGTTTTTAGGGATTCATGTACGTTTGTTGTGTCGTAAGTGACGTGCATGATTGCTGGCATCGTGCGACGTGGCGAATTAAGCTGCAATATAGTTAATGACCAATTCCTGCTGACGGCATGTGTGAAATGTTCATTTTCCCTGTGTTTTGGAAACAAGTTCCGGACGTGCAGAGGCGCAGCGCTATAGCGAGTGCGTTGCAGTAGAAGTCCTGCATTTTCACCCCTCATGGGTTATTGAGTTACATAGCTGGGTTCGCCTCCTTCCTTTCCCTTCCTCCTCCCTCCGCCTCCTGGAGAACTCGCAGCTCACCTTATTCATAACCAGGCCTTCTGCAAATCTTTCCATTTCCTTAGATTTTCATCCTCTTTCTGTTGTGCTGTATTTTTTTTACTTCTTTTTTCCCTTGCTTCTCTGTTCTCAGGCACGTCTATCCAGTTGATTAGGGATCACCCTAGCGCATGGCTTCCACGTTTTTCTCAGCTTACTGTGTTTATATCTCTTTCTCTCTTCGGTAGTCATTGCAGTAAAAAGGGAGGGTTAAAGTATTTAACAGAATACTAATCAGGTATCTTCTGCAAATTAGCATCGCCGCTTGTGCAGTCTTGGGAAATAATTTTCCCTGTTCTCATGTACTGTAGATGATCATCGTATCAATAATTTACGCTGCAAATGACTTCGAGTAGGTCATTGTGAGCAGCTGTTGGATACTACCATTAGTTTCTTAACATTGATCATATCTTGTTGTAATACTCTAAAACTGAAGGTCTCACCGTAACCCAATTCAAAGTTTAACCGATGAAAATTACAAATCTTCACATTATTTTGTTCAAAGGTAATGATAACAGTACATTGCTTGTCTGTTTCGGTGTCTTCCGTGAATTTTAGGTGGCTGCGATAAAACCTTCAGAGCTATCGTTTTGGGTTGCTTTTCGCGGGCTGAAGAAAACGTAATCCGTATCTGCCAGTGTTGTGCTGACTACGCCTTGAAAAATTCTGCCAAGGCTCTAATTTTAGCCGCGATCTGGATGGTCCGATGGTGCCCAGACGCTCCTGCGGCTGTGAATCACCGTCACCTGTTCTCTGTGTGTTTCAAGGCCGCCATATCGCTGGACTGGAGGAGCAGCAGCAGCAGCTCATTGGTCTCGGGTGCTCTAACTTTTTTCTCTCTGCCGTTTTTCTTCGCCGTTTCTTGTCGAACTGAAGCTTCCCTCCGTTTTAGGAAGCCCTCGCTGTCGTTATGGTCTGCGGTGCTGTTGTGCTGCAGCTTCGGCCGTCGCCTCCCTTCAATATCGCCCGAGTCTTCCCTGTACGTTCTGGTTCCACCGCGTAATACTATTCAGTTAATATTATAAAGATACGTTCTGCCCGACGTACACGTGAAATATCAACCACATTTGTTATTGGACGTAACCTGAACATGTCTGCCGGAATATGTGATAAAAAAGTTTGGATCCGACTCAGTGTATGCACGAGTCGTGGGTATTTAATATTGAATGTTGCCTCGTTAGCATACGGTTACACGGAACGATGGACTGCAAGCAGCGCTTTTATGTTCGACTGTATTGTACCTGTTGGTAAAAATTTGACAGTTTCAGTAAGTAACGGGGCGAATAGTCATTGCCAATGTCCCTTGACCCGTTTAGAATCTATTTGCATTGGGCAAATTTTGACAGGCGACTAATAATACTGTGAAGTCAAATCTAGCGTTGTTTTCCTTACCTTCTATCCGTAACTGGTTCGTCTTCCGTAATCGCTGCAGAGCTCTTCCTGGCTGTCGTGTGATCCTCCCAGCATCCCTAGGTCTCACATTGTTTTGCAGATCTGAAATCCACAGCCCCATATGCCCCCGCGCTCTAGTTTGGTTGGCCTTCCTTGTGTTTTTGTGCATTTTTGATTTGCTTGTGGAGCGAACTGAGGCACGCCTTTTTAACAGCACTGATGCATTTGTTGGCTCACATGTGACGCCGGCAGCAGCATAGAAACGAGTTTGATTTTCCGCGCTGAGTCACATCACTCGTCCCTGTCCTGCTCTCATGTTGAGTTTTGGACAAGCTAAGTGTTGAAATTTGCCTCCTTTGTAGTTGTGTTTATGTTGCCAGCCTCTGTCTGGAATTATTTTAGGAGACTTTGAGTTCTGCGACGTTGCATATTGAGCAGTGTCGCTGTCATTGTGCTGATGTCTCCTTAGGCTGTCTGCCTGTGGATTTGATGATAGAGTTGTCTTATTTGATATTTAGGGCGCTCAACACAATAACTGCCGAAGAAAAGCACCTGATGGTGGCCTGATAGTAAATTGTGCTACATATCGTATATTTACCAGTGACAGTTTTTTTTCTTCTTCTTTTTCAGTGTTCACGTATTACTGCAGTTGCTTTCGGGTTCTCTTGGCTCTACAGAACTACTGTACTAGGCACCGAGAATCGCTTCTAAAAGCAACAGTACCCTGTTGTAGTAACTGACCATTGTTTTGTCAAGGCAGTAACGAGCTTGTTATTTCACCATTTTTTAATCGTCTTGCCGACAGCTGACTCCTCGGTTATGTGTTTCATTTTTTCTCTTTTGTATTTTTTTATTTATTTATTTTTTTTTTTTTGGCATCGCAAGTTTTGAATTTCGTGTTGACAAAATGAGTGCAATTTGTAGCGTAACTCCACTTGAATTTCGCAAGTCTTTTTAATTTTTGGTGTAAGTTTTTATGAAAGAAAAAATTCGTTTAACTAGATACGAAGCTTTTCTGAAGTTTGCTCCAGGCCTCTACTGTAAAATTGACAACGTATAGCAAACTACGATTACCGTGTTCATGTAAACCTAGATTAAGTGTGCATAGTTTACGATTGTGAAGTCATAGTCAACACCGTTTATATCTGTTCTTTCCGTACTTTCCAACCTCTCTTTGTGGACTACTGTTACAATTCTTAACAAATTTTCCACTGTTCTCCAAAAATTTCTCATTTAGGTCAACTTCAATGAAAACTTATAGATTTGCCTCCATATCCTGTAGGCCTATCTGAAAACAAATAGCCACTACAGTAACAACTGGCGAGATATGATACGTGCATCTAATATAGGTACTTTCTAGCAGTATGTCGCCATTTCGCCCACTCTTTTATTCATCCTGATGATGTTGCGCCCGCTTTCCTAACACTGAAACAACCATGCGTCTAGTTTATTATTAAATGCCTGAAAAAACTATTCAAAGAAGTGTGATGTATTAGGCTGGCATTCAAGGGGCTCCATTTGTTCACTCCCGGGTGCGACATCGCTGTTTCTTTGGACTGGAAGATGAACGTGCTGCAGAAGAACATGGGTGAGGGCGAGCTGGTGCTGTGTCGGCGGAGAGAAGTCGAGCCGTTGTTGCGTTACAAATGTCTGATCGTTACGGGTTTTTGTCCCGGCTGAAGGCTGCTTCGCATACATCAGTTTTCCGTGTTATGAACTGGCGTGCGATTGTTTGAGATTTTTGTCGTGAAGCGCAAGGACGTCGTGACTCATGGCATTTTTCTGTTTTGCCTCTTACAATTAACCGCCTTTGTTTTGAGCTTCTGATCGCGACATGTGAGCTTGCCAGCAATTTCTTTACAATAACATGTAGCGTAACTGCAATCAAAAGATGTGCTATCGTGATGAAATACGTTAGCTTATTGAATAAACTTCCTTCTATTTCTACTATTTTTGTACAAATTATTTTTTATGCTCTTTGTATTGCTCATCGTCACTTTTTTTTAAATATCTTACAAACGAAAATTTGTTATATTTTTCGGGTCTTATCTTTTATTTTTTTCTTCAGTTAGTGACTTCCCTATTTTTTACTATTAGGCTATGCGGTTTTGATTGCATTTTGCGTGCGCTTGATGTACTTGAAAATAAGTGTATGTTTTCAACATACGTATCACCCTTACTGTTGGCTATGAATGTCAGTTACTTGCATTCCTTATCAGCAAATTATAGGCATTTTCCTGATGTTAGCTGAGGCTGCATTAAATATCTCGGCTAGTCGCCTAAAAATTTCGGGTGGAATTGCGTAGGCAAATGTATACAGCTTGCTGCTCTGTACGGTGGCATTTATTTTCAGCAGCGTTTGGGCTATGGTCTCAAAATCAGAACTGCATTCGTCAAGCGTTGAACGCTCGCAAATTACGAGTAAACGCACAAGCTACAGGTTCGCAACTCATCAATCGTTCATAAAGATGGCTTATGGGTTCTTTATTTTTTATTTTTATTTTATGTTCGCACTCTTGAGCGCTAGACTAGCTCCACATATAGTCCTTACAAGACACGTTGGCCGCGCATAATTGTTATTTTCTGGCCTTATCTTCGCGTAATCTTTCCCGCCGATGACGCCTCATTTCCTCAATGTCCATCTGGCTGGTGGTGCAAATATAGGGCGGAGATGAACCAGTTTTTTTCCTTATCGATGTGTAACTAGCCTTGGTGCTGATTTGCGTGGTTTATGCCGCTTGTTAGCCATACCACCTGTTAATCAAGGCCTCACACTAATGTGTCAGATGTTGCTGCTCTGTCGCCTGCGTGTTCGCTTCCTGCTCCAGCTACGCGGTGTCCTCAGGCCTGTCTGTCTCTATACTGTTGTTACTCACTCGAGGAAAATGTCCTGTTCTTGAGTAGTTTTATTTTGATGAAGAGAAACCTTAACGCCCTTTCAATCTTTTTCTGTAGAAAGTTTTTTTTTTATAAGATGTTATAAGAAGTAAATTGCGCAAGTACCTATGTCGCAGTACAAAGTGGGAGTTCTGATTTGCCAATCCATATGCGAATGCAGTTTTAGCTAACAGTCTCTCGGTGAACGAACGCTGTTTGTTCTGTTTACCATCGGTCGCAAATACCACTGTGGATGATTATAGGTAAGTAGACTTCCAAACAATAGCTTCTTATAGTTCTCAAACTTCATTAGTTAAAATCCCACTCACGCTCGTTTTTACTGCGCTTTGTAATGTATTTATTCCGAAAACGCGCATCATCAAAAGAAAAAGGCATCGGAACTGGCAGTGTGCCCTGTCTTGATTGTCCCGCTTTATATAATTATGTTGTTGCAAAGACTAAAGTTTTTTGTGCGCTAGCAAATCTAAGTTGCGATAACCATGCGTGGCCAATGTTTCCTATATCCCCTCTTTTGGAAACTGCTTCTCCACTCTTCCTTTAATCTGGGCTGATGTGTACTCTGGAGTGCTAAGTGTTACTAATATTTTCCTTTCTTTTGATCGTCACGTGCATAAGAGTCAGTCTTGATAATTTCTTTCTATTCTTGTGCGGTAATTGCTTACTAAGCAATCATGTTCTATACTGCTACATTGATCTCGGAGCTAATCCCCTGAGGACATAGCACCCTAGCATTAGGTTAGTTACGTTATTTCCATCATTAATAACGCAAAAGTTGATGCTTTTTGAAAAAGTTGACATAAGCTCAGTACTTGCGGCAGAAAACACCTATGAAATCCGCTCAACGACGACGTGGATTGCATTCATGTTTTTTTTAAGACCGTATCAAATGTCAGCTTATTCTTTCTTTATTATCCGTGGAGCCGTATTTAATTGACAGAGGTAGAAAAATATACGCAATTCACTTGCCCTGTCGAGATTTCGGGACAGCCGCTATACACAGCAGGATGCAGTTATGCGTCGCGAATTACGATTACAACCGAGTTTCAAACTAAAAATTTCTTTATCGTGTATCCGCTACGTTATATCAGTTGCTATACATTACCGGAAATGTTTCCCCGCAAGTTGTTACAGTTTCGATTTAAAAACATCTATACAAAGTTGCCTTGTACGTAGAGCAGCGCACCACGCGACCTTCCATGCCTGCCCACGGCCGCTGCTCTCATTTACAATTCCCTCCATGAGTTTATCAGTTTACTGTATCGCATTTTCCTTTTATGCCCATCGGCCTTTCTTCCTATTTTTGCCTAACGCGGAAAGTTAACGCGTGTTGTGGGAAAAGTTCCTGTTGTGTGCATGCGATATGCAAATAGATGCGAGCACTAGCTGGAGGTCCTCCCGCTTGGGTTAGCTGAGGGAGATGACATAAGCGACTGCCTCCTTGGCTTCCTGAAGCCAGCTCTGGGCGGTGTAGCAGTGCCGTTCTAAAACTCTCAAGCCTACGGGTGAGGAATTAGCCTTTCATCTGCTGAACCCTAAGATAGTGCACAAAAAGGGTACGGAATTGACTGCTAGGTCGACTTACAAAAGGCGAATCGAATACCTTGTTGTGTGATGACGCTGCCCAACGTGTGTCATATAGATCGTTAACCCAGCTTCAGATTTAGGCAAGGAACTCTGCTTTTTTGTTCACGACTGACGAGAGATTCACTTTTGTATATAACCATTGAGTGAAAGTGCACTCATTTAACTCTGCTTACTTGACTGAAATATTTTTCGTGATTTTATCTTTAAAACTTCTTCAACTCTTTCGAGAATATTTCGTTCATGTTTTCTTACCGTTGTTTGCAGCAATTGCTGCCAATTAAGCTAGTTTGTGCAGATTTATTGGATCTTAGCGTTTATTTAAATAGTGTAAACAATAAAATTTTTTCCTGGTCGATACGCGTATTAATAAAGTATTCTGTTGAGGAATGTAGGCACGTATGTAGATTATCATGTTTGAGAAAAAAATCAGATGGAAAAGATCAAAACACCATGACATTCCAATTGCAAATTTAGAGGCAGTTATCAGGTGCCTATGAATAAGTAGTGAAGAGTATCCGATAACCTCGGATTAATGCCTTTAAATTTCCGACTGGGATGCTCCGCTGTATACTGCAACTTCTGTGGTGAGTGCGTGTAGGAACCGCGAGCAATTTTGCCACGTCAGGCTTCAGTATCTTATTCGCGGAACCTGGCAAAGAGTAATACTCCAACTGGCACTCTTTGTTATTCTTAAGCTTTTCCATTGTCAAAGACGTTAAAGTTTGGCAATATACTCGCCCGGACATTAAGCGAGGGTCGTCTTGTCGCCGGGCGAAGTTTGGTGTTGCAGTTTTGTTCGCACTGCCTTGCAAACTGTCTTATTTTTCGACCGAGTTATGGAAGTTTGGCATTGTTAGAGCTGAGCGTCTAAAGTGGCGTCTTTAGCCATTCCAAGCAGAATTATTGGAACGTTGGGTTTGAACGAGAGCTCAGTATTGTATACCTAATATCCGAAAGCATTAAACCAACTCTGAATTGTGTCCATGCGGAAGCTTCGAAAGCTATAGTTGCTTGTTACTGAACTAGTGCTTCTGCTTATATGCAGTTACAGTAAGTAAGTTTTGCACGCGGAATTTGTTTTGACTTTTTAGAGCTGCGCAGCGAGCGTAATTTACGACAAATAAGTTCGATTTTTCTTCTTCTAAAATATTGACGCAACGAAATTACGTTTCCACCACTGAAATAAAACATTGCTTAGTAGTTATGTACCATGTCTGGTATTATAACGAAAATATTATAAACGGAAGTTTGTTATATAATTAGTGTAACACGTGTGGCTGAGTATCGTCGGAGTCTGTAGGTATAAGGTCGGGCTACTAGTCCTAGCCTGCCCTTTGTCCAACTTCTGATATTGAGAGTCACACTCTTTGTCATGATTAGCATGAACAAAATTGTGGATTTGGGCTAACTAACCTCAGCAGAAAATGTTCACATAGTTTAAAAAAAAAAAAAAACTCTTAACAATTACAGAAATATCGTGCATTATTTGCCTCATTTGGAACTCAATATTTTGGAGGAAAAAATGTTGAAATAAAAGTAATTATTTAGACTTTGACCCTGCAACCCTGATGTATGGCCTCCCAGCTAAGGGCACGCAAACGATGCTTTACCTGTAGATGTGTTGCTTCTCTGAAATTGACGGAAAAGGTATGGCTAGATAGCGTGTTGAATTATCGGCCATGTGTTCTATTCCTTCGACGGGTTATCATCTCAAACCTTGCTAAGGCATACTTTTAGTCTTGAGTGAAACTTCGCTTAAGGTAAAGACGCATTAGTTTCATCATCGGTTATAAATGTTATCGTTTATTAATCTAAGCTTTAAAATAGTTATAACGTAATTGAGGTGGTACACATAATTAATATGTATGTCAATTCTGGTTTAAGCTGCATGGTCTCTGCACCATCACACTGAATCCGATACTAAATAATCGTTGTAATATAGCGCTAAGAACTTCCAAACATAAATCTACTGTTGGACGGATACACTGTGGTTATTTCTCAGGTTACAAGGGACAGTCCATGGTATTTACGCTTATTTCAATAGTTGTGTGCCTGGTCTTTAACTCCAGACTTTACATATAAAAAAAACCTCGTTTTTGGCTGTCATATTAAGACGTTAGCAAATACTCCCAGCTAGGAGATGTTTGCTCGTGTCCAGTATGCGAAGCACGTATCGCTTGCTGAATCACTCGTCTTTGCTCCGTGCTGTGTAGCTTTCGGAATTTTCGCCCAAAAATATAAACTGTAAATATTGCGG
>LQNS02278091.1:49331291-49361804 GCA_001587735.2 Parhyale hawaiensis | reverse complement strand
TCACTACCGTGCTTGTTGGTGCGCTAATTCCTGGTTGTTGGAACACGCGTGTGGGAGGAGGCTGCCTGCTCAGGCGTCGCTCTGCCATTGCCCTGCGCCCCTGCTTATGCTTCTCTCAGAGCCCTAATACAATACTTGTACTACTAGCTTATCGTTTCGTCGCTTGGAACAGCTAACTTGTGCATTGTTATGGGAGATTAAATTAGCTTATATAATAACAAATGGGTGCCTGCCCTCAAATAGAACTGCTAATTTTATGGTCTAACATGTAAAAAGTGCTCCATACAGGTAAACTATTTCTAGTAATTATTCTGTACGTTTTCTATTTTTTACGTGACTGAATTTTGCAAACGACCAGCTGTGGTAAGAATAGACATCATAAAAACCCTTCATGCGTGCGATTTAGCTCGGTGTTATGTGTTTATGTATCATAGTCGCTACATGGGACTACGAGTCTGTGTGGTTTGTATAATTGCGAGCGGTCCTGGGCGGTGGAAACGGTTCACCAAGTCTCGGTAAACAATCGGTGTTTCTATGCTCCCGGTGCTAGCTCGTAAATCGCCAGCGTATAGAAGCGCAACCTCGAAATTTTTCAAAGAGCTAAAAAACCTGCCGTGGTGAGGTTTTATTAATTTCGGCTGCTGTTGTACAGGGTAACAACGGTAAATATTTTAGGTGCGCAGTCGATATCTTTATCAGAGAATATTGGATAAAATTTGTTGTTTACCTAAGATTTTCTTATTGGGTTCGGTTAAAACTTTGCTTTTGCTGAAGTGTAATTGTATCACTTGAAAAATTCTCCTTGCTTTTCATATTAACTCGTCTTTTGATTTCAAAAAGTAATTTTTTCAAAATCGTTTGTTGGGCTTGAGTAACCTCCAAACAACTCCTAGACGGATATATTTTCGTTAATCCTTGAAACGGACATACTACCAAAATTTTTAAACAGGCTGCTGCAACTGTGTTGTCCAAATGTTTATTGAAAGAACTATTTGTTTTGAGAAAAAACTTGGGAAAACAGTAGAAATAGTCCGTATAAATTCCACATTTTCTTCCCACTGCCATGAGGCTTGTGTTTCTCTTTTATTCTGAGATTGTGGTTGTTCACTTTTGTTTATGGTAAACTGCCGTGAGGAAGTTGTTACCCCAGGCCTAGAACGCTTTTCCCTATACTGTTGTACATCCCGTGCGTTCGTGCGCTGATCAGGCGCGGGTCCTGCAGCTGCCATTTCCCCCGGCACACGGTAAGCCGTGCCGGTTGTGGGACAACACATTTCTCATCCTACCCGCAACATGGTTTCTCTGATTCTTGCACGTACTCGCCAAGTTGCCGCAGATGTTTTGGCGAACTTTTAAGATTAAGGTCACTATAAGTTCTAAATTCAGCCTAACACTAACTTCTCCCCTAAAGTTATATGGGCCCTCGGTTCGTGTCCTGCGTGGAGACTCCAAGTCCTACGTCCACATTCTATAGTTTCTTTATTTTGTCTCTGATATTTGTTACGACTGAATGAAAAATGTAAAGAGTGGAACTCAGTTCTCTTGCTGTCCCACTGCGCCAAGCCAAGCTGTGGCAAGTTACCTAATTTTAGTTGGGTGCTATTTTCGCATCGCTGAAGTTTTCTGATACTAGATTTCTTCGTGTAGCTACGTAAGCTGGAGCTCTGGTTACAACCAGTCTTGCTGCACCTTCTTTTTCACTAATTTGTTAATTATATTATATAAGAGTGCCCTCAAGATGCCAGTGTTTGTATTCGCCAGCAGCCTTGTTTTCTTGTCTTATTTCTGCGAGCACCTCCCGTACGTTTTAAAATGTGAACAAGTTGCCTTTGGTGCGAGGGAGCTAAGCAATTGTTTATTTACCCGTCTGACCGTTCATTTCAATTATTGTTATGGCGCTTGAGCGCGTAATCATTTTTCTGTCGCACTCTTTTGTCACATGTTATAAATTTATGCGTACATTTGTTGCTGACTTCATCGTTCTCGCTCTATCAGTTTTCTGTGCGACTCTCTGCTCACAGTTGATGTATTCACTCATGCGCTTGTTCAGTTCTGAAGGACGATCTAACCATACGTTTCGCTTATTATGCAGCTTGTTCGCTCATCTTCTGTCAATTTTTCTGTTCCTCGGGGCAGCATCTATTTTAGGATACTTCTCTGCTGATGAGGAGCCCCGTCTGTGTCCTCCGGTAAACCTGAAGAAACGCAGCATATGGTGGCCAGGAGGCTACCTGCATAGCTCAGTAGCGTCTGAGACGTCGTGAGGTTCGTACAGCGCTCCTCCTCTCAAGGAGGCACTGTTGCACACGACCTCTGACGCGGTTCCGCTGCTGCAGTTTCATTGCCCTGTGACATAATACTATCTTCCTCCCGAGTGTCAATACTGTACAGCAATTACAATGCTGTAACTATTGCTTTCACATGTCCCTAAGTGCGTCATCAGAACTTCCTGTTTTTAAACTTGAAATCTTCATATTACATGTGCCGTAAACATTTTCCCTGTGTGAGTCATCTTGCGCCGGACATCATTGGATTTATCGGTGATACTTGGCTTCTCTCAAGCCATTATGCGTCGTCTTATCACAAACCTGGCTTCTACCCGTGAATGATACCACCGTCCATCGTCAGTGTAAATCAATTTCACCCTTATCATCTCTATCAGACACTGAAGGTTTGACACTTATTCTCTGCCTTGTGTCGGATGTGGCTTCAATGCTTCCGTCTAATCTAGTCTCTTTTGTTATATTTTACATCCGTATCAGATAACAGTAGGGCTCGATTGACGTTATAATTTGCTGTGATGTTTTATGTTATGCTTAACAATTAATTCCTTCTTTTTCTTATTAATGAAAGTTTGGACATTTGTTTATGACTCGGAATTGTCGATTGAAAAATTCGTGTCTGGTCCCATCATCGGCGATTTGTTTTATTCTCTTTCTAGAATATGGTTATTTTAGACTCTACTTATAGATGCACATGATATTGTGTGTCGAACTGAATCTATTTTATAGTTAAAGACATTGATTAAAGACTACTAGTGCGTGTGTCAAACAAGGTGCGGATTATTTTAGATTTGCTACCAGCTGTTATTGTAATCGCAATCTTCAACTTAAATACTTGAAATTGCGCTACAATGTGTCATGTTTTTATATTTTTTCTGTGTAAGGACTAGCGTACTTCATCAACACTTTAAACAATGCTATTCCTCTCACAAACATTTCCGTCAGCCCTTAAGTTCTTAACTCATTAACACATGATATAAAGCTTTATTTTTCTAAAAATAACACTGTTAGCAGCGTCCATAAAGGTAGACAGCTCGTGGTAATGGGCTAATAGGGTTAAGACACTAACAAGTCGATCAATTTACCTCTGGTCCTTCAGTGCGCACAGAGTGTCTCGTACTAAGTCCTAAGTTCTGTGCAAAACTGGCCCCGACATGTAGCAGCTTCAGTCGACATGAGTTTCATAATTAACAACCATCACATGCTCAATTTACACGGAGAAGTTACAGGAATAGTATGATTTGAAAATTACGAAACTAAGAGACGTAAGCAACTAGTGTATGAAAATACGGTTTTATGGTAAATATCGTAAATCAGATGATTCAGAAAGAAATCGAACCCATAGTTGCTGTCGCTTCAGAGACGTCAGCACGAATCAGAGGGTAGATTCGCCAACAGTTCTATGGTTAGGAAGGTCGTTAATCGTCGAGGCCAATGTATTTCAAGGAAAAAGGCTGTTGTGACAGATGAAATCTCAAAGTGTTATTGCAACTTACTTGTACAGACCGAGGCATGTTTTTCAGTGCAAAATAAAACAGCGTTGCCAATAATGGCGTAATTGTATGCTTCAGCACGTGTGGCATTGCTGGTGCCTTGTATACGAGAAGCAACTGCTGGCTATACACTGCGAATGACCTTGAAAAATATGACGGCAGTAATTACCAAAATAAAACCCGTTGATGTAACTATACGAAACGTTCTAAACTATATGTTACTAATCAAGTACGTACGATAATAAAAAATTTGCAACGCTTCCAACTCTTTAGAACGGTTTATCATTGCTTTTAAAAAGTTAACTTCGACGCTTGTTTACATTTTTAGTGCCAATTTGGACGATCACGTTGAGTCCTGAGCGCAGCTGCGGCCAAAGCTCTTGGAGCGGAGCGAAGTCACGTGCCCGCGCCACGCGTGTTGTCCCCTGACTTGATCCAGCTTTCTATGTTCTTCGCATTGCGCTCTTTGTGTAAACATTGGTGCGTCGTAGCTATGATCTGCTGGGTTTAGCGCCTTATCAATAAGTGAATACGGTGGTTCAGTGTATCCGTAGGTCTGTCTTATCTTGGACCTGTGAGTGACGTTTGTTTTGAAGGTCTCGTAATCGAAAATTGTTCGTGGGGCGTATATAGGTTCTCAGAGGAAAATATTCTGCCTCAAGTACGGTGTATGTATTTAGTTAACGGTACGCTGGATCAGCCGCTCCTTACCCAACCTGGTGACGGTTTCGGCGATTTCATAATTAACTTCACTGAAATCTACCCTGGAATATTCGCTGACGAAACTGGCCTCCCCAGCTTTTACTATTACTTCCTAACTCATTTGATTTACTAACGATGCTCGTGGCTGTAACGAAAGTGCTCCCACCCTTTAGAAATAGTGCATACGTTGCAGATCTCCGTAGCCCAACCTGCACGTCTCTCTCTCCGATGCCTTTCCGCGAATTTGATCCGCGTGAATTACCACATTCTCCCGCGTTCATTATATCTTTCTCGGCGAGAATCCTGGACCGTGAAAGGATGCCGCTGCTGTTTTCTCTGCAGTGGTATATTTATTTAGGGGGGAGCGCTCTAAGGGCTCTCCAAGGTTCTGTTTACATTGCCGACTCCTTTGTCCTGCACATTTTATTTACGCTTCGCGTCCCTGAAATCTTTGGGTAAACATTCCGCCGCCAGCTCGCAGGATATCCGGTCGCTGCCGTGATTCGCTTCATATTCCGTGCGCCTCTGGATGCGAGATAACTTCTTGGGTTGCCGAGCTATCGCGGTTGTGGTCCCCGCAGTTCCCTATGGAACTCAGGGAACGAACCGTATTTTGGCGACACCGGTACAGTGTTTTTTTTAGGGAAATTTGTGCTGTGATAATGACTCATCAGTCACGCTACTAAGTCGGCAAGTTTTGTTTTGATTTCTTATACGATCAATGCTGAGATTAGATTTGTGTTGTGAGAGTAATTATTTTGCGACGCTACTGAGTCTTAATCAAGTTTGTTCTGAATTCATTTGTATACGATCACGGCGAGGATCATTGTTCGCTATCGGTTGTGGAAATAGGAGTAAGGGTTTTACAGCGAAGCTCTTGCCTTTGCATACTACTTAGAGCGCAAACGGTCTTCTGAATACCAGGCACGCTTTCGTTCATTTCATAAGCGCATCGCCAATACGCGCACACTCATGTTGCGACCTATTTTCTGGAGACGCATTTTGAATCGGTGAATGTGTAATTAGTAGCTTAATTTTTGTACAAGAAACATGTCATGTTTCATGCGGCCCCAGCATTGAAAGAAACGACCACGGTGAAATCTTTATCGAGCGCATATGCGCTATCCGTGTTTATCATCGTCGTAGTTGTCTCAATCGAGCTGACTGTGTTTATTTAGCGAACCGTTGACAAGAGTCGTTGACTTGTGCATGCATCGAACGTAATCCGTCGATTTGAGGCATAAGCTGTTTCTTGCGCATTGGATGGTCCATCGGTCATTGTATTCGAAGACATTGTACAGCAACGGGATCGTATTTGCGCTCTCGAAAGCCATTAAGCTGTAACACGTATGTCCGTTCATACTACGCAAGCTGGACGGTACATGGAAATACTATTCGCTTGGTTTCTAATTACTACTGTTATGTACCAGCTGATGACAGTTTTCCTGTTTAAAAAAAAGTGTATAATAATATATTTAATACTCTTGATTGCTATTGAAGAGTACTGACTTCGCTCTATGTAAAGTATATTTTCAATTAGATGTATCTTTCTTTCGCGTCCGCTGATTTTTTTTTCTCTGCTGACGATCTTCGTTGTGTTTTTCTATTTTGTTTTTGACTTGCTGTTCTCGTGCGCATTGATCAAGTCGAGTCCCTTGACGTACTTGATCCCTTCTCTCATTTTGATTCCTGTTGCACTAAAAGGGAAGCTGAAATTCTCTATGTAATAATGTCAATAATTTGATAATATTCTTCTCAAATAAATTAGTTTTTGACTCGCTTTATTAACCTTGATAGTCATTTGCACGGTCAGTGTTATGCTGCTCCTGACACTACTCGTCTCCATGACCCCTAACCTCATCATCGTTGTCGTGTGCATATCCTTTTCCTCCTATCAATGACACAACCTCATATTTTGCGTTGAGTGTTACGCTGCTCCATATATTGTACTCGTATCCATGACTCCCCCAGCCTCGATTTCTATACGTCCACGGTTACGCAGTTTCATAACACTCGCGTCGCCGATGACTCCTCACCTGACCTCGGACGTACGTACGTTCAGGGCTGTACGCTACTCCATATAATCCACACGAGTCAAGGTGTCATATCATACAAGCTTTGTTTGAAGACGGCAGCAACCTTTACCCCAATTGATAACGTCACAGCATTGTGCTAGGTGAGCTGATATAGGCCTTATCTTATCGTATCGTGTCGCTCACGGCGTCCTCGTCCAACGTACAGCGGCTGGGTTTGGGATATATTACGAAGTCTTGACTCACGTCCTACTGCAGTGCGCTTCTACTGTTCAGTTGTAGTGTAGTGGTTGTTGTATCAGGAGAGTACTAGTACTGCTGTTCAGTAGTAGTCTTACTTCGTGTGTACTCTGTCGCCGCTGCTTCCTATCACCGTAATGTTGGGTTATACCCCCGGGGATGACCCTCACCAGCCAGAATTCTGAAATTGTATAAGTAATGGACAGGTATCGGCGTTTGCAGATTAGCAGGAAACCTCAAATTTATTATTGGCATAATAACTCCGAGACTGTTTTCTAGCTTAAAAAAAATGGCAAGTCAAAGTAACCCCCTTTTTAAAACTGGTTTTAGAGGTCGTGTTTCGTTTTGCCCTTCGTGTCACCACTTAATTTTTATTTTTATTCTTAGCTTGTCTTCAAAGTTTTGACACGTGCCACTTTATTGGTATGGCTTTGAAAACATCGTACGCCACTGCCAAGGTTTCAGTCGGCGCTATCGAATTAGTGTTTGTTTCATGAGATGCTAAGCGCTATTGGTCTGATTCGGTCCCAGGTCTCCGTATAATATTGTTGTTCTTTTTGCTCACCGCACTCGCGAAGCAGCGCGAGCAACAATTTTCCTGTCTATAGGGACCCCCTCGGAGCACCATTTACGCGCACCGCGTGGGGTGTGTCTCTTAATGGTGGCTGAGAAGCGCTGTAGCTGTGTTATGGTGTACTTTAGCTTAGTCTCGGTGCATGCATGTGCTGTGTTTGATCGGATCTTCTTGAATTGGAGAACCTCTTAGCGGTGCTGCTAGCAGGGCATCCAGTGGACTACGACTGAGAGGGAAACTTCGTACTTCTGATTTTTACACACAGTGAAGTTGCTGCCCCTTACGTTTGGTGTTACCACAGTATGGTGTTAAATCGTGTATTACCTGCTATAACCTACTAAGTAGTATTAGAATCTGTCCTAATATTGGTAATGAGATATCCATAAAGCGGACTTGTTCTGTTGATGTGCCGCATGAGCTTCATCCTTTCTCGTTGATCATGGAAGTCACGAGAGGCACTCCCGTAATTAGCTGCTTCGTTATATTGGCATATCTTAGCAGTCCGGCTAATTACTCCCGAGCCAATCGTCCCTGGTATGCCTCGTGTCCCCCAAGCCTGACTTTGATGAGCTCAGGAAATTGTACAGCCGACGTCACTGGACTTGAGCTTCTCAGCACTGCCGCCTTTTCTCCGTACTCAAATTGCCCGCCATTAATTGACCTCATTGTGGTACCGAGAAACGTTCTAAAGATATCTGTTGTTGGTGTTGAGTTCGGAATGCCAGGCTATTAAAAACAACGTTTCGTGACACATGCGTTTTGATTTTTTTATGTCCTCAACAGTGCCTGTTCATCTTATATCTCTGTTCTCATGTAGCCTGCTTGTCATTTATTTCTTTGATGTGCGGTACTGATCAGTATCCAAACAGGGTTCCCAGCCATACCTGGAAATCCTGGAAAAATTAGGGAAAACGAAAAGAGTGCTTTAAATCATGGAAAAGTCATGGAATTTCCAACAAAATTTGTTAAATCTTATTTAATCTTGGAAAAATCATGTAATTTGTTGATCCAAAGATGCAAACTATTTTTTCGTGTTCCGACACAGAAAAAGTCCTTGGCTATGATGTCTTTTTAGTGTACTTATGTGATTGTGGTACACTGAATGCCTACCAAAAGAGAATAGCGCCTTTTGCCTTCAGAACTTCTTCTCCTTTGACACCATAATGTGGCCTTAGTTAGCAGTATAGTGTAAAAGCTGATGTACTTGATGCACACCTGGCCTTCAGAGTGCTGTCTTTAGTAATGAGATATAACTACCTGACTATGTATGCCCTACAGGCTATTACCAGGTTTACCTGGATTAATTTTAATGGAGACTAGTACGCCTCTTGGCATAAGACCATCACCCGTGGTAAGGGGCCCATTCAGCGCCGTCATTTTTTATGGCCAGCCTTCAATAGAGTTTTGGCATTTTTCACATCTCAGTCAACCCACCGGACGGTCTTAGACTGAAAAAGATTGTAATGATGCCTCTACTCCTTCTGCCTCTTTTCGGGTGGAGTTACTGATTCAACGCCGTCAATTTTGATGGCCAGCTAACTCAAGATGTTTGCCATGTTTCACATCTCGGTCAATCCACCTGACTAGGAAGGTACCTAAAAAAATTATGACTGAACTCCTGCCTCTCTTTGAGTGAACAGACAACAAAATTCATTGCCGTTATTTTTGATAGACAGCTAATTCTAGTTTATTGGTGTTGGTCATATCTAGGTCAAGCCACCTGACTCCCTACAGAAGATTATGAGCCCTCTCTTTGGGTGGACAAACATATATAGGTATCGTTAGCTACTTGAATCTTCAACAAAAACATTACTGCTCTTTGCTTTGCTTGCAGGTGATAAAAATTGTAGATTGCAATAACTTTAGCATTGTTAACGAACATTCAACAATGCTCCAGGCCATTTGATTCCGTTGCAATACTTGCCTGTATTCCTATTAAACAAGCATCATTGCACCTTTCAGAAAATTAAATTCAGTAGCTACTGTAATTAACTCTGGTCTTTTGTCTGGGTTGGAAATTATGTATGGGAAGTACCCAATTGCCGAACTAATTCTATTTCCGAGCAAACGGCTATTAATTGATAGGATTATTGTTATCACCTATCCAATAATAGCTGTTTGTTCGGAAATAGAGTTAGTTCGGCAATGGGGTAATTCCCCTAATTCGTTTTCATCCTGGAATTTTAAATTTCCATCATGGGAAAATCATGGAATTTTATTTTCTTCAAATGCTGGGAATCCTGCTATAGATGCCGTTACTGTTGGGTTCGAGATATTTGGTATAGCTAATAATGCCGTACGTTTGAAAAAAATGCAAATATGATTTCTGTTTGGTTGTCTTTGCGATTTTTATCTTTCTCCGTATTTGAGTTTCCTGCCGTTGACCTCTGCTGCCAAGAAGCCGTCCAAGGGTGTTGTGAGCATTGGGTCCGCAGTGCGCGTTAATTGAAAATATGCATTAGAAAAATGCGGTTCTGATCTTAGTTTGGTTGCGTTCAGCAACGACCACCTGCATGGGTTCGTATCTTGAGCCTTGTGGGCACCATTGCCTGCTCTGTGGTACCGAGAACTGTTCTAAAAATATTTCTGGGAGTCTTCGAGAATAAACTAATTATAGAAATCCTGCCGCTCCGACCATTATTATCAATTAATTGGTACTAGCCACTTAATTTTATTCCTACTGAATTTCTCCATAAATATCAATCTCATTTTTCATAACGTTGCATTGGTAGCATGCAAGTACATACGTATCGTTCAGCACATCTAATCACTTCTTTAAATTATATCTTTCGTTGTCTTACCATACCAGCGTTTACCTTTCAACGCAGCCTAGTAATGAATTTGCGAGTGATGCATTCATTAAAGTGCATTATAATTCCTTATGTTAGTAGAAAATTACAACCCTGACAATTTTTAAACTCAATGCATTTTTCGCAGTTGAGATCCCTCTCATCGTCCCTATGATTTGTAAACAGTGAATTCTTTTTTTTTTAAAGATCCTCTCATCGCCGCATATGTTTGTGGTTTCCCAATCTATCCCCTAACTTCAAGAAGTCTGTTGTGATGTCTGAGGGGGTAATGGCTTCAGGAACTAGTCCACGACCGCTGGTGGTGCTGTTGATTGTTGTATGGTTCTGGGAAAGGTCCTTTCTCCTTGCGTGAGCTTCCTCCCACCCACTGAGTTACTTGCTTGCGACCTAGAAATTCCCTCGGACTTCCACATGTCTTGGGTAACTGAGTTTCCGGTGCGCCTATAGATTGGTCATTTTCCGTCTAGATAGGAAATTGTTGATCCAACTCGTCTTGTGTTTGGGGAGAGGAAATTATGGCCGCGCTTCATTTTCTCTTCATGCTGTACTTTGTAAAAGGAAATTGTCGAAGCGTTTTGTTTACATTCGCTTCGTATCCGTGATAGAGCCCGTGCACGATACGACTACCATATATAAAATCATGTATCGTACATTTGTTCCTCTTCATATTTTCTAGTAAGAGCCGCCTTCCCAAAGGAGGCGTTAGCTCCCAATGCGCTGTACTACTTACCATTTTCATTTTCCAACCAATAGTGTTTTGAGCTGTTCTCAACATTGTCTCTACTTAGTGCACTCATGCCCGCGGACCCAGTGCGGCAACACTCCCCTGCTTAGGTTCCTGGCTCTTCTTTACATACTGTGTGTCTCTACTCTTTCCACTCTTGAAATACCGCGTTTTGTTAAAGGAAACTTCTGTTTGGCCATTATTGAAAGAACTACTCCGAGTATATCTGCATGTTCAGGAATTGTGGACTGTTTGGTGGTTATTCGTGCCTATGGCTGAACTCATTAAAAAATGTTTATAGATGAAGGCATATTCTGAACTAGTCATCAATTTTGTTATCACCGGAAGCGTCTGTAATATTGTGCATTATGATTCTGTTCCTATCGAACCATATCAGCTCTTTTTATCAACTGTTCACTTACGAAGCCGTGTGTCTCGCTGGACATAGTCGAGAAGGGGAGTTCGCTATTGGTGCCAATAAACACCATTTCTCTATAAGCGTGGAGATACAGTTATTGTACCAGTACATGCTTGAGTCCCCGTATTTTTTCATGCATTTTTTCTAAAATATATTGCATCATCTTTTGTTTTATATTCATTCCCAAATTTATATTACTGTCATTGTGTTTCGCCTGTACCATGCGCTAGACACTACGACACTACGACTTTGGATAACACAAGCCTTGACCACAATACCTTCTTCACATCGTCACAGTCACAGCGACGACTAAAAGTAGATTGCCCTGGCATCCATACTACAGCTTGTCAAGTATAAATAGCCAAAGCGCGATCGCTCGGCAAGGTTCTCGTTGTCTCGAGGCAAAGTTACGTCGGCGCGCCAAGTTCGATATCGCCCAATAACTTCCTCTTCGCCCCATCCAGGCGTTTAGAAGCGTCACATGGACTAGCTTCAGCAGCACGTGGTATTATATTGGGAGGCTCCTCTTGGCCGTGGCGCGGTGCATGGACTCGGGCGTTAATGCTCATTGATATTCAGAGAGAACCTTCTCGCCAATTTTAGAACTGGTAGCGCTACTTCACCGAAGGCCAGTGCTGCCGTTGCTGGGCAGTACATGTCGTATGTCGGTACAGTTTCTGCAGCTGTCTCCTATTCCTTGATATTGAAGGCGCCCGTCTCATCTCGTTCTCTGTAGTTGCGGGCTTCATGATGCTTGGCTTTGGGGCAGCGCTTGTGTGTAACTCTATATGGCTGGAAACGACACAGATACGGTGTGGAATATTATCACGCGCCCTGCGTAGACATCGGGAAAACATGCATCGTCTCCCTGCTCAATGGCTACATGAACAGCCGGAGTTGAGACAGCTGTGCAGAGGTCCTCCGTTATGAGACATGCTACTTACGTGTTATTGTTAGCTCAGTTCTTTGAAGATGGACGTCTGGTTTTATTGTGATTTCATCACGACAGCATAATCGACACCAGCGACAAATAGATTTGTTGAACTATTGTGAAGGAAGTGGCGCGTAATTATTACTCGCGAACATGCGAGAGAGGGATAATATGTTCTGTCTGTATGTGCCCGCCTTTTCCCCCAAAAACTGCCAGAAGAAATTGCGCTATCACCACAATCTTTCGCAGACAGTCAGGCTGATTGACCTAGATGTGAAAAATGTCCAAATTGCTGAATCAAGCATTTCCAACATCCTCCCTACCCTCCCCACAGTAAATTTGGTCTCACCTATTGTAGAATCGAAATTTTTTTACTTCATCCCTTACAAATTATGCACGCTACACAAACGTATTCCTTAAAAAATGGATCTTCTTGAGTCGCTCATCAGCGTTTAGGATTGGGACTCAAATTCAAGGAATTTTTCCAGCGGAACGTTTGTTCAAATTTACCTTTAAATTGGCTACCAGTCCCGAATCCGAATATAAAACCTTTCATGGCACGACTGTCGGTCGCAACACAGTCGCCATATCATTATTCCTTCGTGCCGCCTTTGCCATTTGAGCCTATGGACGTACGCGCAGCTCCGCCTATCGAGCAATCAGCGCAGCCCGCGTGCGTCGATCACCCGCCAGAAAAACGGTCGCTATTGTGCACCGTTACGCAGCGATAGCGCGCCTCCTCTTCACGTACGGCGCGCGTGTGGCACACACACTCTCCACAAGGTCATGACTCCCACTGCCATAGTGCCACTCGGACTAGGGTGCGGGGCGTCTATCAGCTCTATAGGGTAGCTTCACTACCGCCACTGTCGTACCATGGGCCTCGTCATGGCTTCTTTTGAATTTATGGCGAGAATGTTAAGTGCTGCCATGTCAGCACTTACCTGCTCAGGCCCTTGCAGCATATTCGGTCTCCCCTCCCTCCCCCCAACCGCTGATATGCAACTTAGCTTCTGAGGCGCCCAAGAACTTTGGTAGGGGAGGTTAGTTTAGGAGGAGGTAGCATTCCCAACACGCTGTTCCCATACAAAATATGTTTTTGTAATATCGTCTCCGTTTTTTTTATCTACGTCCTGCTTGCGATCATTCTTTTTTTTCCTTTACGGACTGACCCCTTTGTACTGAGCAGTGGAATCAAAGCTGGAATGTATGTGGTGAGGATAACAATGATATAGGAAATAATTATAAAGACATCAGTAGGCAAAACCTCAAGTTGGAACGATAAGCATGCACTTCAGATTCTGTAATGTTTGTTACTGCTACTCAAGTGAATACTTAATTCTTAACGAAGCACGCCTTGTAGAAAAACAGTAACACACACTGCCCCCTTCGCTTGCAAAGTCTAAAGCTATCTTTAAAGTTGCATTTTTTTTACTCTGGTTCCGCTCACTTGAAGCTCTAAGGAAATAGAGGCCTAAAAACTTTCAAATTTTCTGCCGTCGCTGTGCCGCAACTTGACCTTGCAACTCCAGCAATAGAGTTTCAAAATTGGCACCGTCTACCGCCTCATAAAATCCAGCGCATTGCTCTTCAGTTTTTGCTCTGCAGATCTTCTGTTCACGAGTGCCAGTCGATAAGTCGTCGGGTCCGTGAGAGAGAAGAGAGCCTTCTCGTGTAGGGCCCGCGATGCCGCCACCATTTCTCCTAATGCATTATAGAGCGAATGTATACGTGCATTTCCTGCTCTTGTGCGACAACAGCTGCCAGCTTTTGGGGGGAACTCAACCGTAACAAGGCAAAGCACGAAGCTTCGTATATCGCTTATGGTGCCTTTTATCCGTGTAATTTTGTTGTGTTTTGGTGCACCGTTCAGCAGAAATGCTGGACTTTGCTTCCTTTGAGATATTCGTGCTTGCTTCGTTTGGTGCGCCGTCGAGCTGAAATGCTTTACGTCATCTCTTCCAGTTAGTTGAGGAGGAATTTTGTTTTGGTATCTGCGCAGTTTGACAAAGCTGTACAACTTCACTTCTTTTTATGTAGTTTTACAATTCTACCTTGTTCAGTATTCCGTCTCATCAAAAATGAACTTCGTTTCCTGTTGAAAAAAAAAAAACTTATGTTTT
Organism: Parhyale hawaiensis; assembly: GCA_001587735.2. Classification (NCBI taxonomy): domain Eukaryota; kingdom Metazoa; phylum Arthropoda; class Malacostraca; order Amphipoda; family Hyalidae; genus Parhyale; species Parhyale hawaiensis. The sequence goes on along the minus strand of LQNS02278091.1, from coordinate 49,347,474 downwards.
ATGTGTCTTGATGCTCATTTCTGATGATATATCCCCGGGAGTAATGATAGGACAATGTAAGCCGCCTCTCAGAAGCAGAATTACTGCCTTCAGCCCTACCACTCGAGAACCGTACATTGACGTTCATACCTGCTAATTCCCCCATTGCTAGGCGCACAGTTTCCCCGTAACTAAAATATGAAACGGTTCTAAAGTATCACCGGAAGAGGAGCTGGGGAAAGTTTCGGTTCCCTGTAACTTTGAAGCTTTGCGCTGCTAATTCGCCTAATTGCCAATCCTGCCGCACCAAATGCTATGTAGCTTCTGCCTCTTCGGTTCTGACGTATAAAAAGAATCGCTGCTCGTTGGGATGATGTTGTGTTAAAATCCGCTGCTACTTTAGCAATTAGTGGCGAAGAACGTTGGTCATTGCATCACTATCGCTGACAAATGCTATGGTGATGAAAACCTCCCTGCATGTATATATACTCTACGGAAATTCAACAGTACTACATTACTCTAATTAAACCTGGGCTTACTCAAGCTGTGCTACCTCCCTGCAAAAGCTGTATTTCTGAATGAACTGCAATTGGAGAACTAATTCTTTTACCGTCTGGTTAAAAAAAAACGTTAATATTCGATCTTAGTCTTTGTTGGGAAACCTGTGTCAGAGCAGCGCCCAACAAGCACGTGCACGCTATACCTACCTCGAGCGTTGGAGCAAGTCTGTTTTCAGAAATATCTTTCATTCGAAGCTTGGGTAACAAAGGCACTACTCTTTCGTCCTCTGATATCTCACGTGTCTGGTACGAATAATTTATTTACTGTGTGGCTTAAAATTCATGACCGAGTACATGCACGAATTTTCCAGCTAATAATGCGTGAAGCTCCCGCGAAAACTGCCTGTTATGCCGTGAATCCCTATAGACTCCAGACATATTCCAAACCTTTATCGAAGCTAACTTTTCAAAAGTATCGCTCCAGTTGCTGGACTCGGTGGATTATTCACGGTATATGTTTTTTTCTAGAAACGCTATTGGCCTCGCATAACGGTCAATAATGAACTGCCATTAATTATTCATAGACGCGCTGCTGTTCTCGCCGCTGTTGTTAAAGGCGTGTCTGCCTTTGGAGCCGCGCGCGTGAGTAATAGTGACACGCGTAAAGCCCCAGCTATCTGATGTTCTCCACTTCCCTGTCGTCTGTTTGCGCCGCTGACAATGACCCGTAGGCTTTTGTCGTGTTTTTTTTTTAGTTCGTTCCTGTTTATATAAACTGCGCGGTTTTGATGTGGTAGGAGTTGCTTTTTGCAAGAGCTTCCTTCACTGTTGGAACGTATGTCTTGGTTTTGGTTTTCCTTTTAGAAGAGCTCAAACTTGAGCTTTGAATTACATCTGTGCAACGTGAATGGGCTTACTTGTTATATTGCTAAGTCGTTCCTCGTCGTTGATTCCTTATAAACCTGCCTCTACCTGTGTAAAATATTTCACTTTTCTTCAGTTTTATACACTTCTCATACACTAAATCACAGTGCCAGCTTCACCCTGACATTTCTAGAGCCAACCGGTTAGTCATTCATCAATGGAAACGACAGACTTTTTGCTCGCTGTATCAGTGCAATTTTTCATGGACGAGGTCCGGATTTGTTGGCGGCACGTATTCTTTGCGACCCGCACGTTTCCATCTTCCACGCTTGCATGCATAAGCCGCTGCCAGACCATTGTTCACGCTCCCATATGCGCCCGACTTCGCCGTGTTTTGCCGAGTACGCTGCTCAAAATAGGCAGGCGCTTGGTTTTGCAGCCCTAAAAATTGAGCTGCGCTTGTCTTCGAGTCGTTCTTTCTGGCGGAGCCGTCTCGCAGCAGGCAGTTCTTTCATCAGTGGCAGCTGCATGCAGTCTTCTTTTGATGATGGATGTATTGTGAGCGCCTAGCTTGCTTTGTCGGTCGGTATGAAACAACTGGTTTATAAAAATTGAAGTATCAGATATCGAACGCTGATGCGAAGCAGAAGCGCTCTATGTATGCACAAATCGCTCTTGAGTCGATTCCTTTAACAGTTGCCATCCTGGGAGATTCACATCGTTGTTGCTTAGGTATGTGGGGGTGGAGCTGTGGTCCCGAAATCACGGTTTTTGTAGTGTTTATAGTTATTGAAACACGCGAGGTGTTCCATCCGTGACTGCTGCCGTAGCGCCGAAAGTACCTATGTATGATATATCGTAGCTTCCTCTGCATCAGTGGCACTGTTTTGCACCTCTGCCGTTGGTACTCGAGTCACCGGGCAGCAACAGCTGTGTCGTATGGTCCCTCCAACAGGTTGCTGGCTTAACCAACACCAAGGCCGCTAGGGAGGTTCCTTCCAGCGTCTAAAACAATATCTTTATGCCTGCCGTCCGCCTATTGCCCACATCGCTGCTCCTTCCATATGCTGTAGTGCCTTAATAACACTCGCCAAGAGTATGAAGACAGCACTCGCGGGACCTCTTCAGCTGAGCACCTCGCCAACGCCAGACCAAACTCTTGGTGTTCTTTCAGGCAATTGAATTGTTTGGCGAGTGGTTATTTTTGCATACGTTATAGTGACGTCAGTTACCTATTACGAGTATGTAGAAGCTCACAGATTAAAAGAAAAGGGGAGTATTCGCTTCGTGTTATATTAGCTGCCGTCGGAGTGTTTCCTTGGACGTCGGATTTATATATATGATAGAGTATTACTGTACAATTTTCGAGAGTTACCTACTTGTATTCCTCAATGCATCCCGATGCACCTTAGTAGGAATTATCGGAACTTGTGTACAAGAGTTTGGTAACTTAACCGCAGCTGAACTTTTATTTTACTGCGTCTGTGTCCCGTTTTTGACTTGATTGAGCTCATTAAGTTGGAAATGCTCGCTTTAGGCATGCGAGCATGTCGTTACCCGTTTGTGTTGCGAATATTTGCCAGTGTTACAGCAGAGAAGCCAGTGTGTCGCAGTCTTGTTTTTCTCCTCTCCTGCCATGGTTTAGACATACCCGGAAATTGATCTGCTACATATTATCAGTGATTTTGTGGGATTGAAGAATTAGGCTCCCATGTGTCCGAGTAACGTATTGTATTATCTGTGAATGTTGCCTAAATTGTGTTGATTTTTTTTTTTTAATTAACGTTTTTACTGTTTTGTTGATGGTACCGTTTTTCATAGGTAGCCAGCCGTTTAACACCTCAACTTCTTTCTCGCTATAATATTGAGAGATCGTTACCGCATCCCACTCCTCAGTGAAATCTCTCAGTCATCATTTCATGCACGAAGAAACATTGGTTAGTTCAGCTTCAACTATATTAATCGCACACACAACTTTGTTTACTGTCACTGTGCACCCGATGCCATCGCACCGACCAATTATTGCTCGCATTTCTCCTGAGCTCTTCAGTCTCGGGGAAATAAATTTAGCAGTTGGATGCCATAGGGCAAGTTTTTACAGTAGGACATTTGTCAGAGCAGAACTTGTTTGGGGATTAGTTTGATACGATCGTATGGACCTAATGAGGCTGTTGGGTGTGATGTGCTGCGCTCCGGCCCTCGCTTTTGTCTTTGATTATTGACTCTATTCTCTTGACCGAATCGGAAAATTATAGGTGGTTATCGGATGTTATTCGATGCTTCCTCTAAATTTCGGTTAATTCTCTATAAATTACCGATCGGGTACTTACGCTCGTTGCAGCTCGCCGTTGCGGAGCGACAGCGAGGCCATATGGACGCCAGTCTTAAGCTTTGCTTGTGCTTGAGCGCACCGCATGCATTGTCGGCTCGGGAAGGGACCTCATTGTTTCGCCGGCCGTTGTTGCATTAATTGGAGTCATTCTTCGGGCTGCGGGCTTCCCAAAGAACCCTATTGTTACTATTCGTGACATCTTGTGTTTTGAGTTTAACCAGTTGTGAGAAGCTTAGGGCTTTGTTACAAGCGTTCGTTTCACTCGGCTTAGCACGCCAGGAGCAACTCACCGATTGACAGGCAATTCCTTGTTATTGTTTTACTGTTTTCCGTCCTGCTGCTGATTGCACTTCAAAATGCCAAGAGGTACGGATGAGCTTCAAAAAATCGTTACTGCGTAACTTGCGCATCATGCCTTACGCAATCTGTGCTCGTCATTTCGAATTACCGGGCGCGTTTGATCTGAAAAGAATTTTTGCACCGTTGTGGTCACTGTGCCGACGCCCAAATCTCTATGCATGGTCAGCGAGAGCCGCAGATGCCGCTGCCATTCATGAAGTGTTGCTGGCGGGCCCACGCGCTGGTGCCTCATGCGTTCGCTCCTGCAAAAACGGCTGATCGAAGGCCGCCGTTTTTTGTCCTCCCTCAATTGTGTGAATGACCACCATCGGGACTTCTACAACGACTGGTCTCTCCGCAGCCCATGCAGGCTTTGTGTAGATGTCGTGTGTCTTTCTGAGATATTACGGCCTTGTCGCAAATTGTGGATCTGTGTTCTGCAACCGTCAGTCGCGAAGTTGATTTGGTTCGTCTGTGACCGAGATAGGTAGTCTGCGTGTACTTGTGAAATATGGGGTCTTACAGAAGCAACTGGCTCCTGTGTTTTCGAGTCTTAGTGTTCAATAACACCCATGTCTCGGACTCATAGTATTTGCGCGTAGTGTGCCTCCTGTACCATTAGTTGGAAGAAATTTCTTTGGCGGTCCAGAAGTTCGTTGTGATTTTTGTACTGCATCTGGTCCTTTGTTCTGCAATCCAGTCCGTCTTTATTTCCTGGGCTGTTCGAACTGGTTTACAGCTCACCAGATGAACTGCTAACGTAGAGAGTACACCCGCTCCCAGACTAACACTCAATTAGTTTCCGTTGTTGAATTCGAACCTCTTTGTGTCCGAAGTCTCGATCACATAATATTCTATTACTGCTGTTGTAGCTAACTACTCAACTGTCCTTCGTGACGAAGTTATCATCCATAAGTTTCCTTGACTCCGATGGTGATGCTTTGCATCGAGTTTTATGGTTGAAAACTAATTCTATTCCGAATGGTTGAACTCTCTACATTAATCGCTTCAGCACTCGTAGAGACTCAACTACATTTACATTGGAATTTGCACGAGTTTCACATTAAAGCACGTCGAGATGTGTAAACACCGTATGCACTTAGTAGCCTCGACTACAGCACTCGGACGTTGGTCAAATGCTTCCATGCGAGACCAGAAGGCCCAGGTTTGTTTGTCCAAAACTGTTGAATTTACCCCCGACAAAGTTCCTCAAGGCTCTTGTGGTAAAGCTGGCATGCTGTGCTAATTTTCCGCAGCATCTGCCAGTGCCATTGTTCCTGCCAAATAATGCATACTTCCCTTACCTTTTATCTCAGAAATAAACTGCACCTGCTCATTTTAGAGTCGGGATCATACTATGCGCCATTTCTGCTGCAAGTGGGCACAAATACGCCAAAAAGTATCCTCTAGATGAAGCACAGCTGCAAGTTTTTAACGAGCTCTGCTGGATGAAACTCAAGAGTTGGAAAAAATCTAACGATGCTATCACGTCATAGCATTCAGTCTCGCATAGCTAATGTTGACCGTATTTGACGTAGAGCTAAACCACCGATGCGGACGATGCTCAAGGTCGCCTTAACTATTTACTGTGCACTAATACGTGAGGAGTTTTTGTGTAACCTGACGCCCATTCTCAATTGCTCTCCCAGTCTAACTGTTCCTCTCTCCAGTCTTCATGGCCGACTGTTCTTTGGTCTACTGAGTACTGTCAAGGCCCTTCCAAATGTCTGATTGATGCCCACACGCGTAACTGAGTTTTAGAAATGTGCGTTGTTCATTACATAAGCTGTGTCGTCACCTTGAAGGTGCTTGCTGAAACGTCAAGGACGGTCAGTGCATTTGCCGTATATCGGTGGCGTCGGTTTGTTGCACAGCTGGAAATGTTTTCAAACTTTTCCCGTGAGTGAAAAATAGCCTCGTCACAGTAAAGGTTCTGTATGGATTTTAACAGTTTAATGTTGTGTATTGCAAAAAAACAGAAAAAGTGTAGTGAGAGGAAGATCTGATGCGCCAAGAAATTAAAACTAAGCTTAGCTACATTGAGGTAAGAATGGCGTATAGGACGGCCTGTTACGATGTACGGTAGGGGTTTAAACATCCATTCTTTTGCCTCGATGTGTGTATTTGAATTTCTTGTCGTTTCTGAATTTCATCTTTTTCTGCTTACCTTAGTTTATCAGTACATACCGCTGAAAACTTTCAAATACATACAGTATATACGGTACCTTATAAAAGTGAACAGTTTTGTATGGCCGTGCAAAAATTGTGTACGTGTGAAGTCTAAGGGTTCTACTGTTATTAAACAACTCTTGTAATAATACCACTTTCGGATTGGTCATTTTAACACAAATACTAATTGGAAATTGAGCCATCAGGAGGAACCGCACCCGCAGCGTATAGCGCCACCTCTACGGTAAGAGTATGATAGGCCCTAAACAGATTTTGCTCGCTGCAGGCGGACACACATGTTGAGCCCCTCACTGTTGCCGGTATAGCACGGCATTCGCTCTGCTACAGCAGGCTACAATAATATGGATGACTCTTGCGCAGTAGAGGCTACGCAGTAGTACGGTGTGTTCAAGTCTTATTGGATGTTCTGCTATTTGTAAATAGTTTCTGACCCACCTTTCAGTCATTATGCAGCTGTTATCTAGTCGTCGCAACCGAGATCATTAATGGTATTCTACAAATACTCTTTACTAATGCATTCTTCGTTCCGCTACATCTCAGTACTGTTAATATTACCACAAGTTCCGCATCGCGTCCCACTCTAGCCGTAAACTCGTGGCGTGCTGGTGAGGGCGGGCGTGAAATACTTATCAGTGTTTACGAGTACTTGTAAGGTGTTAAGTTGCTGGCGCGATGAGTCGTATATTGTAAATGTATGGTGGCCATGCTATCGCGTGGCGATGTGTTTATGAGAATGCATATCGCACCAGTGTCAGCTGACTGTGGTGTAACGCAAGGTGTTATCGCAGCGCACTGCTGCCAAGCTCTGTAGCTCTGCTGGCTGCTACATAATGGGATCCCGTGTTCCTCTACAGAGCCTTACTGTGGCCAACAGCTGGCCAACTTCTTACTCGAGCGTGTCGCCCCCTGCTTAAGTTGGCATGTTTATGGAAGCATAGGGCGGGGCGGACTGAAGCGATCCTGCATGTTCTGCCCTTACATGTGTTCACTCAGCGTCTCCTGTTCTTTTTGAACACCGAACGTGTATGGGATCCCAGCTTCCAAACTGGTGTCCCTGCTTGTCCCGTCTGCTATATGATGCCTTCACCATATGAATAGATACTACATCCCGCTCGTTTCTGTTGCCGCTCTACCTGATTTGGGTATGTTCCTCTTCTGTCCTGTCAATAACATGTCTACGTACCATCGGTTTTCTTTCTGAACGGTAACCGTCGTATTCTAGTTACAACAATACCTGAAAGTTAGAACTAATGCACTTATTCGTTTATGGCGTTAGCGATACTTATTTTTTTTATTATTCACATTTATTACACTTGCTAACGCTTTGAATTTCAGTTCAGTTTAATCATTCCTATTTGGTTGATAATCTTGGTATGTTGTCAGCCGGTGACGTCTTGGAGAAAAGTTCTTCTGTGGTGTCCATAAACTCTTGAGATTTGCGAACCACCTACACAAATGACGAAGCCGATCGTTACCCGCTTTAAGAGCCTAACCGTGCTGGATTTTAAAGCGACCTGTTCTTCGAAATTTATCTGATGCGCTCAGCTCCAGGATTTTTTGTGGCTTCCTATAATGAGCTCGCGGTCAATTGCCTCTCCGAGACTTGAGGGTCCTTGCTGGCTCCTGGGGCTACTGCGCTTGCTTGTCTTGTGCGATGCTACCTCCCCCTCCGACCTCTCTCGCTCCACCGCCTCCTCTCCTCTTCCCCCCTCCCGTTATCTGACTTTGACCTACCACCACCAGCCTTGTAACATCCCATTTTTCTTCATCTTCGTAGTAGTGTCTACGGTTAACAGTCACCGTCGTCGTAGCTGTGTGTACCATCGGAGCTAATATACGATGCCCGAACTGTTGCTGTTTGAGCACCGTCTTACAGAGCCTTCCTCTCTTCCCCATCATCACTAATACTGTATCCAACTTCTGCGTGCAGTCTGTATGTACACCAGCACAACTTGCCCGACCGTTTGTGTGCACCAGCGAGTACATGCTGCAGCTGCGGGCAATGTCACTCTCGAGTTGTCGACTCCATAAGCCAGGCTGTGCCAGCGAGCTTTAGCGTTCGATCCGCCGCTCCTCCAGCCGCGTTTGTTGACCCTCAGCACCGACTGCATGCACTTCTGATTCTATTCTGCTTCGCTCACCGCTGCTCTCTTGATCTCTATTGCTCTCCCGTGACTTAATTGATGAATGGCACCTGCAACCCTCGCTCTTCTGCCTGACCACTCCTGCTGGCTGGCGTGGACTTCGCTTTGATCTCATCCTCTACAGAACTAACGGGGCGTATGCGTTGGCGCGCTACTGCTATCGTTCTTGAAACTATAAATGCATTGCTAGATTTTTTTAGGGTAACTTATGAGCTTTCTCGTTTTGATATTTCACACTTGTTTTTGCCGAATAAAGTCATGTTTAGGAAGCTTTTTCAAAGCTCAATAAGAAATGGAGCTCACTATCGTAAACCTTTCAATTTGAAATATGCCTGTTTTCCTAATTGCGCCCTAAGAGCAACAAGAAGTATCAGAAAACTGTGTTGATAGAGTGCATTCTTTTGTTTTTTTCTTCGACACATGCTGCATGTTCTTGATCACACTTGAACTGACCCTGTCTCTCAATGTTTCCCATGTTCAAAACTCATCTTGCGCTCAGTCATGAGAGGAGCATCAGTGCCTACGCAGGTCATGTGGGGACCATTGACCTAATGTATGTAGTCGGAATATTATTTTCTTCTTTATTCTGTTTTTCGTTGATCGCTGTGCTCAAGCTCTTATTTCTTAGCATATTTTTCTCCTATGCTTGGGTTTGTTCCTCACTTTGCTTGACGTCCTACACGTCCCTTGCTTCTTGTCCTCATTGGACCACTACGAACTCCACAACTGATTCACCATATTTCTTGCCATACTTTGCGCCCCTTCTCTGTCTCTTTAAAGCATCAGTTGTCGCCCAATCAGATGTCAAGTTTTAAACTTGTCACTAGTTATATATATATATATATTTTTTTTTTGTAGTACGGATTTAACCTGGAAAACGTCAACATTTCATTGCCCGTCTGACGCTAATTTTCAACATTGGCGGTTTAGAGCAGACGGGGGTAACGGTTCTGTGGTAGCCTGCTCGCCGGAAGGCTACAGGCACTTCCATGTTTACCTACTAAGCCGGGCTGTTTTCTAATGGCCAGTGGTACTGATGGTTCGTGTGCTTCTCAAGTGCCGCCGTGACTGCAAGCTTCTGTGTGTAGGCCGTATGGAGCTTCCGTGATCATAATAACCTTCATTTACTGTTCACACATCGTGCAGTTCCTGCCTGCGATCCGTGCGCTCGGGCACTCGCCTTATATGCAAGCACTCACTCAGCTATCATCTGAGAGCGAAAGTGCAGTATCATCCTCGCTGCTCCGGCTCTATAACCTTCAACTCCTCCATCATTTTTTGCCTCACGGAAGCGTTAGCGTTTCTTTCCTAGAGCGCTACTGTATTGCACTACAGTACCTTCCTCGCAGATTTTCACACGCTTTATTATGCCGGTAACGCTTCTGACTACCGCATGTGTACTGTGAAGCTGGATAAATGCATCCAATTGGAGGGGTCTGAAAGATTACCTATTAACACATCTGACGTTGTATTAGGTTATTATAACTTGAAGACCTATGCTCGTCTATCGANTTTTCTCTCGCTATATTAAGCCGGTAACGCTTCTGACTACCGCATGTGTACTGTGAAGCTGGATAAATGCATCCAATTGGAGGGGTCTGAAAGATTACCTATTAACACATCTGACGTTGTATTAGGTTATTATAACTTGAAGACTTATGCTCGTCTATCGACTTTGTCTCATTGCCATTCGACATGTGCGTTTAGCATGTGAAAAGTTTAACTGCATTTTAAATTGAGTTTTTTTTTCTTGCATACCAGTTGCGATTGTCAGAATATCTTGCCGTGTTCGGTCCCTGCTTGCCTTCCAGCGACAGCACAGCGTGCTGCCGCTGAAGCCGACATTTCTAAGGGCCATTGGCAAGAAGCGGTCCCCAAATTATGCGTGAAGACGGTGATCTTCCATCGAATTGCCCTGCAATATTGCTCCTCCTTCTGGAGCCGTGCCCCAAATCTCCCGCCTCCTATTCTCTATCACACTCCATGGCGCGTCTGGGAGTAGTTCTGGCATAATTTCCCCCGGGCTTATTCAAATTCTTCGCTTATCCGCGACTGCAATTCTTATTGTTAGAAAATATCTCGAGGCAGCATTTTCAGGATTAAAGTTGGGACTGTAAAATGCGCATATTTTTGTCGCTCGCTTCTATATAAGTTTACGATAGGGCTCCGTCTTTGTGCTGGGTGGAGGAATGTTATGGCGTCTGGGGCCAAGCTTTGTGTGCCAGGAAATTTAGCTCCCAAAGTTGTACGTGAAAATATGGAGGATGAGGAGGGAGGGGGAGCAATGTTAACGTGCTCTCAGGCAGACCGTCTACAATGCTGTGCTGGGTCGCCGCTGCTGCATGGTTCAGCATCGTGGTAATGATTAGTCAAGACTGCTGCAGCATTTAGCTAGAATCCTGATGGTCGTTCTGGAAGTGATGCAGCCTCGTAGCTAGCTAGGGTCATTATCGGACAGGGAGGACTGTAGTACATTGTTGAGCAGATGTCGTTAGGCCGCTCCATTCTGACTGCGTTGCTACAACACCGTGGCTATGGCTGTGATAGTCACCCTGACCGACCGTACTGCAGTGCAGGTCTGCACCATTACCACTGGATTCATGGTGCAACTTCGTAAGCATCTGGCGCGTGTCAAGCGCCAATTTAGGTGAGCTAATGTCATAATTGCAGTCTCTTCGGATGATGGTACTAATATCGTGCTGGGAACAGAGTCCGAATTGAAAATATGTTGTGTCTCCCTCGCTGGGATTTATTACCTCCGCCAGGGAGGCCATGTTTTTGTTGGCGTCTGTTCTCTTATTCTGTTCGTCTGTCACCCTGATAACTCGAAAAGTTATGGACGGATCTTTATGAAATTTACAGGGAATGTTAGGTGTGTTAGGAGGAACCGGTGATGAACTTTTAGCGAAGTTCCTACAACCTTTGTTTTTGATTTGTCTGGCTATTTTGTTTTGGTAACGTAACTTAATATGTTATAAACGGATTTGTTGAGAATGTTAAACAGCACAAATGGTTAAATTTTGGCAATCTGTCAGTTCGTTTGTGTGTTTTGCTGTTTACTAGTCTTAGTGGTTGCCTGTAAGACAGATCTGTAAGAACATTATGGAAACTGTCTTTAATGTCAGGAGCCCCATGTCACCAAATTATTGTTATGATAGGAATATCCTCTTAATTTTTCGTTAACATTGCCTTGCTTGTGCAGGTATGCGCTCTCTGAGTGCTCTGCTCTAGTTTCGAAATCTTTTCTTTTTTAAGTTTCTATTTCTATTTAAGACTGGTCGGTTAATTAGCTAGTATAATTACTGTCGCGCTGAGCAGCATCGATCGTTATCGCTTTCGCTTCGTAGGCGATACATTTGGCAGTTGTAACAGGTTTTGTGCATCTAGTAGCTAACTATGTGTCCCCAAATAGGTTGTTGGTTCAGTGCATAGGTCAACGGTATTCTTCCTCTTAGTGCTCCTTGTAGTTAATCTGTGTAGTTGCTGTAACCTTCTAACGGTTGATGGTAATGGATAGTTACCGCTCGTTGCATGGAGTTGAAACAGATGCACGTTGTCTGGTGTGGTGCCTTGGGGCGTGGGCAGCATATACTGCCGCCTTCCGGCTGCGTATGAATAGCTCTGCTGCTTCTGACACTCGTCTTTTCTACCCTCCTGCTACTACTATTTTACGTTACTTTATGTATAAAATAATGAAACCTGAAACAACTCTACCACTGGTCACGGGAGCAAATATCAGTCGTGAAAGTGCTACTGGCCGTGAAAAGAGGGATGTTACGTTTGTTCTACAGTGAAAGATTTTTGATCGGGAAATCTCTCTTTTCGTACCCACCTTGCTTCGCTCCATCTTTATATTCCTGTACTGATCTCTTATGCATTTCTTCCTCCTCTTCCTTGATTTGCTCTTCCCATGCATTGGTTCTTCGTTCTCCATGTAACGGCGCAGGCCCTACTCTCTTCCTCTCTTGGAGTCGCAGGGCAAATCTTCAGTAGGGAGTGCGATGGCGGAAACTGGAGCACTACGAGCTGCTTGCTAATAGACAGTTAATCGCGCTAACTAGTTGATGTCCGAGTATAACAGTGATGTTAGAGTGTCAGAGTCACATACGCTAGTACCCAGAATCGTCTCTTTGGCTGGTAGCTGACTTAGTTCTTGCTCTGTTTAGCTTGCTGAGTCAGCAATTTTCGTGTTCAGACGTTATACCGGGACTTCTGACCCTAATCAGTAATGGTGGGTCGCAGTAGTCGTATATGAGCTTTTTGTCGCCGGCTCCAGAGCTCTGACGATCTCTGATCAACTGCAACCGCGCATTCATCTGGGGCCAACAGCATTAGCCCAGTATGAATATTCGATTGACTTCGTTGTATCCCCTAGAAGTGAGAGGTGTTACGTTAACATTAATTTTCATAATGTGGATCTGAGTCTTAGTCGGTCGTATTTGTGAAAACAATCTTTGAATCAGGTACTGCACTGCTTTTCCAGAACAGTGCATTCGTCAAAATGTTACAGCATTCGCCATGTGCCACAGCGAGTTAAACTAATTGCTCTGAGTATAAAACACATCATTTTAAAAGCAGATTGTTTCATTTTCGTCCTGCTCCTTACAGACACTACCACTACTACGACACTGCATATGTGAGAACCTGACTAGACAGAGTATTTATCCAAAAATCTTATATCGCAACAGCAATACTTAAAGAGATAGAATCGTAGTCCGACCTGCCTGCTCCGCTATTAGAACCAGCTCCAGATTATGCGAATTATATCATGATTCTCGGTAACAGCACCGCTTTATTACCTCTCGCCACATTACCATTTCCATATTCAATACAAGAAACCTCCTTACTCTGAACAACCCACATCCACAAAGGCAAATATAGCACCTACTACCATAATACTCGCTATCACACGACTGTCATCACACGATCCACTGCGACCACAAGAAGTTGTCCTTTATTATTGCCTGTAGAATGGCTGGGTGTGCAGCGCCAGCGGGATGAGAGAGCAGTAATTGTGAGATCGCTGAACCGTGTACGGCAGGGCGGGTGTCGGCCCTTCCAGCCCAATAGCTGACATTTATTTTGCTTGTCTCTACCCACGCGCTTGCTTACTGGTTGGTTCATCAGCTATTTTATCCTCTCGATTTTCCTCCCTCGCCAAATTTCGCGCTGCTTTTTGGTTTGGTAATTTTTGTTGTGTCTTCCCTAAAGCGGACCATTTGTTTACTTCTGTGACACCACGGCATGCACTGGACGTCGGGGTATTTGCTTCGTTCGTTTCTTTTAGTCTTCACGTCGCGGTTTTTTATGCCATTTGAAATCTCGTGTACAGGATGGTGCCGGAGTAAATGAACAGTTAGTGTTGCATGCTCTTAGAACAGTTCGTTAAAGTACAGTACAATCCATTAGATAGCTTCATTTTTTTTTGTATTTTCGTTGTTATTAATAACGGTGCACTTTTCATAACTGAAATAATACTTTTGTCGAACCCTATTTTTTAAAAATAAGTTATTTTGTTGCGAGTAAAGTAGTAATATAGCTATACCTCTATCCTGTTGCTTAGACCCTACACTGCTGCACAGCGGATCCCAGATGCATTGATACTGCTGTTGTTTGATGCATCGGCAGTAGAATTATTTTTTGAAAGGATGAATGAACAGCAGGATTTTATATTGAATTGTAAGTAAACACCCGGGTTTTTCATGAATCAGTGAGTAAACAATGGTTTTTCTCTTTGATGAGTGAACCCCAGACTTTTCATGAATTATGAATGAACAACAGGATTTTTCCTTGAATGATGTTTAAACGGCAAAATTTTTTGTTGAATAGAGTAAATATTGCATTTCTTGAATTAATGAGTAATCAGTTAAAGTTTATCTTGACTACCAATACCTGTACAGCTGCATAAATATTACTTGTGTAGCTGTACATTTCGGGCTATACCGCGGAACAGCGCTGGAGATTTCCCTGCTTATATAAACATGCATCAGTCGTACAATTGCGCCTGTATGCCGGCAGTGCTAATGCTTACCGCTATGTCCTCGCCCGTGCACCTGCTGCTCCATTGTCCAGCAACGCGGCTTGCTATTTTTGAGCTGTGAGTCCTTGCCAGTTCTTCTATTTGCGGCCTAGGAACTCTGCACCAATCGCTGTTGCATTGCGAATTTTTCTGTGCGGTCGTCAGCAGAGCGTGGCATATAGCGGGTACTTGCGTCGGTGCATCGTTTGGCTGTGCAGCCCGCTGGTCCGTACCTATGGTACAACAGCGGCCGTTGCTTGATTTTGTGGTGCTGCATAGCAGCATTGCTAAATGCCGCTCCCGTGATGCAGTCCAGGAAACCTAATCTCAAGGGATCAGTGAAATTAGGCACTTCAGCGGTGTACGGGCAGATCCAATGGGTATTTTCAAGTATCTGCGGCATTACTATGTTGCTACTCCATTGCGCTCGTAACGCAGTACAATGACGAAACGTCTACGTGTAGGTATCGATATGTTTAGTATCCCGCGCCTGTACCGTAGAAGAAATCGACTTTGAAACTGTGGAACCCTCTGTTCCTGCTTGCCTTATAGAACTGTTAGATGCTGTCAACTTGAGCAGTTATCGAGTCTTTCTCTGATGTACACAGAGCATTTGTTTTGATTAGCAAGACTTTCTCTTCTCCCCTGTAGACGGAGGACTCTATCTTTAACATTTCGCAGTGATACGATGCGACGCGACCCTAAGGGCGCCTACCGACTGTCAGCAAACTAGCGAGCGATTTTTGGGCTATACCGACTGCAGACGAGCAAAACCACTTGCCATCAACCAACCTCTGAACACTCACTAGCTGGACAACGAACTAGCGAGTGTCATGTCTGCGAGCGATGATCGCTCAGGCAACCGGCGCGAGTGTATTCGCTCGCTCGCACGCTCGCTTGTACTCTGTATGCGCCTATAGGTATTTAACAATTCCAAGACTAGCTTTGCTCGCTGGCAGTCGGTCGACGCTCAAGGTTTGTCTGTTGACAGTACGTTCTAGAAACCCGGAGTTGATCTCCCGCCGTAATATAGGCTAACTGTAGAACAGCAGTATTGTAGTCATTGGTCATGATGATAGACAGTCACATTTGCTGCAATGCACTACAATTCCTGGCCCTCGTCGCTCTTGTGGCCCAAGAAATTACGTCTGTCCGAGTAATGCTCCAAGTGACATGCTCCCGTAACGACCGCGTTACGAACACCAAGAGATACCTTAATCCTCACGAGTGATAGGCAAACTGTCGTATATCCTTCAGTGCCTGCCTGACCTTCTGGGCAGTCTTACGATGCTTTAAGTCTTGTTTATTGCCGCCGCAAAAGCTTGCTAAATCTCAGTTAGCAGGTGCTGTGTGCGTATCTCGCTCTGTAGCGCCACATTATGGCTCGACTTCACCCCTGCCTCGCGTAACCTTCACTGATTTAAGTGAATTTATCCCCTGGAATGTAGCTGCAATGACTTCCGAGAGGGAAGGGCCCTACTGTTCCTACCTGTATTTATTGTTGCTAAAGCAAACTCAAGCAAAACTTGAGCACAATACTGAATTGCCTGACTTTGCTTCCTTTGCGCTGACGTCTCCAGATCCTCGTCGGAATGAAGGGCACGTTAATTTCACGGTTGTGTTCGGCAGCCTGCTGTGCCGAATAGGAAATAGCCACCCAGGAGCATTGTGCTACTTTTTTTTAAGTATTTCTATCTTGGGATGAAAGCAGTAAACGTTGAAGGAGACTTTTGCTAACGTGACGTAGTTAGTGTTTTGCATTGTTGACTCCTGAAAAATAAGTATTAGAAACAGTAGTTCGTGAAACTTGCTTCTC
>LQNS02278091.1:49287404-49331188 GCA_001587735.2 Parhyale hawaiensis | reverse complement strand
GAAATAGCCACCCAGGAGCATTGTGCCACTTTTTTTTAAGTATTTCTATCTTGGGATGAAAGCAGTAAACGTTGAAGGAGACTTTTGCTAACGTGACGTAGTTAGTGTTTTGCATTGTTGACTCCTGAAAAATAAGTATTAGAAACAATAGTTCGTGAAACTTGCTTCTCTCTTGCCGTTTTATAATGATTTTATTGGTATGTGCAGCTCTAAAGTTCTCATCCTACTTCGGCTGTTGATGATTATTATTTTCTCTTAGCTTCCTCATGCACCACTGGAAGAGGAAGTCTTGTTCTTTTCCAGCCTTTACTACCCGAGATGTGAAGTGGAAGGAGTGACAATAATCCAAATCCGTACACTGGCATCTCTGATGTTAACGTCAATGGACACGCGCCTCATTTCCATTAGCCGTCGTTATGGAACTCGCCTGCAATTCCTTGTACCTTTTCCGCTCACATGACCAGGACATGAGCCCTCGTGACATCTCTCTCGGAGGTCCTTCCCTTGTGTCGCGTTTTATTGAGTTCATTTGTTAGATTGTCCATTGCGAGGTTAGTCCTGTCTCTTGCCTCTATAGAGGATCACTCGACTGTCAAGGCAATCGTGTTAGTGTATTTAAGAGTGTCACCTTTATTGAGAGCTGTAAGTCTCCACAACGGCGTGGGCTGATCCGTCCATGGTAACTTTCTCGCCTCTCCGCCCCTTACTGTACTTTGCTTCAGTTCAAGGGTATCACTGTGTTGCAAAAGTCTTGAACTTGAACGAATTCAGGAGGTGGTGACAATGTTTGGACCTGCTTAGTGTGTGTATTAAACCAAATCGTGAATTTCTTCCAAGCAGTGTCATGGTGACATGTCCCTCGTCTTTCATATACTACAGTATTGGGTGGTAATAATAGTAATTGTAATAATTATTTCTAGATTGATGCAAGTTTGCATTTGCAACCGACTGTGGCACTGACCCGCTAGCGTATACGAACATTTTGTTATCACCCGCGAGCGAAGCGAAGAGCGGTGATAATGTTTTCGTTGAAGATTTAAGTTTGTCTGTCCACCCATTAAGTGGTCGAATTAAGTGGTCGAAGGAGTTGAGCAATGTTCATAATTTTTTGCAGAAAGTTTGGTGGGTTGCCCTCTATGTGACCCATGCCAAAAAACTAGGATTAGCTGGCCATAAAAAATTTCGGTGATGAAAGTTGCTCTCCACCCAAAAAAAGCTAGAAGCAGTTGGGCTATGTTTGATTTTTTTTTTGCAAGGAGTCGGGTGGGTTGCCCTCGATGTGACCCATGCCAAAAACAAGGATTAGCTGGCCATAAAAAAATACGGCGATGAAATTTGCTCCCTCCGCGGGTGATGGTCTTACACCACGAGGCGTTCTAGTATGACTTGTCTTCGAACGTGTACGAGCGCTCCTCAGGCGTGATGGCCAATATCTCGAGAAAAAGTTGGTACGCTGTAATATTGTTCGACTTTGTTGTCCGATGCCTCATAGGGTTGGGTTATTCAAGTTCGCCTATCCTATATATATATGTGTGTTGGGAGAGTCGCGACCCCTGCGACAATCCATTGAATATTGTGGCTCGAGTCACGCTCTCAGGATGTCTTCTATTACTTATGTTCATTATGCTTCCAACCGTTCCCGTGCTCACACTACCATTCTTCTGCCCTGCTTTCTGTCTCCCGACTTTATGCTCTCTTGCGCTGTGTGTTTCCATGGATATGGTCACTATTTCATTTGACGCACTACATGTCCCTTTTTTTCCTTGTCATTGGGTCACCATTCTTGGACAGGGAGGCTCGCGCTGTGAACATACATAACTAAAGAGCAACTTGTGGCGTCAGAAGCGTGGATTCCTATTTGCCATATTCTTTATAGTCCCACACACACACTGTTTACATTTTCATTACTCCAATATTCCGTTTGTGTGGGTAGTACGCCGCGCCTCCGCCATCAGTTGTAAGAGCTGTTCTACAACTTATTAAATTACTTCGAACGTAACGGACTCACTCCATCGTATTGCTCATTGCCGTGTACCTGCGCATGTCGAGTTGGACCCCCATCGACAACAGCGGCCGCCGAAGATGCATCGCTCGGATAGTTCACGCGGAAGCAGTTGCCGCGTATGAGTCACAGTGCAAATAACTATAAGCTGCGGACGATGAGGCTGTATTGTGAGGGGGAGGGGGAAGGTGTAGCAGACCTTGACCTCAGCACGTGGGCGCCTCGCAGGATATAAGCGGCACCTGTGCTCCTGCAGCGCTTTGGGTGGAGGCAGCTGCTAAAAATATCCATCCAGCGGTGGGGCTATGGCGTCCGAGCCCTGCGTAACGTTCCTGTGCCACGTAATCTAATCATTTAGCATCCATCTCTCGGTTTATTTTTTCACGTGGAAGGGGACCGGTACTTACTCGTCGGAATTTTTTGTTTGCTCTTAAGAAAATCGGATGCATCTCTGTTCCGAACTACTCTATACTACGCGTACTCGGACGTACATTCTACTTGGCTATCAGAGCCTGAACTCATAGCCTAATTACTGTGTACTACCTAAGAGTGTTCACTGTCTAATGTCTACTACCTTTGTGATCGCGTATTATGTGTATTCACTCCCCAAGTTTTCATAATTGCATATTTAAAAAACTTTTTCCATTGCTTTACTTGTATTCGATGCTGGGTTGTTCTTTTGGTTAACATCAGAAATTCGCTACTACCGTCCAGCAACACCTTCCTTGCTGGAACTGTTGACTTAATGTCACTGCCTCTGACTTGGTATTTGAAGTGCCGTCAGATTGCCCTGTATGATATTCTGGACATGGTAATGTGTACACTGCAGCCTTCAGAAGCCGCTGTGACCCGATGCGACCTGAGAGCATCGCCTGCGCGGGCGGGCCCGTGACCCACAATACACTCGCTGCATCGAAGAGTTTCCTGCACTTCTATTGTGAGCCGTGACTAAATTGGGCTTGACTCCTTCTTTTGTCTCGGTACGCTCGCGTCATAACTTTTTAATTTCGCGGTCTGTCCGACATGTCATTTCTGTCGCGCTTTTGTGTCTATATTTTACAGGGCATTTGGCTGACGTCTGCGCAGTCGCTCTGTTGCCGTACGGTGCACCAAAACTTTGATTTGCCGGGAGTTGGATCCTAACCAAGCATCTTTTGAAAACATTTAGCCATAAATATCGTCGGCTGCAACTCATTTACGAGTATATAGAGGCGACGGCATACAGAATTGCCCTATCCACGAATTGGAGAAATATAATTGTTTATATTATTAAGCGTCTTTTTGCAGCGGGTGTTGCTGTTAGCATCGGCAGCGTGTTATATTGGGATTATTTACTGAACAGGTGGGCATACATGATTACTTCTAAGGAAACACATATGGTTACTTCCAGGATGCGATGCCTACGAGAGCGTTTTTCAACCACCCAGCAAACAATTACACGACTAAAAACTAATGTCTGTTTTGGAAATAGTGCCCTTGCGGCCTGGAGTGTTAACACGTTAAAACATCTACTTTAATAAGCATTTATTCGACCCAGTTGGATGCCATAGCTTGCCTCCCGAATTTCACCTCAGGAGTTCAGGTCCTCTTCCCTTTCATACCCAATCTGGATCTTTTGTTTTTCGTTCTATAACTAATATTGTTTTTACTTCTCTTCATCTCCTTCTGTCACGATACACATTGTAGTGTTACAATATAGTCGCAGTGCAGTGATTGCATGATAATGTACTTTAGTCAAGTCATAGACACCAAACATTCCATATATATATATATTATGTATGGTTTGGTCTATGGTAAAGTACTTCATGGGAAATTAATGCAGTTGGTAAATGTATTTATGCACGTATTTCAATAATTATAGCATGTGTGGGATGTACTGGCACTCACGGGGATATGTTGGCTATTGAATGCGTAGAATGAAAGCGTAGCACCACAATCTAACTTTTCTGTTCCTATCCTTTTGCTTGACGCACGTGTCGTATGTTTCTTTACCGCTTTGGATCGTTGCCTTCGCTTCGGATGGCAGGCTAAGGTTATGTATAGCTAAATAATAGTTTCATTTTAAGCTGATTGTTCTTGTCCTCGTTTTTATCCACCTGTAGAATAGTGCCAGTTTTCTAAACAGTATGATATTATGCAACGATGATTTGCTCAAGACCATCCCAGTATTCATCTAAACAGCATGAGATTATCATGCAGAGCAGATTAGCGGGAGACTATCACAGCGCTCTTGATTGGACGAGGGCTTTGGCTTTTCTCATTGATCGGATCTCTGCTTGCATCTTGCCTCAGGGTTTAACCTTTTCAAATCTCCAGTGTTATTATTAATAGGATGCTTGCGTTGCTTGACTTCTGCTTCGTCCCCAGTGTTGCTTTGTTACGTCACAAGCTCAGCATTTGGTGCTCCTCTGTGGAATGGAACCCGTGGCTCTCTGCCAGCTGCTATTGCTGTACATACCTTGACCTTTGTCTTCAATTTTATGTCCTACATTGATTCGCTTCTTTGCACGGGTACAGTCCTCAATATAGGGCTCCTTGTTTTATCATTTTATTATTTGCGTTCGAAATGTGTACTTCCAGTTGCGCGATGCATGGGTACTTGTACTGTCCAAATAACGGGTGCCAGTAAGTACATTTTTAAATTTCGATAACAGAGCCGCACGTAACAAAGAGGGGACTTCATATCGAAGACTACCTCTACTGAACTCTATATTAATTAATGGTCCATATATTAATTAATGGTGGACCATTTTCCCCTTCTTAATGACAATGAGAAAGTTATTACCTTAGTTACTTCAGTGTACCGATCGCATATTGCGGGACTGACGCAATACTGACAGCAGTGGTTGTGTAATAAGTGTATATCATACTGATATTTACTGCACTATAATCTTACGCTCATCATGGTGTAGCATTGCAGCTCCCCGCTTAACTCTCGCAGTTGATGGTGATTCACCTACCGGTTTTGTCTCACTATCCTGTCGTAGATTCCATTTTAGGGTCTTTTTTCTGAAGCCAAGCTGATCCGAACGAGCCGCGTTGGTGCCATAACATTGAGGGTTTCATCTGTCGTGAAGGTCCATTAGGCGTTGCCGCGTCTCTATTCTAATATAAATAATTTAGGACTGCGGCGCCTTTGCCTTCCTTTTTGTGTCACTGTGACTTGTGGTGTTGCTGCCCTGGGTGCTGGATTATCCTGTTCATGTGTGTGTGTGTGTGTTTTTTGGCGGTGAGTGTTTCTCAAATCCAGTGTTAGGTATTCCTACGCATGTTTCCTGTGTTTTATTCCCACGTGTTGTACCTGTCCCGTTCGATTGTTTACTTTCCTGTGAGCGTTTCCTTTTCTATACATCTGATTGCCTAATTTTGTTGCTATGCGAAGACATTCAAAATTTATTTGTGGGAGAAAATGAAACTGCTTATTAATACATTAGTTCCGGATTTTAATACCAAGGTTTTAAAGACTCGCAATTCTAGAAGACGAAAGCTTCATAATATTGACTATTTATCGCTAGACTGTGAGCAGTGCTGTGTTTACGGTTGTGCTTCGTACTGCTGTCATGAGTTACTGTAAGCAGGAACATATGAAAGGGCAAACTTTCTACGTGAGTTTCGATTCTGGATACTTTAAATCAGAAAAAGTCGAGGCGGCATTTTTTCCCCTTAAATTTAGAATGAGAAGATGCCGACACTTTCTGTCTAAAAATAGCACCTGCAAAATTTTCTCGTCTTGATATTAGATCTAAAGTTTGTATAAACTGACGAGAAGTCGGTTATCTTTCTTTTGGTGCAATTGAGGCGAATTTGGTTACTTTGCAGCACTCACATGTACCTGGCATCAGCCGATTGACTTGAGAGCAGAGCACTCACTGCAGGCGGGAGTGCTCGCCCCTGTCCGTGACTCATATACCTGAACTTTCCACCGCATGCCCAGCCAGCCAGCGCCGTGTGTCGATGAGCCAACAGTGCGCACGAGAGCTTAGCTCCAATAAACGTGTCGTGTGTCTTGCTTGGTGTCCCATACATTCCTTGCGCCACTCCAATATATATCTGTATTGATGTCACCCGCGGATCCCTATAGCATGAATTATTCGCTCCCTCGCCTGGGTCTATTGAGAAGTGCCGCATGATGTAGACTTGATCGATGGTAAAAGTTTAATTTGTGTAGCCCGTCGATGCTACACTACTCGCACTGTCATTTACTTGCGGTTTACTGCTCGTGATATCTCTTCTTGTATTTTTTTTTCTTTTCTTAGCTAAAATGGTTGTATCGTGTCTTATAATCATTATTGGACAATGAGTTGCCTTGATGCCCTATCGCATAATTATACGCAACCATCTTAGATCTAAAGCGAGCGACTTTGTGCAATGTCGAGGTTTCGACATAACCCAATCGAATTTTTTCACTTGGATAGTAGGTCAGAAAGACCTCGCTTGCGTAGCTCTCTCGTATATGAATCCATTTTCTGAGGAGTGCCGGCTTTATATTTCCCGGAACCAGTCGGAGTAGAATAAACGCAGCATTTTTATTCACTCGGCTGTGCCCAGCTGAAGTATCGGGCCTCTTGTGAATCATTATTGATAGTGAGGGCCCTTGTGAGTATAGGAAGTGCTCAGATACCATTAAATTGACAGATCGAGGCTTGCGCAGTTCAAGCACTCCAGTGCTGTCGACTACCGATGTCATTACAGCGCTCCCGTACCGTCGATATTTTTACTCTGTATTAGTTTTTTGTTTCATCTGGAATTTAGTTTTACTGAGTCATCGACCCTTGTAGCGCAGCGAGGTTATGTTACAACCCGTTCTTTCTTGTTACAACCCTTTTATTTGTCATCATAATTTCGCATTTGGAAGTTGTAGTGAACCGTAGCGAGATTTGTTTCACTCACGGGTTGCACTCTTTAGTTATGGTCCACAAGCGCTTTTATTCTATCTATTCTTTTGACAGCGATCGTTAAGTGCACCATACTCGACTGATTACTTGAAATTGGCCTTTTACAAGACTCTTGAGGTTGTGTGATGAAAATTTCTGCCAGACAATTTTTTTAACTAATACAGAGAACTAAAAAACTAGAGTTATCCTAGTGATGTAGATGAATTTGTTTGCATGATATATCAGTATAAATAGGTTAGTTTAGATTCGTCCATCCTATGCTATACGGGGCCAGGCAACCCCAGGGGGCCCGTGTAGCTTACCTCGGCCATTAGCTAGGTCTACGGGACGCCTCTCTTTCGTGCCCCTTTTGCTTCCTTCCCGAATTCATACTCCTACTTGCTCATGCTTTATTCTCTTCTTCCTCTTCTTTCCCTACTTGCTGTTCCCATGCGCGTTAATCCTGTGTGGGAACACCCCTTTCTCTTGGCATACTATATGCCCCTTGCTCTTTCCTCTGTAATATCGTTCTGCTCGGAAACGGAGGCTTAAGCTTCTTACCTGTAACTATCAATATGAGAAACTGTTGGAAAGAACAAAAATTACCAAAGGAAATTACCGTAATAAATTCTGTCGCCCACCGATACTTTCCAGTGATAAATTAGTATTTTTTTTTTTTTACAAATAAATATAATTTTTTGCATCACTAATATGCTTTTATTTTATGTCTCGGTGGGGCCTCGGATCATGTTCTCAACACAATGCTTATTAGAAAACCTTTTTGTTAAGTTCACATGCTGCGGCGTCGTATGCCCTGCTTGCGAAGAGTGGAAAGTCTCAGTTAATAAAGGTTCTGCCAAATTTCGGACGCTGCTTCATGGCAAACGCTGTGTGTTGTCTGCATTCTGAAGCGCAAGCGGCACATGCGCGCGGCCGTCCTTGCCTACACCCACGCCTCTATCCTATCACATCCTCATACTGTCTTCCTTCTGTGTGTGACACACCGTACTCGCTCTGTGCTAATTGCTGTTTCCCCCTCTTGAGTGGCTAATGGTTTCTGAGCTTCTTTGGTAATCGTTTTTTAACTCGATTTCTTTCGTGTAAGTTGCTGTTCGTTTGATCGAGTATCGATTTCTTTCGTGTAAGTTGCTGTTCGTTTGATCAAGTATTGACTCAGTTGCTGACCGGGCTTTAGGTGCGTAAAGAACCTGTTGTTTAGCAACGACAAAAATATGAATGGAACTCCTGTTGGTTCATACTTAATTGCTGATCTGCTCTCAGGAAACTGCATATAAGGCCGTCGAGGTTTTGTTCTGTCGCCTGGTGTTTCATCCTGTGTATGGGTGTGTGGCTCCTGCTGTTTCTACTGTCTTCATAATTTTCTTTGTCTTCAGTGGTAAAATTTCTATTCAGACTGGCAGTTTCTGAGGCCGCATACCTCCGCCAAGCAAAGCAACGCTCAATCCCGTTCTGAAACTATGATCTCCTTTTATCAGCTTCAAAATGTGGTCATTTGTGCTTTTTGACACTAGTGACAGCCTATGTAATTTTCTTGAAGATAACTCCTACAGATTTCATGATAATCTATTCATAATTTATTTTTTAGCTAACAAACAAATCAAACACAGAGACACACAAGCAAGCGAAATAACAGAACGTCACAAAAATTTGGTCATTTACTCTTCGTGATATACCAAACAACTCGTGTAAATTCCATAAAAATCCGTCTATAACGTTTTGAGTTACAGTAGTGAGAAAAAAGCAGAGAAACAAACTGTTGAACGGATTTTCACCAAAAGTTAATCATCCCTTACTCTCAACAGTCCCTGTAAATTTCGTAGAAATCTGTCCATAACTTTCTGAGTTATCTTGGTAACAGACACACGTATGGGTAGCCAGACGTTACCTGTAGAGCGGTAGGCCCATCAGTTTTTTAGCAGGGATAACACAATCTCTAAATGGGCTCCTACTTGGATTTTGTTGCCAACCTCAGTGTATATGTTGGGTTTTGCTTGGTTAGCATACGCTAAATTAGTTAGAGAATAGTTTCGCTTGAGCTATATAGCTACTGAACCTAACGTATAGGCTCAACTATTAGTTCTATACGGGCACCGCTAAATGTTGCGGTCATAACTCATATCACCCTCGTACAGAAGCTAAATCCAAAGTAACGTACAGATATTAATAATTCCGTTCTCTTTCATGTGGTACAGCCTAATTTATAGAACTTATCTACAAAACAAATGGAAAATCCACCCACTAGTAGTCTTCTGGAAACTGTTCACTTGCAATTATTGCGGCAAATTGCAGTCGCTGCTATTTATGGTTGCAAATTTCTGGCGGAGGCAGCCACTGACGAGCTACACGATATCTGCAACGCTAATGGGCATCCTATTAGTTCTGCAGGGGCAGTGCGCTCTGACTTATTTCTACTCGCTCTATTTTTTTGTTTTGCTTTAGCATTTAAATAACAGGCTTGCTGGGGTCCTGCGTCCGTATGGAAATTTGTGCGTCACGTTTTTGCTTTCCCTCGCTCTTGGTTGGGTGCACATGCTACGATTGCGAGCCAATTTTAGTGTATCTGTTCAGATTTTACGATGCTTACTTTTTGTTTAGATGTCTGATGGCGCCCTAGTTTCGAAAGGCTAACTTTATCTTCGATTTTACAGTAGTAGTATATTTATATTACCGATTTATACGCCCGTGGTACATTATTGCCGACTTCACCCACGTGGTGTTTTTTTACGTTGTATTCATCGATTTTACGTTTCTATTTTTGTAATGATTTTGATGTTTTTGCGCATTTTATATTGACTAATTTTTTTTCTACCCTTTCCAGACAACAGGTTTCTATAAGTAATGAAACAGAGGAAGTCAGCATTTCCAGAACTTCTAAAGTCAAAGAGAAAGTTTTGATGCGTCTGATGTTTAGCTTTCTCAAATTACTAGTCTAATGTAAGCAAGCATTGCCTCTCTATTGAATATAGCGATAAAAAGTCTTCTACTTAACCCTGGATGTTTCTTCGGCGACCCTGAGTCAGCAACTTCTGACGACGCTGATACGCTAGTCTGCATCCCATGTGCCATCGTATTATTCTGCGTTCTTTTCAATCAAATATCTGTTCCGTTCCTTGCTCCCCTTCATGTAACTCTTCCTTGCAGTCTTCTCTTCGCCTGCACTTCATATATCCTCAGGTTCTCTTGCTTCTCTTACCCCATTAGTATATTATTATTCACTTTAAGGCCGTTCGTTTCCTGCGGTCGTACTGCATTCCACTTTTCTCTGTATTTACTTCAACATTTTTTAGTTAACTTAAGTGCTCTTATTAAACTTTCGAAAGCATATTCTACTCTGTTTTATTCTGTGATTCTTGTTTTCTTTTGTCTGCTGTTACTCGTCGATATCCTTTATTTTTATTTCCCATTTATCTGCAAATTATCCTGCAGATTTCGTCAGTTACTCTATAATTATTTCGATTCACTTTGACTCTTCTGCTACCAGTTCATCATATTCCTCGAAGACTTTAACCTGTTCCACTAACCATCACCATATCCTCTTGATTGTCCATTGAACAGCCTCTTTACTGTCGCTCCCACTTTTCCATAGTAGTGCTCACGTTCTTTCCTTTGGAAACTTTGATACTGTCGCCACCATACTACACGGATTCTGCTCTCCCGCCACCATGCTTGAGGTAGACCTGGCACCTCGACCATGGGAGCCCAACTCCTATTCTTCCCATCTGGACCGGCCTCCTCACTTGTCCTCGGTGCAGTGGCTCTCGCTGGCCGTCAACATGCTGGAGCTGTGAGTATATCTGTAACGAAGGGCCATATTTCTGGACTGTAAGTATTTACGGCTGCATGAACTACAGGGTTATTCATGGTGTTCTCGTGTTCAACTTTATTGTAAGTCGCAGAATCCCAGCATGGAAGAGAATCACGCTCGTAGAACTATTTTATAACTGAACTTTATCAGGTACTATTCTATGCAATATTTTGTGTGATTTTGTCTAGAGTACCTGTGCGCTTGCGGTATTGCTGATGTTGGTATACAGCCGAACTTTTTCGACATAGATTTAAGAGCCAGCAACGCGTGTCCTATCTTGCACAGCCGTTGTTGCACCGTAATCCTTGTAATCAGATCAAGCGTCACATGTTGACCTCTCTGTTTCCGCCGGTCTTGTTTTGTGTGCGTTCTCCGTGCCTCGACCTCGCTTGTTTCTCCTGCCGCCTTGCGTAGCTTGAGAATTCCGCGGTTTTCGCTTCATGTAATACATTCCCGTCTTAGGAAGCTGGACGCATGAACAGTGGTAGACTGTAACGCACACAGTGACTCGAACAGCCGATTTTTGTGTTACCATGTCTCCTGAGTTCTGTTATAGCTACCTACTGTCTTCGTCAGTGTGATCAGGTGGCATGATTCATTGTTTTACCTTAGTTTATTCAGTAATTGTAAGTATATTTCTTTCAAGTACGGGTGTTTTTTTTCACGCAGTAGACATTCCTTAACAGTGTCTCGTTGCATATAATGATAGTGATTCTGTACGCTGAGTCAGGCGTGGTGTATCGGTCGGCTTGCTAGTCGTATTCGGCTGCTCGAGATAGCTTTTGAGGCCCTAGTCGCCGTGCACGTTTTTAATATATGTAGTGCAGGCATGTGTCCGCTGGTACTTACGCTATGCGCTTTATGGTTGTTACTCTGCCGCCCTGTTGCTCGTGAATTACACTTCACACGCACGCAGTTGTGGCGCTGATGCGTGAAGCCGAGCTCCGTGATATGCTGCGAACGGCTCGGAAAATCCCTACAAAACGAGGAGATGAGAGCAGTTGGGGCTGCGCGGCGGTGCCCACAGCGGTAGCAGCAGCAGCACCCCTGCCTCTGCCTGCCTAGCGGGCGCATCGATCCGGCCACAGCGCTGGTCCCTTCCTGCAATTGTGGAGGGAGCTAGAGAAGGGAGGAGGAGGAGGAGGTCCGGCACTAGCGTAAGGGAGGGAAGGAGGAGGGGCATGTCTTGCCCTATTTCAGTGAGGGCGTGTGGGTGATCAGCACTGCAGTAACTGCTATGCGTATGTCGTGTAACGAGCGCTTTAATCTCTGAAGGACTGTCGTGATCATGGCGGGATCTCAGTTGGAGTTCTCGAGTGTAAATCATTTGATTGCACGAAATACATGCCGAGATAATGATCGGTGACCACTATCTTATCTTAGTCTTAGGATTCAGTGAACCTCTTGGTGTACGGATGCGAACGCATTATTGCCAAAAATAAAAATCACTTTGTTTTCTTGAATGGTTATGGAATTTTGTCGTGTATGCCTCATTTCGGTATCACGTTAGTTTTATGTGATTTATGTTCACTTTTAATCAGGTCTTTAGCATTGAATTGCTGCGCTTCTTGTGCTGTGATTTAGTCTAATATTTCTTGGTGAGAATAAGAATGGTGTCTAATATCGCATGCAGTAATACTGGCACTGTTTCTAACCGCTTGTAATCTTTTACGTGATGCTTTTATTGTAGTAATCACAACTATAATTTATACCCCAGGGCGCTCTTCCCATTGTTTTCACGCATTTCATTCTTACCAAATGAGACCCCATCTCATAGCCATAGAGTAACTTAAATACTGGGATAGATTCCCGTAGACTTGAGCACCTGCGCTCCGTATGAAAGAAAATTGATGTTCGGCAGAGACCATTAAATTTATCCTTACGAATTTGAAGTTACTTATTCCCATGTGATTTATTTCAGTTTGGATTCGAGATATTTGTAAAACAACAGTGAATGAGTAGCTAATATTAAACTCAGATATTTTTATGCTTCTGTGCTTGAACAGTTAATTTTGGAAGTCTCGCTTGAGCCCCTATCACAATGCCACTATGAAATTGCTATGTTACCTTGTGGCAGTCTTGTTGCATGTTGGTCAAGTTTCTGGCATTATAGTACGAGATCAGTACGTTTTGTTGCTGGTGAACTGTTGAATTATGAATAGTAACTTAATGGCGAAGCTTCGCTATGCTCGATCTGGTCGGTAGTAGCTCTAGTGCTGTGGTCTACCTTAAGATTCACTGCAATAGGTAAAAGTTTTAAAGAGTTGAGCACTGTTACCAGTTTAGAAATCAGTTACTCCTACGCTTTATCGAGCGTTACGTGTACGGTTTTAGTAGGCCGGTTTATTGACTCGTAACGACATTGGGCCAGAAACTGCCCGGCGTCATTACCATCACAACTATCGTCCCTATCGCCGGTGGTTGCAGCATCCAGCTACAGCTGCTGCCGTTGCTGCTGCTGCTGGCCTCTGCTGCAGCGCTATAGCTCTGCCGCAGCTTCCAGTCATGTTTCAGCTGTAGGTGCAGAAGCAGTAGCAGCCTTAACTGTCGTCGCCCTTGGTGTCCATGCCACCGTCCCATCGCCGCTCCCGTCACCAGTGTTTGTTTCATTATTTTACGGCGCTTCTGTTGACCTCTTGTAGTTGTTGGCCGCCGTGATTTTACCTCTAAGCAGGGCGCGCGTGAAAATGCCCCAAGTGGACCATTATCCAAGATTTTCCTTGCACGCAAATTGAGGTAGTTTACGTGAAGTGTTAGAGAGTCTGTGTGTGGGCCCACAGCTTTAGCGCTGACTTGAGCGGTTTGACTAGAGTGTGTCAGCTGCCGCTGCGGCACTGTCTTGAGTGGCCTCCTCGATGTCTTGTGCCGACTGCAGAACGTGTGCATCGAGTTTTGTGAGGAGTTGCCGCTTCTTTGTATGTACGCTTTCATAACGGTTACATCTTAGATCTACTTCACATTATGCCACTGTAGGTTTCGTCAGATCATATAATTAGGTTAGAGTTACTTCTACTGAGGCTACTACTCGTCAACAAGTCGCGTGCTGTACGGTCCCCCTTGGGAAGGGGAGGCATATTCAGATGCACCCAGGCCTATTCTTGTCAGAATATCTTAGGCCTCACGCACCCAAGAGATCTTCGAGTGACTTTCCGCTGATGATATCGCAGCTGCTGCTGAGAGATTTTGTTTGTAAGGTTTTGTTAGTTTTCTATACTTCTTCTGCTCCGTGAGGTGGGTCTCCGCGAGATAACTTACCTATTCAGCAGAGCTCCTAACTGCTCCCGTGCGGAGGGCCACGGAAGTGGCCGTCCGCACGAGTGTCGTTCTTCAGTCTTCTCTTTTCCTTTTTCTTTTTTGAGATACTTTGCGCCTTGTTTCCCTTCCCATAGTAAGGCTCGTGGCCGACTGGAGGCAAATAATGCGTCACTGAACGCTTGATCATTGTGTTCGCCCCACGGCAGCCGTATCGAGCCTCACTGCTTGGGTCACACTCTATTGTGGGTGCGGTGGTAAACCTGAGAGAACACTACTACTGCACGCACGATCGTAGTACGATGTTGTCGATTGCAGCAATTCTAGCCTCAGCGATGAAAAGTTATATGCTGTATATTTAAACCTTCGGTATCCGCTCTAGACTTCTTCGAGGGCGTGTAATGAGTCGTAAGCCATAGAGCTAGGTTTGCCAATCCCGTGTTCTGAGGAGCTGTGCCTTCGTGACGTCTGTCATTTGCGCCCACTATGCTTCCGAAGTTCCGTTCATATGCAATTTACATCGTAAAACGCCCAAGTGTATTTACTTGAAAGTATATTTGAGCACCTCATTTCTAAGCTTTCAAGCAGATTTCCAGGTGCTGCAATGGTTATGTAACACATATCGTAATCAGTAGCGCTTGAAAATATGAGAATATGTGCATCACAGGCGCCTTTACAATACTCTGGTCATACTTGTCTATTGTAGGAGAGCGTCAAGCCGACAGCATACGTCCTTGTTCTCCCATTCTCGGCTCGCAAGTAATACGGTGGCTCACTAGGACAAAAGCAATCGTAAGCTGCAGCATAAAAGTTATTGGATATTCTTACCCTGCCGGCGTCTCCGGCTGCAGCATTTCGTGCCGTTGCGCAGTATGCCTCTCCGAGTACCAATTGCATTCCGTTGTAGCTATTGATGTTGGCTCTTATATGGCGATGATGTTCGTTCTGGCTCCCCAAATGGCTTGTGCCTCCTGCCTGCTATCCTTAGTCATTCTGAATTCTTGATAAGGTTTTTTTTTTTTTTGTCCAGGCTGATTCTGGCAAATCTCTTAAGCATTTGTCATATTCAGCTGTGAGGCGAACGATACCCGACGGATTATCTTACTGTTAATGCAACTGAACACGAGTATGTGGGCAGCTTATTTCTTCTTTTCTCGAAAAAAAAAAATCCACAAAGAAAGATGTGTGACCCCTTGTATCAATTTGTCGAAGCCGGGAAGCACTTTATGACTCAGTGTAATTTGATGGAGACTATTTAGAATGCAAGGAGTGCTGAAGTGGTTTAGATCCACTATGCCGTCAGTTTCAGTTGTTAGTTTCAGAATTATTTGAGCTTGGAGAAGAATCCAATGTATTGTGCTGTTTTGGAAATTTTACGAATTTATTTATTCCCTTGCTTTATGGTGAACACTCTTAGTATGTGAACGGAATTCTGTACCCTATCAACTATATCAAATTAGTGTTCAGCGCGATATTGACGCATAAGTCCGAAGCGTTTGGCTCCGATATGTTATTCTATTACTATTTGTATTTAGTTTGTAAAATACATCTTCCTGAGTCTCCCACTAGCACAGTGCCAGGGTTACTGACTCGCATTCACTATTGAGACGGCGGGGGTTGGAGCCCACGCGATGGAAAATCCTGACGCTTGGGAATGTTTAGCAATTCTGTCGCACGTAGTCACTGGGGGGGGGGGGGAGGTCGCTATTTATCGGGCATTCCGTCAATACGACGACATTGCTCGGACAATTTTGTCGACTGCAGCCGTACACGCCTGGCCCCGAATAGGTATTTATTTACTGCACGAAAAAGCGCATGTGGGCTTCCTTATTGGGGCGTGCGGTCACGGTGACCTTTACTTCCGTTACTCCTTCCCTTATCCCCGACGAAAATAAAGCTTTTCGAGTAAATAAATAAAATTGACCTCTGCAAACACTTGGTCCATTCACTTCATTCCGGAAATGCACAGTTTGTCATTAGGGCGACTTAATTTCAGCAATGCCTAATGAATACCTATAGTGCGCGAGAGATTACTTCTAATTAACTATTTCGTGTAGCTGTATATGACCACTACGACTCATAAACAGCGCTGTTGACTGCTAGTTCGAACATTACCTTTGCTTAGTAATGCAATGTGGCGTTGCAACTCCTTAGATTTATGTGAACTCGTGTTTTTTTTTATATTCATAACTGAGCAATCTGCAGTGTTCATCAGAGTTTGGGGCGTTAATTGTGATTGTGCTGAAGGCTCCGTCACGTGGGAGTTTTTTTTTTTCTTTATTTTCTTCTGACACCGTAACTTGGCCAGTCTCTTCGTTCGATATTGTAGAACTATTTCACCTGTATTTATTGCAGCCTCTCAGCCATTGGTGAATCCCTTTTTAGAGTTTCTCATTCTACTAAAAGATTGCATCGTAATTTATTTCTGCAATGCATATGAGCTATGTGCAAGTTTATCGTTTCGCACATTCCAATATATGTATTCATCATCGTTGTAATTTTATGGTATTAAAACTACAGCCAGCCCACCTTGGAATTATTTTTAGTACGTTATTGGCTCAGTCTAGCCTAGGAACCTATGATTTTTTAGGGAGATTAATAAATACAATGAAAGGATACGCGTTTACGACTGCTGCAATATGAATAACCGAGCGAGTGCAAATATTACAGACCGGCTGCTGTAACACCAGTGAGTGTCTTACTCCAACTTCACTCGAGAAGGTCCCATTCTGTAGCCTGGGCTGAAATTAACTTATTGCAATCCTAAGCTGTTTCGTTGATACAATAGGATACTGTAGTTCTGATTTGCTCTATTTCAGTGTACCTGTGAATAACTGAAGACCTCCAATGTCCATTGTTTGTTGTCACCGCCCATTTTGTGGTACTGTTGTGTGAAATGTACATTACGTTCTGGCGTGTGACTGCTCCAGCAGATCTTGTTCGTGGAGATGTAACCTTTTGTGAAGCTACTTAGCTGTTCTGTGATATACCTACCTATGATTGCAGCTGTGCCAAGAGGCTGCCAGTGTCTGGTTACAGTTCAGTGCTAGGTCCTGTATTAGCTCTGCTGATGGTGGCAAGTTCCTTCCTCTGTGAGATCGTCTTTGTACCGAAACGGAGGCTTAAGCTACTCACTATAACAACTGTCGGTGGACATGTCAAAAGTGGCTATTATTCTTTTTTGCCCTCGATTATCTCTACGGGTCAATCATTACGCTAAGCCCTAGTTTGTTGCGCCCTTCTGATGAACTACTCCACATCTTAAAACGCTTGCCAGTGGGCATGTAATACGGTGTGGCCTTTCCATCAAGGTCCGATGGTTGCGTGTGGTTTCCATGCCAGCAGATGACAAACTCGGGGCCTCCCATGGCGGTACCGGCAAGAGAGCTTCTTTGTACCGCTGGCTCGTGTACAAATTTGTCAGACGAAGACTTCATCCCGCGACTTCGCCTGCTCCTCTGCCTGGCGATCTCGGCGGAGGTACTGGTGTGTCCCCGTCCTTGCAAGGCTCTCAGTACTCCGTCGGGTTCGGCCCAGCGTCTTTGTCGCCAACGTATGCGGACGAAAGCTTCCATGACTGTTGCCGTGATTGCGGCGCTCCCCGAAGACGTCTTGTTGACCACCGGTCCCCCGTCCCTTCCAGAACACCAACTAATCTGTTGTTGCGAGATAGAGATAAGGAACTTTCTGGAGGTACACCACGCGATAGCGATGGCATCCCTGCCGCTTCGACTGGAAACTCGCCTTTTGAAGGGTCTGAGAGCGATCGTGACTCCCCGTCTTACAGTCGTCCTGGCACACCTCTTCCGCCCACCAATGTCGCCGTCCGCAGCACTGCCTGCAGCGAAGAGGGAGAAGACTCTGCGCATCGCTTGCCTTCTTCGTCTTCCTTTAATTCTTCTGGCGGTGATGAAACGGACCCAGAAATTTATTGCCCGCATTCTTACGACCTTTTCTCTTGTAGCATTAATGATGCATCTGTCCAACTTTCTTGTAGCAAAAAATCCACAAATTTGGCCACTGCTAAGAGTGGACCACAGTCACACTTCAGTCTTTCGCTTTCATCTGTTGACCAGTCGTCCAATTGGGAAGGCTGTATTGAGGCTAGCAAAGAAGTCATCCATGTCGCCGACACAGCTACAAACTCTTCGCTCTATTCTTATGATCTGCGTTTCGGCCAACGTTCGGTGACTGAAAGTTACAATACATCTCAGGAACTGAGCGCGTCTGACGACACCGCAAACAACTGCAATGGCAACTTGGTGTTATCGGAGGAAGCGTGTCACTGTATCCAAAATGCTGCTTCCAATTTATTTACCCCTTATAGCCTATCAACTCCTGTTATTGTTACTCGTGGTCTTCCCGCTTGTGTTATCTTTGGAGGTAAACCGTGGCCTCCTGACAGTCTTCCAGACATCAAACAGTCACATATGGTTCAGATTGTTTCCACGTGCCCGGACCCGCATGCCACATGCCAGAAACTTGAACACAGTAAGCCTAATAACAATCAGCCTGAAATTTATACAATAACACGCAGTGCAAAGCCTATTGTTGGTCGTAAAGCTCCTCGTAAATCGTCTCATGTACAAGGTGAAACTTCAGGATCAAAAATTTTCAATACTGATCGGAACAAAGTGAATTCCGTCCAAAGTTTGGTGACGCCGTTTGTGAAAAACAATTCCGCTGTCCAGGCTTGTGCCCGCAAGTGGGATTCTATAGGTGTTCTTTATGGCAGCGAGTTCTTGTTCATTAGGCACAAAGTTCATGAGCGACTCTTATGCATTCTAAAGGAGAGGCGTGAAAAGAGGCAACGGAAATGCCAGGCAATCGATCGTAAGAAGAGAGAGTGTCACAAAAAACTTTGCGTTAGAGCCCTACGAGCTACTGCTCCTGAAGCCCAACCCAATTCGCGACTCAATCCGGATTCTGGACCGGCCGTACGAGCGCCTTTTAAAAATGGCTCCGCCGCCGTGCCGTGCAGCGTCACACAACAGTTTTTCATCAGCAAATCTTTGTCTGCGGACGGGAGAGGACCTCACCACAGTACCGGAGACTGCGTCATCACCGCTGTTGGTAAAAGTGTTTCCCTGAACAGACTCGGAGATCCCGAAGTTCAGGCCGAGTGCTGTGTGCGAGGTGAGAGTTGCCAGTGTACCTGTTCCCTCCACCGAGGATCACGTGAACCAGCATCACCTTACGCCCATCGCCATCGGGCCTGTCACCCTCCCTCCAGTGCGTCGTATAAGGAGTCCAGCGACAGTGATGCGAGCTTCTGCTGCGCATCCTGCGTTCTGCCTATCCTAGCGCTCTGTTTCAGTAAACGGTACAATAACAACGATTACTCCAAGAAATTCTTCGATAAACGGTAATATACCAGAGTTATCGCATTGCTTCTGTCTTGATTACCGAAAACGAATGTGCTTGCATTTTGAATGTGTATCAGAGTTTACCATTATTCAAGATGTGAATACAATGTTTCGTTCTCATTTTCAGTCATTCTTGTCTTTTTATCCCTTAGTCAGGCTAAGGAACAAAACTGTTTGACAGCAAAATGGAAGTTTGAAAATGTTTTGAAGGTATCTAATTGGAATAAATAGATGCATTGTTGTCGCTAAGTCCCACAGCAATGATTTCATTTTGCCTGACCAGGAACGCTTCTCCAACAATATAAAGATTGAGATGTTTCCATAACGAAATCATTTTAGCTTCCTGCTATTTTTGCAGTGTCCTTGCTAAAATTTCTGTTGTGCGTCTTTTGGAGTAGCCTCGCGCTTGCTTACCGATGGTACGAAAATTTCATGCATTTTTGTGCAATTAACGCAGCTCAAAGCATCTTTTGTTGGGTGTGCGCTTGATCGCAACGAAGCACAGTATACTTTAATCAGTGTATCTTCCGCGTCACTGATAACAGTTCTTACGCTTGTTATCTTTCTAGATGCACTCGAAATTCATAATAGATAATAGCCTATGACGAAGAACCCTGTCGCACATATTCTGTATTATGCCTATCGTATTAGTAGTGATCATGTCATACCCACGTGAAGAACAACTTGATTTTCCATCAAGTTTTAACTGCTTGTTGCAGATGCTTTGTTCCGTAGTTAGTAAATAGTGCATTAGATCCAACTCTTGTGCTCCCTATCGGTCTTGTAAGTTGGTGACATATCATCTTTTCTTAAGGTAAGACTGAAGAAGACTCAAGATACCGCTGTCTCCTTTCGGTAGCAATGGTGCGGGGACCCCGACGGTGCATCATAAGCCCGTATATTTTATCCGTACTGCTCATTTAAATACTGGGCAGATGGTGAGTGCTTTATTAATTTGTTCACTGTTTCGTTATCGGATGTTCTCTTGGGAGAATTTAGTGTGGATGTGGTCATATTCACTCGGCACTGCTCTGTTCGCGATAAGCAATCGTCGGCCGGAAGAATATCCTGCCGTAGCGTCTGCTGCCCTGCACGTATCAGTTGTTTCTTAGAAGCCCTCGCTTTCTGTGTTGCTTTTCTGCTCAACTTCAAAGACCAGCTAATGATATCAGTGTAGAGTGAACTCTTGTTGTGCAATTGAGTTTGTTTTTTCGTACGTTGCACAAGTATGAAGCGGCTCTGACTTGCGTTAGCAGCGTTCATTTCCCCTTATTTAGAATTGGATATAACGTCCTTGATACACTGCTGCACCATTTACGCTCTTAATCGTTCACTCGGCAGATAACCTACAAAGAGATATTTCGTACGTTCGAGTCGAATTACCGTATTTCCCTTGCGTAAGAAGTACCGTATTACGCTCGTAAGCTTGTTCAATGCAAGCTAGTTGTTGCCATATCTTTAGTGTATAAATTGTATTAATTCTTCTTCTTTATTCTTCAACATTTTCCTAAAGCTCACAACCGTGGCTCTGTCGCTTGTAGTGCGCAAAAATAGGAGTACTATTCATTTAAGTTGCTATGAATTTTTCCTTGGCCAGGCAACAATGAGAGATGGCTGTTCTCTTCTGGTGCTGAAAATAGAGTCGGAGCGCATATGTTGTGTGTGTTCAGGCGCTGACATTCCATTGGAGTTTCCATGCAGAAGGCTCCCAATTGGTAAGCAGCCTACTGTCGCAGCCAAGGACGAGGCTTTGCTTCGTATCTTCCAGTCCGCTCCATAAATTCAATTAGCCTGAGAGAGTGCTCGGTCTAACGTAAACAAATGGCCGAGTCTAGTTAGGCTGGAGTAGCGTCCTGAAATATATTTTCTCATTTCTTAAGGTTCGTCCATCGCTAGACGTGCATCAGCCCAGGCTGATACTGTCATGCATTTACGTAATTGCGTATTGGACCAATTAGTTAAGGTGAAGTTACGCAGCGTCCCCGCTCCAGTGAGCTCTCTAATACCCCTTGAGAAACTCGCTC
The DNA here is from genome assembly GCA_001587735.2 of Parhyale hawaiensis. NCBI lineage: Eukaryota > Metazoa > Arthropoda > Malacostraca > Amphipoda > Hyalidae > Parhyale > Parhyale hawaiensis. The sequence continues at coordinate 49,309,844 of LQNS02278091.1, read as the reverse complement.
CTAACCCTGGGGCTACTCGGGACAGACGAGCGTCGTCGAGCTAACTAACTTGGTGCTTCTGTTTGCCGTGTGTCGCGCACCGTCAAATTTATGGGTGACGGGCACCGTGTGCGCTGCGCTCATGGGCCTGTGCTGGTCGCTAAGCTGGCACAAGTCGACCCTATCGGAGTGTTCCTCCGTGTCCGAAGACGTCACTAGCCTCTACTCCCTTAGCAGTCCCGTGAGCGGGCCCGTGTGTCAACGCACTCGCAGGCGAGTTTCTTTAGGTGTCTTCCATTCGTACACTTGCGTCGAGGTGATCTAATCCGATTGGTTGTAAACCCTGTTTGTCTCAGGCTGTTCCGCCCCATGGATTCTTTCTCTCGTTGTATTCCTATAGGTGAAAAAGAGTGCAGCGCGGTAGCACATCATAGGTAAGCAAGGGTTAGCTTGTCTTGAGCTTCAATCCTCACCGTTCGATTTACAGATTAGCAAAGTTGTTTATCGAACGGTCGTGATTGAGGTTGCGGACAAGGTAACACCAATGAGATTAAATTTATCCGAACCGTCGTCAAATTGTGTCGTTTAAACCTTGTGGCCTTATAAGTAATATCGGCGGTTAATGATGTTCTATTACTCCACCCTCGTGGCAGATCTTCTTTCTGTTTATTTTGTTCTATTTAATTTCAGTCTGTGTTTATGTTGTTGAAAAGGTCCATTTGCATACTCGTACTGGACGTGTGCCACACACGGTCCTACTCCTCTTCCACATACCACCAAGACCTGCAGCTGTTCGTAAGTAACTTTGCAAAAGCCAGCGTCTCACCCATGTGCAACTCACGGTAAGTTCTTTTTGCCTGATACCATCTCGACCCTCAATTCTTGGCGAACGAGCTACAGCACATTTTAAAAAATCCTCAACTTTCCCATTTGCCTTGAAGCTTCTTTTATCGTTGCATTGATGGATTCGCTGTGAAGATATTGTCCAACTTGAACAATCCATTGCTGTATGGAGTCATATATATCACTTTCGTACCAAGTTCAATTGGGAAATGGTATCAGAGCAAAACTCGTATCTTCTTTTTGCACGCATGCTTTATAAGATTACCTATGGTTTTCTCTTGTTGTATGCTAATTGTTACCATTATTTTTGCAGCAGTCAGCGGGCGGACCGCCGTCGCCGCGAAGACTACTCCTCAGAACGTCGCAACCGTCCTACCACCACCACCGCCCGCCGCCGCCACTCGTCGCGCTCACCCTCTTCAGGATCGTCTCGACACCGTCGCCACCACCACCATCACCGCAGCACTCGCCGCCACGGTCGCTATCCCCGTGATTCCTACAATACCTGCCACGTGAGTATTCTTTGTCCTTTTGGTGCACGAGAGTCTGGGTTCTGGGCCACCTCCCCCTCGCCATCGCCTGCTGCTGATGTTGCTGCTGCTGCAGCTTCCTGCCTCTGCTCAAGTTAGGAGGAAGTTGAGAGAAATGGATCAAGAGAGGATTGTGTGCTTCTCAAGATGGTGGAGAAAAAAGAAGACGGAATGAAGAATGATGATTGGAGGATGAACCGAGGGGGAGTTGGATACCCTGCCCAGAACCCATACCTCTTTTGTTCCAAATATTTTCATTTTTCTCTGTAGGTGGAATAGAGAAAGCGTTGCTGAGNCAAGATGGTGGAGAAAAAAGAAGGCGGAATGAAGAATGATGATTGGAGGATGAACCGAGGGGGAGTTGGATACCCTGCCCAGAACCCATACCTCTTTTGTTCCAAATATTTTCATTTTTCTCTGTAGGTGCAATAGAGAAAGCGTTGCTGAGGTGAGTGGCAACGCGTGCAGTGAACTCTTGGCTTTGATCATTTTGCAGCTTCTGCGAGAGTGTGTTGGGGGAGCACCGAATTGCGCTTTATATCTTATCAACTTGTTTCTATGGTTGATGGGCTGTGTGGTCAAACACAGTAGTGTGCTGCTCGACTGAGTAGGTGTGCTTTTTGTTGGACAATGTATGGTGGTGACTGCAAAGTGATTGTGTCATCTCTGTAGACAAATGGTTGTGTGAGTATCCTGGTAAGGTTGATAGCAGTGCATTTACGAAATATTGTTGCCGTGTTAAGCTGTGTTCTTGAAGGTGATAAGGCATCGTCTGTCTGAGCATCTTATTGTATGTCTCAACGTATGTTGTATGTTTCGGTGTAAAAATGTGGGTATATTCTTATTTTCGATATAATGCAGTACCTTCGTTGTATTTACAAGCTTTGGACTGGAGAGGTCAAGGTCATCTATTTTTTCATCTCGATACTTCAGTGCCACAATCATTAAGTTCTACACTAAACTAATCCTTGCCTTCTATCGCAGCACCGTAAATACAAGGTTATTGACCGTGAGCGTCTAGTCTCAATTCCTGTACTAAAACTTCCCTCGTGTAATTAAGTTTTTCCCCCTGTCGGGCCCAGTTTGCGAGGAAGGTAAAAGTTTGAAAGGTTCGGGAAGTTAAATATGTCTGTAAATATCAAACTTTTGAGCGTGCGTTGGACGGCTTAGAAAATATTGCTTGTTACAGGAACCGCGCAATACGGGAACCGCCAGATGGTTTTTCGCTCGCACTCTTGCGTTGGGCCTTTTTTGGGAGTGAATTTGAAAATCGAACAAAATTGCATCTTCTTGTGGCATTGGTACACATTGAGCTTGATGGAGCATGTTTGTTCTTTGATTAGAATAAACTGTCCGAGGATTTATGCTTGTTGATGACGATTATCAGTTTGGAAGCGGGAGACATATTAGAGCAGCAATTGCTCTCAAAGTATTACATCAGCAGCTTGAACTGGCGTTCTTCTTTGCGAAACATCCCTCATGATGAACTAATATATCAAAAAAAGCATAAGTTAAATAGAATGAAACTAGTACATACTCACTTCCCAGTATATGTAAATAACACTTTCCCTAATGCCGTACCTTATGTTAGTGTCACAAATCATATATAGCTGTTCCGATGTGGTTTTTAGGGGACTGCCAATATGTGGAGGTTTTATGTACACCTTGCTCAGTTCGATGGGCTAATGTAAGGAGCGTCTACTATCGCAATTATAGTCAAATATTATGTAATGCGATATCACAGATGAAGACTACAGTGGTGTAGGAGCTGCTTGGGTTTACCCAGCCCCTCTTGACAGCTGCGTCTGTCATTCTTTGGCTTAAAATATACGTCGCAGGTAGACAGTTGCTGTGCGCTTCCGCTTAAGTGGTCCGAGCGAAGTGCTTTCGTCATGCGTGTCCAAACATTATTTGCACGTTTGCATCGCCCTGTGCTCGGGTGCATAGAACGCTCCTATAGTCTCAAGAGTTTCACTGCCAGAGCACGTTGGTCATCTTTTAGTGACAGCACAGCGCTGTTTGGTGCTATGTCATCGTTCATATAGTTCTTTCGGCTTCGATCGATCTTTCGATATGAAGAACTGCACCAAGCTAACCCTGTTGTCAACAATCCCGCACGTAGAAGGTGCATCCCAAATACCTACCGAATTATATAGAGGACCGTAAGTTGGCGCAGCCCCACATCATAGCTTCGCACCTGTTGAGCTACGAGACTGATGGCGCCCTTTCCTTCGTATTACTCACTTGGCTCTGCCTGCCTTCGGCCGACAGATGCGCCGTGTCCGAGCTTCCATGGGCTCCATATTCGCACTGCATACATCAAACTTTGCTGCTGCTGCTGCTGCTGTGTTCCTCGGGTGTGCGTGTAGAGCCGACTTGCAGCTGGCAGGAGAAGATGAAATTCTGCTTGCTTGCTTGGCTGTCAACAGACACAGGGTCCAATAGCTGTTCATAGCAAGTCGTTCAGATTTTCAGTCTGAATGTATTTTGAGTTGAAGGATATCTAGAGTGGAATATCAGTGTAGATAATCTTTGTTATTTTGAAGGTTGATATATTGACGATGTCTATTTCCCGAGCATCGCAGCCTCTTCAGTTAATTATTTTATTGTTTTGCGCATTACGCCGAGATATTAGCTACCGTATCCACTCAAGAATTAGCTATATGCAATTGCACCTTCAAAATTAGTTCTATTTCGCTCTTCCTCTGGTTTAGCAATGATTCAGTCGAAGTAGTGCTGTTGTTTTAAGGCTTTATCGACGTGCATTTGTTTGAAAATTTTCCTTTTTTTCTGGCTCACTGGACAGTTCATCCATCCCACACAAATGTGTAGCGTAAATTTGAGATGTTTTGCCTGCTTAGTTTTTTCACTGCATTACCTACAGCAGCTTCCTCACGTCTCCTGGCTTAGCTCCCCTCACACGCTACACGTGTGCAGCCACCAAATTTAGTTGCAGGTGCAAGAGAAAGTGAGGGAGAGCGAGGGTGAATATATCGCTCTGCTTGTGCCAAGTTACCGAGGGAACGAGCATACCCTCAGCCGCGATGCGGTGGCCCCCTGCCCGAAATAGCGTCGGTAAGATGTTATTGGTTATCCTGGCGTTGCTGTCCTCACGCTTCTTCATCGTGTCTTGGGGTCTTCCTTTGTTGTGTGATGAGCTTATTTCTTTGATTTCCTTCTTCCTTTTCGGCTGACGATTCCTCTCGTCGCATACTGTGGGTAGAGGTCTTGGGACTGGCAATAAAATATGAATTGAATATTTCCGTGTCGTTTACTGCAGTGATTGGGTGTTAGGTCTTCAGTATTTTAGTTAAGTGACTGTTTTATAATAATTTCAATAGTCTATGGGTGAATTAAGTTGTCCATTCAGTACTTTTAATCTCTGCTAAGAATTTTGATCACACATTGGCTGCGAGTAATAAACTTTATTCATATCTTGTGTCAGACCTGTCTGTACAGGCTCTCATTGATTGAGCTCTGCGCTACTTCTATAAACACTCATAATCCATGTGAGCATTGAAGCTTTCACCCAGACCTTGCTGCGGATATAGGTAGTTCTAAATTTAGCAGTCATTTGCTTTATAAACAAATGCTTGCAGTCAGTTGTTGATCATGCACGTTTTAGCAATTTTTGTATTGATTAATGTTTCTCACGCCTGTGCCCGGTGTTGTTTCAAGGTGAATTCCCTTGCCCTCAGTATTGCCTCGAGCTGCAGTAAATATTTCCGTGTTGATGCGCAACCGTCACACACATGCAGAAGTGTGTTGCTAGAAGATGCCGCCTGTTATGCGGTGCGGGCTTTCGTGCATGTGACGCACTCTCCCCTCGGAGGAAGCCGCGGTAGCTCGGCTCCCAGTGCCGCGTCTCGCGCCCTCGTGGTGGCAGTGCCCTCCATTTCCTCAGGATCTCCATCTTGATGTTTCGTGTCATTCCATGGCGCTACAAGAAGTTTTTTGGCACTCTGCGAAGCCAGTTCTCGAAGTTAGTAGAATTTCCATCATTGTGAGCTTGTTAAAGACTGTCTCGATCTGGTATCAGTAACTTTCGCTCAGGTTTCTTCTGAGAAAAACAGAAAACGGATATGTGTTGTGAGAAAACGCGTCGAAGGTTAACTGAGCTTTCCCTTGTTTCAAAGTTGTTTGTGCACTAGTGAGTTGAATGTCACCGTTCTATCGCTTGAAACTTATCCCTATATTGAAGGAACGATAGTGACGTGGCTGGATGTCATAGTGCAGGAGTCCATTCACGATAAGTTACAAGTTCTAAGATTAAATGTTATCGATATCTGCAATTTGTGTTGGTACCTGGCGGTGACATGGTTGTTGATTATGATCTGAAGAAAGGTTACCGCGGTGGCTCACCTACTTTTTTCATGGCTGTGGTGGGTGGGTGGTTTGCTGTGGCGATGGATAGGATTTTTCCTCCATTGGTGGACATCAGGAGCGTTCTTTGCCGATAGCACTGACACCGGCTTTGACGACGACTGCCGAAGAGCTCACGACAGATTCATCGAAGAAAGCACAGACTCATTTTCTACGGATGTCGACGATGGCGAACTTCTTGAGCCCAGCTCGGCAGGAGCAAGCAAGCGTGCCGACCACCACAGGCGCCGCAGAAAGAAGTGCCACCTGGATACCTATCTCGCGGAAGAAGCCAGTACTGCCGTGCTGTGCAAGGGCTACTTGCCTGCTGTTGCTGAAGGCAAAAGTGACCACGCTGTCTACTGTCACAAAGACGATCGCAGTTTGCTGGCCCTGTTGAGACACCTGAGCGTGTCCTACGCTCCCGTCAGTCCCGCGGAACCTGCTGAAGCTTCCCCTACCAGCCGCAGGCGTCACAAGCGCAGACACCATAACTACAAGCAGGATCGAAGCTCCATCACCAAAATTTTGCATCAGCTGCAGTCCACTCTGCAATTACTGGTACTGTGCTTAAGTATATCGCTGCCCTCAGTTTCTTTATTGTCGAGTTGTGCGAGAATTTGCGAAGACCGTGTGATTAAATTTTGTGTATATTTTGGGTGTTTTCTCGTATTTTGTGACGCCTGCAATAGAAATTGAAGGATTATATTATTGATGATTGAAAAAAAAATCAATGGTTTTGAGTACCGTAAATGTGAACTACATTCTAGGAGTTATTTCTAAATTGTTGTTTTCCTTTTCCATGGAGTATTTAACCCAACACCGCCTGCTGCAGTGCCGTTGGATTACTATAATATTCATGTGGTTCTTCTCTGTCACTCGGTTAACCCTTTCGCTACGGAAATTTTGCTCTTTTATGAGGTTCTGTAGGAGTCTCACAGAAGACACTATCATTGTAGTCACTTGAGCTCACCTACAGTTTAGTTCAGTCGTAGATAAAATACTACTACTGACTTCCGACGGGTTGTTAAATATGTTGTCCAAATTCCCAGGGAAAGAAACAACGCACTGGTTTTAATAATCAAAACTTTGATGCGGGACATATACGTACCGTCAGTATCGAAAGGGTTAAATAACCGTTTGTTACGCCACTGTTGATGGGTGCTTGCTCGCACGAACTTCAGTGCGAGGTCCGTGCATGTCCCAGTTGCCTTTATAAAAAAAGCATTCAGTAAATGAAGTAGTTGGCATTATTTAGAGAGCTACTGGCGTCACTACCATCGCATAACCTCTAATCACATTTTATTCCGTTGCTTTCCAATTCTTGAGATTACCGTATACGTTCAACGGGGTAAATGCTTTCGAGAGAGAACCTTGGTCAAACTAACGCTAAATTACAAATGATCGTCAACCCGACCAGCTTCCTCACCAGCAGCAACACTTCAGATCAATCGTTGGTTAGAGAGTTCACTTAAAGCCAGCACATTCGCTAAATCGACGGACTAGTCATTTGGTGCTGAGTGTATTGGGTGTGGGCGGCGTTGTGTTGCTTAAGTTGGCTCGTGTAATGTATAGCAGAGCCACGAGCTCGGCGCGTAAGGAAGGTATACCTGTGGAGCCACGGAGCCATTATCTCGCTGCTGTTCAAAGCTGTCTGTTTTAGCTCTCGCCTGTAGTGCGTGGTGCCGCTACATCGCCAACCTCTTCAGTTGGTGTCTCTGTACAGCCGTGCAGACACTCTTCTTCTTCTTGTGTGAGTGTGGTGGTGGCTCGAACCCTGTGCCTGCCATACGCGCCAGCCAAGACTGTATCAGTGTCCCCAATGCAGTATTCTCCTCCCTCCTCAAGGTCCTGACACCAATATTTCTTGACGGTGTCCCGCTTCACAATGGCTAGGTGAAAACAGTTCGCCGTCACCACTGCGCGCTCGTAACTTCCCTCGCTATAAATTCACCAAGTTTGTTTAGTGTTGAGCTTCACCTGTAAATGCCGCTACCGTGAAGAGAATTTCTTCGAGGGCACACTGCGATAGCTGCTGCCTCTTCGACAAATATTCTTCACTAGGGCCTCGATAACCTGCAGCACTACTGCCTCCCCACCATGTTAGATAAGGTTCATCAGACCACCGACATAATAGATGTTACCAATTTCTCTAATCGCCACCGAGCTAATGAAAGCAAAATTCAAACTCGTGTTCTTTAATTATCAATTTCGACTTGTGGAACTGGTCACCCCTTCAGGTCGGAGAACGTAGGTATTGTCTTTTTGCTGTGCAGTGGTGATGGCGAAAATAACACGTAACAAACACTACACTACACCATTACCTAGCTGTAATACTTCATTCCTGTAGCATTGAGTGATGTGTGATGGATGGGTCGGAGTAGATTCTCTGTTGAAGCACATGTACAGATGTAGATTTCACTTTAAACATATTTCCCGCTGAAGGACATACTGGTACAGTAAACGATACAACATTACAACCTCTTTGGCGCTCTAAAATCCATCAGGTCCAGTATACTCCATCCGCCATAACTTCATGAATTGCACTCGTTGATACACTGAACGACGACCACATCCATATACTCGTCCTGCCATAAAGCAACTGAAGTGCGACCATGGCCCGAAGACGTTATTATGTACCGAGCTCTTCTTACCTTCACGAAGTGCCTTGGTGCGCTCCACGGCCCTCGTTGACCTCCTTCCTGGCCAGGACGTCATACGGCCGCCCTCTTTCTGTTGTGTGCCGGCCGTCGTCCCATTATTGTGCCAGTGCCTATCCTGGCCACTCTAGCGTATATTCCCGTAACTACGTACAGGTACACACTCTGCTTTTTTATGTTTTCAACCTAAAATTATCGCAGGAGAATAATGTTCTTTTCCTTGTGGCACTGTAGCCTGAACGTAGACCAAGGATAGTATATACACTGGGTACCTACCTCCTTATGTTCGTTACTAATCTGTTCTAGATCCTTAGCCTTATACCAAACCTGCAGGGCATATGCCAGGGACAGTGTTTGGTTATTTCAGGCAAACTGCTGCACAGTACGGCCTATTTGGGGACGCCCGACGTGTGCCGAACAGAATAGACCAGCCTAAATATTTCGCTTGCGAACAGTGCGTGCTTCAAATTGGAATATTCCAAAGCTGAGTCATACTCAAATATCACTAGGTGTATTTTATACTTTTTATTATATATGTTGAATAAACAATTTCTGCGCACTTGAGGCATATGTCAAAAGCAGTAACTCTTTTCCATTATTTCACCAAGTGTTCCCCAAACTGAGGCACGAGTCATCAGATTTACGAAGCAGCTCTAGCGCATGTTACAGAAACAAGTATCCAACTGATTATTGGTGTTTATACTGCGGCAGAACTACGATATTTAGTCATAGACCACACGATACTTGACTTTCGATCTTGCAAGTGTAACTGTTGTACACAGTTGGCGAATTTATAAAGCCTCGGTAAAATCTCTGCCAGTCAGCATAGCGACTTGAAAAAAAAAAAATAAACCATTCATGAAGACTCGGGAAATTCATCTGTTGGAAAGGGGAAAGAAGCATGCGCGCTCGAGCAGTGGCTAGCGGTAAATTGCAGAATTTATTTTAGCCAATTTTTTTGTCATTTTCGTGCCCTAATTAGATTCAATATTGTTGTCCGCATTTGAAATTTAGGTACGAATTTGCGTTTCTTGCTGATGACCACATTTCTTGCAGCGTCGGAGACCGTTTATTACTTTTGTTTGAGTTGCTCTGTTGACACTGAAAAAGATTTGATCGAAGTTCAATCGATTTGCCATCGGCCCCACTTGCTACTTTGAGCAGACAGTCCAGTATTGTGTTGTCTAAGGTTTCATTTACTACGTATTATCGCCCTATTGAGTAGTTCAGACCTCAGACTAAAGCATTACTCCCTAAGAAAAATACTGTGCTGCATACTTCACAGTCTGGTCTCAAATGATGCTGCGTCTTTTAGGGAGGACAGAAGGTCCAGTCGTAAATTGGGTCTATTAGGCGCACCGCATGTGATGACACTGCAGCGGCAGTTATCTGCATCGCTCGTTATCAATTTTTTACAGTATCCACCGACAGAAAATCGTGAAACTTCAAAAAAAAAAAAAAGTGGGAAAAATTATTGAAACTAAATGAAGATTTTTAGGTTTCATCATAATTTGTCACTATTTCACAGTAAATGTATTGCGGTGATATGTGGCTACCATAAGTTCTATAAAAGGCTTCTTGAGTACGATTTGTTTAGTAGTATCATTGTTTACGTAGTGACAGGAAGTCATTCACTGAGATTTTTACCAAAGTTTGCGAACGATATTTAATTTGGTGGAAAAGTTTGTGGAAAGAATAAAATTTTATAGAAATAATGGGAACCTTCTGAACTAGCAAGCTTTCTAAAAATACCCACTCGGCCTCTTAACCCTTTTTCTACGAAAACTCCGCTCTTGCTGTGAGGTTCTAAAACAAGCTCATAGAAGCCAGCATCATTGTAGTCACTTTAGCTCACCTACAGTTTTGTTCAGTCGTAGATAAAATACTAGCACTGACTTCAGACGGGTTGTTAAATGTCTTGTCCAAATTTCCAGAGAAGGAAACAACGCACTGATTTTAATAATCAAAACTTTGATGCGACCTCCGGAGATGCCGCCTGTACTGAAAGGGTCAAGATCATGTTGGAGCTAAATCCGCGAAGGGATGTAATATCTAAAATATAAAATTCTTGCAAAAAAATGTTTGGGCAAACTCGAAAAACTTACTGAAAATAAAGGCGAAATGACTAAATGTCAATGTATCATCATCTCTGCGATGAATTGTACGTGCTACTTCCTTTTTTTCCCCCAAGTATCAGATAATTCTCGAGAGTGTTTGCCTAAATTAGACGCAAAATATGGCAGCGCTCCTTTAGCTGCGTAGCATATCAGAAATAAATTGAGAGCATTTGGCGAATTCTTTGAAGTATTATTTGCATAAATGGCTCATCCATCATTGTGCCGAGCGCCTGCGAGAATTTATTGAACTCCCACTCCACATTAACTACTGATCTCTTGTGGGTGATACTTATTGGCTGAGTGATAGATAGCGAACTTGTGACTCAGATATTGTCGGTGCAGAGTTTACTTACTGCCGTGTTCGTTCTGGTTTATCTATAATAATTTTATCAATAAACTTTTAAACATAAATAAACAGTAGAATTAAGACGCCACAGGCAAGAATATTAAGCCTATAGGTAGTCGAAGCCAATCAGGCAAATACAAGAGGTCACACTCTAACCTAATCGAGAAGCCCCGCTGCTATTGCGAAAGCGCTGACTTTTGCGGCTACAGATAATGAATGTCCCACTCTAAATTTAATTCCAACATCTGATTATGGCAAACATTTATTGTTTTGGTTTAAAAGATAATGGAAATATTTTATTCCCGTGTTTCAATAATTTACGCACAAGCTGAAACATAAAAACTGGAAAATTTTGCCGTACTCGCATGTGACTCCAGCAGCATACGTTTGGTCATTGGCTGTAGGGTTAGATGATTGGATCAGTTAGCTTCGCGCATTTTGAATCATGGGGAGGTACGCTTCCAGGGAGATGCGCATTGCGCAGGTTACATTAGCCCTCCTTTGCTAGGCCTTCCGGACGTCTTTCTCTCGTGTTCATATTGCCTCCCTCCCAATTTCCTTACTTTTTCTGTCGAATTTTTAATTAAGTTTTCCATCTCTTCTCGGACTTTTCGTCCGCCTACACGACGTTCCGTGTTTGCGTTCCCCATAGTTTATGATACCCTCCGTGTTCCTTCCCCTATGCTGTCACGTGCAACGGTGCGTAAGTTAACGTAACGCCTATTTAGTAACATTTCATGAACGTACTCAGGCAGTGGTCATGTGCGTCTGTTTATTGCGTCTCAACATCTACGCCTACTCCGTGCGGTCGTCCCGTGGACGAACTTTTGACTTGAAGCGAAAAAATTTACTTACCGAGTAGCCACTTGTTCTCTCCGTTGTGCCAAATCTTGTTTCGATATCCCCAAGAAACTTACTCTCAGCTGTGGCCCGCACTGCACAGTGAGGCAGTTCTCTGCTTTCACATGGGGATATATCCCTGCAGTCAGCGTGTACAACTGTACGTTTTAAAAGAAATCCCCGTCAGCGTGTCCAAAATAGTCGAGAATAATGAAAAAATCTTGTAATTTAGTAATCGCATTTCCTGTTGGTCGCTAAACCCCCAGCTTGTGAGCTGTGTGCCAAGTCCCCTAAACTGCAGTTTGTTGTGGCTTGCAGGAAGCAATTAGTGGCTTAAATATAGCCTCGTATATTACATATGAGTATATGCACCAGAACAAATTTACGCCCACTCCAAAATTTCGTAAGGGCTTAGATTTACTGGCTTCTTTCATTAAAATCATGATCTTCACCGACTGATTTTAAGGCATTGCCTTGAAAAGTATTGAGATCATATGGAGAAATACGTTAGTACTTTATTTGTTTGGACTCTTAATAATAAGTAAAACTGGCAAACTGTTCTTTCTGTACTGAGAAGGATTTTCGTAATGAGTTGACCCCGGAAATATCGTCGTACATTTTTCAAGTCTGTTGACGTGGTAAACTAGATTCATTGTGCTGTACAATATATGAGCTACTACTAAAGTATTTGCCATTGGAGCTTTTTTCTTCCGGTTCTTCGCTAATTTCTTTTCAGTATTTCTTTGTGACCATTATATACACAAAGTCCTATATTTTGGCTGTCAGATAAGGAAAACTAAACCTAGTCTTTCTGTTAATTTTTCGTTATAAATCGCTCAGAGTCAGTTATTCAAGGAACGTCACGATCCACACTAAAATACTAAAGTTTGGCTTGATGCGTGTATTTTTGGGGAGCAGCTGTTCTAGTCGATATACGTATTTTATATAAAAAAAAGCTTCTGCAAAGCATGGGCATTGTTGTATTATCGTTAGATACTAAACGCGCCCGTTAGGAGCTAGTGAATATTTTACAGTGGCGCTCAGAAGTCGGCCATCGTTGAAACTTGCGTGTCGTTCTCTTTTGTTTTTTCAACTGTCGTTGCTCGAATTGTGTGAGCGTTTTTGAGGTTGGTGGCTGTGTGGCGGGCGGGCGGTTGGCAGAGGCAGCAGCGCGTTGCCCAAACTGAGTGGTGCAGTCGTGGTATTTTTACCCTCGGCAGCCAGCATCGCTGCCTTGGCCAACACATTCTGCTGCTTCAGTTACACTTGTGCCTCTTCATCGCCCTCACTATCTCCATAATTCTCTCTCTTTGTATCAAAGTTTGAGCAAGTTTCAAGTGGTGCGCGACTTACTGTTGTTCGTAATCGCTCGTTCGACTCGCTTCTTCGCCGTGACATCGACAAAACTCGTATTCCGTTCCTCCGTCTATGTGTAATGCGGTCCTGCTGCTAACTTCAGTGTTTGTTGTTGAACACACGTTTTTCTTTCGATTACTGCTGTTAAATGTAATGAAAGTTGGATCGAATCATAATTCAAAATGTGGTAACGAACGTTTGAATCCCACGTGCCAAAGGGGGGTGTGAATTCAACTTCTGTTTTTGATTGTGTTGCACGCTTTACCAGCAGTTGCCTGTGTTAGCCAGTGCATTCCTGGCCTCATAACTGGAATAGTAAACATCTGTCACCCAGTGTTGCCGTGATGTGCCCTCGCCATGAGCGGAAACAGGCCACGGCGACACTACGGCCGGAGCGCCACCACTTGTTACTCCAACCTCTTGCCAGACGCATCTGGTGATATCCTAAATCGCTGCTCCAATCTTTTTTCGAAGCTTACATCCCGCGTCCGTTCCTCCTCCCAAACCGCCGAGGATCGTCTCCCTTTGAATTCCTCGTCGAGCAGCTCAAGTGCCACAATGTCACACATCCCTCCTCGCGTACCATCCTACTCCCAATACCCGATGTTGCTCAAGTACAGTAAGTACGATGACCCTGGACGGTATGACAGATATTCCGACTTGAAGAGCACTGCGACTTCGTCTCGTTACGACGATCCTTCTTCTCCTAGATTTAAACCCCGTTCTTCTGGGTTAGCCCCGTCAGCTTCGTTCTCATCGTTCTCCAGCTATAAGTCTGATTATGGCGCTGATTACCCTCGTCGTGACTCCGACTGTGCTCGACCTGACCCGACTTACCCCCGACGAGAGAGCGATTATACTCGTCGGGATAGCGACTACTCCAGCAAGCCAACGGATTTGAGCGTTCGGTCCACTGACGCTACTCGCCGTGATGACAACATGGAAGAAGGAGGAGTAGGAGGCGCATATGGGCTTCGCGGTATCTATAACAGCGCCAGCAGTTCCCATATTCCTCCCATTCACGAGAAGATCAGTTCTCGCTACAGACCAAGTAGGTTCCTTAAGAGCAATATCCTTAAAGGCCGATGTGACGAGGGCGATGAAGATGCATTATTAGCTCGAGGACTCGGTAGTAAACAACCAGACTACTGGTCGCACTACTCGGCCATGTCTCCTACGTATCTTTTAGATAAATATGCCGCCGCGGATAAAAAGAAGAACGATCATCAGCTTCGACAGCGGTATGGAGCTGACGGCGGGCGTCACCGACCCACCGGCCAAATCGACCGGAAAAGTCCCAGGACTCGCATTCTGGAGTCCTCGCCTGACAACACCGCTGCCATCCTCCGCCGTCGGGAATGCGCTCAACTCATCAACATGTACTCGCTGCCTATTGACACGTTACAAAGCATCGACAAGTCGCGCAAGTTCCGTAAGCGTGGCCAGGATGTTGGCGATGGGGAAACCACCAGTCGATTCGATCAAGTTAAATTGATGGCCGCTCAGGTGAGTTGCTTACGCGCTGATGAGGACTCATCTCTGGGTCCTCCTAGGAAAGTACTGTATGGCAGCGCCTCTACAGGTGACGTGTTATCGTCTCTCGCAAAAGGGGGCACTCAGAAATCGTCTGGAACTTCGGGAACTCCGTCGGTTCACAGCACTCCCGATTCTGAGAAGTTTGTCTTGCACGATCCACCCGTAGTGTTCGAAAAAGCTGCAGTGAAAGAGAAGCCACCGCCTTTGCGTCCAACTTACCTCTATCTCTCTGATCAGTACGACAAGTACCCGTATTCAAACGATATCGTTGGTGCCTACGGCGGGAAGTCGAGTGAATTGTTGAGCAGCACTACAACATCTAGCGACCCCAGCACTCCTTTGTCAAATGTAAATATTAACCTCAGTGATAACTCGAGCTCTACTCCATCTTCCTCATCACACGAGCCGACTACTGCCAATCCCATCGAGACTCCTGTCAAGAGTGAACGATTATCACCGATGACGTTCACTGGCACTTCAAATTACTTGCCTAGCTCGTCGTACGGCGGTTTATCCCGTACCAAGCTCATTGACTATTATTCTAAGCCGTCTATTACCGTGTCAAACTACCTCGATGATGTACCTCAGGATCTGTCATTCTCTACTTTCAAGCCTAGCACCACGACTCTTGGAGGTCCCACTACTTACGTTGCTGGTGTAGCATACGTGGAGGCTTTCCAACCCAAGCCGACAGCTATTACGTATGTTTCATCGGTGCAACCAAAGCCCTCCGTTGCTGGTATTTCCTATGTTTCTCCCCCGGAAACGAAACCTGTCGACCTTTGCTCAACTGTCAAAGCCAATGCCAGTACGACAACCACCCTGACGGATTCCGCCAAGGCTGAGGTAGACGATGCCTACGCATTATCCCACTACAAGTCTCTAGCTATGAAAGGCGTTGGCATGGGAATGCGATCCAACTTGGGTAATGCTACTGATGTCACTAATGGCGGAACGAGTACTCTTGGTAAATCATCTGAACTTGGTACTGACGCAGTGAGCTACAAGGGCAACGGCACAAGCCGCCTGAATAACATCCCCACTACCAATGAGTTACGACCGATCCCTGTCGTCGGAGAGTCCTCCAAGAGCAGCAAGTTTTCGTCCCTTTATGGGTCTAGTAGCGTGAGTAGCGATGATGTGAGTTAGCAACAGGAACGGAACCATCGCACTGTAGTTTCCTGTTTGTTGCATGATCTGGGCTTCAGCTGTAGCCAGTTGGGTGTACTTCTGATTGCTCTTCCGTTCACATAATATATCAGTGCTGTCTTATAGTACAGCCTATTCTATAGTGAAGTTATTGGTCGTCCATGGTCTTGCATTCGCGGTGTGAGAGAAAGCGTGTACTTTTGCTTCATTTTACTGTCCAATCGCCAGTGTCTCTCGTGTTCATCTTGCTTGGCTGTTCCGTGCTGACTCGCATCCTCGTTCTTGCACTGCTAAACCTCACGTCCAATCTGTGTTGGCTGCTCCCTGGCGAGATGCAAATATTTGTCGTTCGGAATTCATAATCGTGGTTCTGGCTTCCATTTTATGTGTCTTGAAGTGTTTTTCTCATGGCTATGTTGCCGCGTTACTTTAAGACCTGTATCGGCTAATCGGAATTACTTCGAATGATCGTCATGATCTCCTACAGTTTTATTACCCCAGCAAAGTTACTCTTTGTAGTAGCATCTTAACAGTTGTGTAACTCCTAGTTCGTATTCTACCCCTAAATAATTTCTTTACTGCTATGGAAAGCACTGCCAACAGCACAACCTACCCTGCCAACACGACACATACCACAGTCTTGCGCATCTCTGGGCTGTGCGTCTGCTGTGCCACAGCCCTACAGTTACTCATATTAGTATGACTCGAAAACCCTGCCCAGTGATCCGTAGCTTACTGTTTTTTTGAAGGGGATATTTTTTAATTTGAAGACGTCACAATATGTTACTCAAAAATGTTCCAGTCCCAAAACCCAATTGGCTTACGTGCACATATACTTCTATTGCATATATCTGAAGTAAGAATTTATTAAGCTGTGGAATCTAGTACTTGCAAAGTGCATTTGAGACGTTAGTTAAAGCAGTGCAAGCGACTGAGGCTGCGAGCCTTTAAATGCAGTTGGATGTTTTACATAGCATATAGCACACCGACAGTTTCTTTTTTGACTGTAGATTCACCATTACTAGAAATTTTCAATTCGCTTAAATAGCAGTTAATAACAGTCAGCATTCGTGAAATCGCTCATTTCGTGCCGTTTGTTTACGTAATACAGTCGAGCAGCCTCGTTTTCGCCACTAATAAGATTTCCCTTACGAGTGATATGTCTCAAGCTTCGCTTAAAGGTCGAGTGCCTAGAGCACTTGTTCCGCATCGTTATATTGATTCATCTGGCCCTAAGCTGATGATGCAACGTTTGAGAAAAGGCAGCACTTTTCTGCTCCGTTACCGCTCTCATGATAGTTGATAAAAGGAACTTGCCTCCTTAGTTAAGGTCTCTTATTTGCTCTTGTGCAGCATTCGCGTGCAGTTCCACTTCTTACGAGGATTCGGTTTGTAGAACGTATAAGGTTTGGGAGACGCGTTACGAGAGAGAGAGCAGTTCATTCCAGCGCCTCTTTACCGTTACGCGTATGGTAACATGTCTAGTAGCCACCCGTCCACCGTGCTAGTAGCCGTCCACTTGGCACTAAAAAACTTCCTGTGTGAAAACTAGCAGTGCTAGAAAGCCGTGCAGAGGCTTAAACTGTAGGCTAAGTAGTGCCGCACCTTCCCTGAAAATGACGAACGAAAAATAAAACCAGTAAAAATGGTGGTGGTTTTCAAAAATTTTCACTAAAACATGAAAAAATGTGCAATCCACAACCATTTTTTCTTGTTTTATTTTTTAGCCCGTCATTTTCAGGAATGGTGCGGCACTACTTAGCCTACAGTTTAAGCCTGCTTACAGCTTTCTAGCACTACTAGTTTTCGCACAGGAAGTTTTTTTTAGTGTCAAGTAGACGGCTACTAGCATGGTGGACGGGCACTAGACATGTTACCCGAATACTTCTTAACTGACTTGGGTTCTGCACTTGCTTGTTGCTCGTGCAACTGCTTCCTGCGTATGTTGTATATGGCATTTCTTGGAGTACGCAAATGGTGCCACCTGAGAGTTAGTAGCTACGCTACAATGTAATTGTTCTTTTTTACACACTGCGTTGTCCTCTGCATTGCAGATGAGCTGTATCGTACACTTGAGACATGTGGTGTACACCATTATGGAATTTGAGTGGCAATAACATATATGGTTTCGCTATTGCTAATCGAGCGTTACGAAATCTGCTGAGAGATTATTATTTTTTGCTTAAGACCATTTACCGGCGCTTCAATTCAATTCATCTTTTTAATTGTACACCTCAATGCAACTTTCCATTTGCGCCGAATTATAACAACAATCTGTAGAGTTACTATTGTCTCCTTCATTGAAATATCCAACTGCAGTCTATTATCATAATGTAATGTTTTGGTGCAGTGCCTTCTGTCCTGGCCTTACTGAGGTAGCACAACCCCATTATCCTTCGTAGTCACGTTCTTCAAGCGAGGCGGAAATTACTGTTCCTATTCTGCGCGTCATTTGACCAATTTGAAATTTTTCACCTTGCGTGTCTCGACGACGTTAGTCATTACGACAATTAACTAAGAGTGGGATGCCGACGAAATATTCACGTATTACAGTGTATGCATACGAGGTGAAATGCTACAAAATCATAATTACTACTCGTTTGTGTTGCCGCTTCACCTCAGTTCTGCTTTACAAATATAGCCTAGGTTTGCTCTGCTCATTTTCAAATAGATCTTCATTGGGTGATTGGGCTATACGTTTGCTGTGTTTTTATATATTTGGCTGAGATAGCATTATATAGTATATAGGTAATTAGCTTATATGAAGCTACATGTGCAGTTACTGCTTTGCAAGATTATTTGTTAGCTATACTGTTTCATGGGTGACGTGGGTATTGCTAGTGCCAATGGTGATATTTATTTTAAGCGTACCCGATTACTGTGGAGGTTGCAGTATGTTGGTGAATGATGCTCGCATGGATTGCACATGATTGAGACATCGTCCTAACAGAATTATTGGCCGCCCCAGAAGCTAGAATTGCAATTAAGCTCTTGGGAAAGCCGAAAATTCTGTTATTGAAAATGTTGGTGATGAAAGTGCCGCTACTTTGAAAGTGTGTCAGGCATTTACTGCGCACCTGTTCAATGTTTTTTTTTTGGGGGGGGGGGGGAATTATAGGTAACTTGGCCTTTCAAATAGAGATCCTATTATATATTTATTTTCTCTCATATGGAGATCCTACTTATTTTTTCTATTACATGGAGCTCATACTTATATTTTTTTCTTTTGCATGGAGATCCTACTTATTTTTTCACATGGAAGTCTTATATTTGATATTTGTGCTAATACGCTGGTGAGTTAACAGGCATGTTGAAATTGGTGCTGATTGTGGACGCTGTGTGAGTATGCAACGAATGATTGCTGTGCTGTGCGCGCAACGTTGTACGAACTGCACTCCCCTGTTGTTTTGGGAAGGGCTACGAGTTGTTCAGCCTTTCATTTATGTTGTACACTGCGTTCGGTGCTTCCTCAAACGCTTATGAGTGTGCGTGTGCGTATTTTTTGCAATTTTCGGTTTAGGATGTAATGAGGCGCTTCCGGGGTACAGTTTCACGCGATGCAGGATTTTTATTTTTCTGCAGCCCTGGAAAACTCATTCATTCACAGATTTCGATCTTCCCATATGAAAATGAGACCAGTTCATTCTAATACGCTTGAACCCAAATAAGTCCTGCTACGTCCTCAGAAGCGTCTTTTGTGCCCTTACGAACGAAGGACGGCCTTCTGTTGGCCGTCCTTCGTTTGCAATTTTAAGTTAAAAATTTTGGGTGTGTGGGAGCATGTAGCTAGCCAGACGCCATTGTGCATCTTGTTTCTTGTCCTTTGTACTGGTCGGTGCCTGCTGCTGCCGCCGCTGCACTCGTTCGCTCTGCGTATCCCTGTGCCCTGAACTGACGGAACCTGTCGGTACTACCCTCTACCAAATGTTACCCTGCTGCTGATGATGATGGTGGCGACTTTATCGTGGCTGGTGCGGTGGGTCCTGGCCGTCCGCCTCCTGACGCTCCCCCTTGCCGCTGCAGAGCTCAAGAGCCCCTTCCGTTGAAGATGATGAAGACGGTCACCTCATTTATCGGAATGGCGACGTACTGCAAGACCGATGTGTGTGAACTTCCTTCCTTCTTATACCTTGCCTGTCATGGAAGCTTCTCATTAGCATCTGGCACCACATTACTCTTGCAACCTCAGTGTTGTGGTGTCCCGCCAGAGATGTTTCCATCACAGTCATTTGTTCTTACGTGCTGCTCTAAACTAGAGGACTTTTTCATTTCATTCTATTTAATCATTTGAAGCAGTTTACTTGTCCTCTATTTTAAGTGGCCGTAATGACATGCAGTTCTGTTTATAACTCTCTCTCTCTCTTTTTCTTTCTTTCTTTCCTTCCCTCTTTAATGGAAACATTCGAACATTGTTATGTATGCTAACCACTTTTAGAGAATTGTTAATTTTTATACGCACTCAGAAGTCTTAAAGCGAGGATATTGTTGTAGTTAGAATCAAACATCCGTTTTTCTAGCCTAGTTTTCATGCATCACGTGCAATGCTCGTATTGCAAGCGCCTTCTGAAATGGCGCCAGTCACTTTCTTTTTACTTTTTGTTTTCAATAGGAATTTAATTTGTTAGCATTGCATAAAAGTGCATAGCTCCAGGACGTTGCCTGTGTATCGACTCCACGTGTACCTAACTTTTTCCATTCGTTTGCCCCACAGATAAGATTCTCGCAACTCTGGGCGAGGGAACTTTCGGAAAGGTCGTCAAAGTCCGCGATCTAACATGGTGAGTAAATCCTTTCATACCGTGAGCTCTCTGCCTTATTATTTCATCTTGGTTTGATTTTTGCCATATACGGTACNATTCGTTTGCCCAACAGATAAGATTCTCGCAACTCTGGGCGAGGGAACTTTCGGAAAGGTCGTCAAAGTCCGCGATCTAACATGGTGAGTAAATCCTTTCATACCGTGAGCTCTCTGCCTTATTATTTCATCTTGGTTTGATTTTTTGCCATGTACGGTACAGTTGCATCGTCCGCTATCTATGTAGGGCATGGCTACTAACGGAAGTCTGATACCTATACTCTCATATGTTGTTTTTGTTTTCTGCCCAGGAGCTCCTGGTAGCAGTAGCATTTGTAGATTAACTCGTGATGAAGAAGTCATGGTATTGTCTCTTTGTGTTGCCGATTTCGTGTCGCTGTGATTGCGGTTGCTGGCCGTCAGCCTGTTTGTCTTCGTTTGTAGGTATTCTTTAGGCTTCATGTAGCCACGGTTTCGAGCGTGGATGCCATAAAATTCTTTGTTTTTTTTTAGCATCTCCAGCTGTTTTTTTTTTTTCAATTAAGTGTATGTACGCAACGTAGTGTGCCACTTGTATAGGATGGTTTGATGCAAATAAGATATACGAGCGACGTACTGTACACGCTTCAAAATCTCTAATTAATGCAGCCACATACTATGTCAACCAAACACAAGTGGTTGTGGAGGACGGCAGAAAATGGTTCTTCGTACTACGTATGAATATAACACACGCACGAAACTCTACTGGAGTAAATAATACACCCAGCAGCAATTTGGTGTTCAGAGCTAAGAGGTCTCATTGTGCATATACTGCGGCGCCATATAGGCAGTGTACCATTGAAGCGCTAGTAAGATTTCTACTACTACTGCATAGATACTTGTATTTGGTACGAAGAACTATCTTTTATGGTGCTCGCAACTAATTTTGCTTGCTTGAAGCGTTTGGATGCTTTAGTTACAGTTTGACTTTTGAGCCCGCCGTTTAGCTATGTCAATGAGTTGTAATAATGTGACTGCCCGGCCACAACTTCCGTTTTCATGGTTCGATGTATGGAATCGTAACATTCACTAATATCAGCCAATCTTGACCTATGGGAACTACCCAATTGCCGAACTAACTCTATTTCCGAACAAACATCGTTATTCGATAGGTGAATATAATAATCCCATTAAATAATAGCTGTTTGTTCGGAAATAGAGTTAGTTCGGCAATTGGATAATTCCCGTAAGTCAAATCCACATTGCCGTTTTCACTACTAGTGGTCCAGTCTGTGCCCGCGTGGTTCTCCAGGTTCCTCTGAAGTAATGTCCAGTGCAGCATCATTTCATCATGTCCGACCGCTGTACACATGTAGCTACGTCATGTTAATGCAAACATAATTAAATGGATGTTTAATTTCAATTTTAGTTTTCAATTATTTTTTACGTTATTTTATCGATGCTTTTATATGCTTCCTATTGAAGATGTATTCGGCTTCACTTTTGAATAGGATCGCTAATTGTTGTTTACAATAGCATTGATGCTCTTAGGGTGAGTTCACACGTCAATCATTTCAACGCGGTCACTCATCCACTCGTCCAAATGTTTTTAGCGTTGTTGTCAGCACAACTTTGTGTACACCACGAAAAGTTATTAAAATGTTGACCGTCAAATGACTTTCCTCTGCAAGCATCGCTGGGCAATTTACGGATATCTCATCAAATTTGGAGTGAAATAAAACTAAAAAAACGTGCACTTTTTTGCTATTTCTTAGGACTTAGTGACTCGTTCGGGCGAGTGAATGAGCTAACGCGTATATATGAATGACGTGTGAACTCGCCCAAAGTTGTACTTAACGGTGTACCTACATCCCTATGTGGTGCTCCGCAAGCAGTCTTTAGTGGCGTTTTATATCGACAATTCCGTAGTGTTGTCTGTCGTTTTGTG
>LQNS02278091.1:49241068-49282168 GCA_001587735.2 Parhyale hawaiensis | reverse complement strand
AAAAAAAAGTGACAAAAACGTTATCTGAATTTCAGGAGGCAAAGGGTTAAAATAAAAGCTTTTGTTTAACTGCAGTAATCCGGCCGATCTTTTTCATTCTTTCTGTTCTGCATGTTCCCTTGATTAAAACACGAGGTAAAATTCTTAGTGTTTAAATATTGGAGTTTGGCAAATGCTTCTTCATTCAGCATTCGTCATTACACAGAAGCTTCTTGCTCGATCTGACTGGGAATTTTGGCGTCATGTTGGCATTTTTGCAAAATTGTACTGTCTAGTGGATCTACGAGCGTGATACCGAATTTTTTGGCTGAAAGTGTTTATTCAGGTCGTTATATTGGTGAATAATTGTTTTGTTCGTGCGGGATGGTGATTTTTATATGAAACCATTTGGACGTAAAACAGTCCTTTGTCACCAAACCTTGTGTTTCACACCGTTGTATAAGTAACCTTGTCTCCCACTACATTTCGGTTAGTCGGATTATGTGGGTAACATAACACTCTCGTGAGATGCTAAGTGCTTACGAAGGTTCCAAGTGTACGTCCTCCTACAATGTATTTGCAATAAGTTTGCAAGGTTACCACGCTTGCAGCATTAATAGCACAGATATTCTGTGTTAGCTTGGTGCTCTGGCCCACAGCCAGAACAGAAGCAGCTGGTGGTACCTTGCGCCGCTGCACTCACTGCCAGCTTCTCTGGTGGCTCTCTATTGACTTTCACATTATTGGTTGTTGTATTTTATCCAGTAAATTCACTGTGACATGAACTGTAAAGTGTTGCCTCAGCTAGAGGGATTGGGGCGGTTTGTTAGTCGGAGTGGTGCATTGAAGGTGTTCAGCTTCTATTCATGCTCTTGCTGTGTTGAAGTTGAAAATTTTATTTACTAATGACAGCGTGTCTCTTGTGTACACTCACCACATAGTTTCTTGTACCTATCACATCTGGAGATGTACATGGGTTGCTCTGGACTAGGCAGTATAATGACGTCATTATTGCACGAAACTTACTTGCCTGTGACAAGAATTTTTTCTCTTCAGTTTCCGAGTATATTTGGAAAATGCAGGAGATTTATGTATGACATTTAAATACATTTTGCGGTCATTCCAGAAATACCTTTATATAAGTTCACATTTGAATTTTGGTTATATATAAAAATGTCGATTTCTCTTAATTATTTAGGCAAAAAAAAGTCCATTATGATCTTGAGGTGGAGTTTGTAAAAGCTAAGTTGTGAGTTAAGTTACTGTGATAATTATGCATTTGCTAACGGAGGGTCTGGTCAGTGCTGTTGTTGCTTCATATATTTGTCTTTGTGGTGTTGAAACTTGTGCACTTTCCTTAGTTGTACGCGGTATCTTTGAGTTACCTGGTACCATATTGCTGAATGCTGACGTCGAATTGCCAGTGTTGAGCGGTAAAGTGAACACCATTACTGTGAACATATTTATTCTGTATTCGTGCTGACTGGCATTCTCTCTTATTACAGCGACCAGATCGTCGCACTCAAAATCATCAAGAATGTGGAGAAGTACAGAGAAGCTGCCAAGTTGGAAATCAACGTACTGGAGAAGCTCTCCGAGCGAGACCCTAATGATAAACAGTAAGTTTGTCTTGCGCTAGGTTTCATTACTTCTTCTAGTTTTATTAAAAACTCACAATGAGCACGGTTCGCTATATCTCGAGCGTTTGTGCTCTACGTCCAGTGGGGCTACGAACTGTTTGGAGAATATTTATTAATGCTTTACTTCTGCCGGCTCTCCATTCTCGTCCGTTGCCAGTGTGCTTTTACGTAGACGAGCAGAGGCTTGAGTAGCAAATGAGAAAGCCATTTAGGCTTGCAGAAAACGCAAAAAAAAAAAAAAATCAGCTGCTTTTAACCAATATTGGTCACTTTTATAACTCTTAGCGGTATTGTAATCGAAACAGGCGATGTTTAATATGAATGCAATCATGACACAGCTGAGAGTTGAGTTAGCTCTTGTAAATAATTATTAACAAGATTTCGTCCACGCATCTAAGAATTTTAAGCCACTGAAACTACGTTTAGGAAATGGTACTAAGGCTACGAATAAATTAGTTATACGGACATCCATTGATATTTCTGCTTTGCAAACTGGTAACATAAGTTGAAACCTGGTTCTTTCAGAAAGAAACAATTCCCATTCTTCCTAAATGGTACCTATAGCTAGTACCAAATGTGTTTATTTTTCCAGCTTATAGTAGTTGAATCATTAGTGTGTGGTAATGGTAGCTTGATGGAAATGACTTATATAGCTGTGCAGGTTCTTAATACAAGTATTCATCACTTTACAGACTGTGTGTGAAGATGCTCAGTTGGTTCGACTATCATGGCCACGTCTGTATCGCCTTCCAGATGCTTGGCCTGAGCGTATTCGACTTCTTGGTAAGCTTGATATACTTTGATAAAGGAGGGTTATAGCTCTCGTTTTTTTTTTACTCTTTTTTTTTACTCTTTTTGACGCACTACGTCTTCAGTGACCCTTTTAAGTTCACAAGAGCTGCTAGACTCGTGGGTGACAGCCCGACAGATCTATCCGGACAAATTTAAAAACTAAGGCGTTTGACAAATCTTGCATACAGAATTTATCCTAGTAGTATAATTTTGCTCGTGATTCATTAATTTGAAACACTCAATCTTCTAACGCCTTGAATTTACGAAGCACTTTTTGCATAATTGTAGTGCTTGTCCGTGGGTCGTGATTAGTTTACTCCACGACTATTAGAAAACCTTTTCATAGTTTCATATAGCTACTTCATGCCCCTTGATTTTGGCTGATTTACATCTTTGTTATTTTCCAAACCGTCATTAGTTTGTCGCCTTTTTTTCACCCGTGTGAAAATTGGAAATTTATTACTTTTATAGTAATTAAACAGCTTTTGAACTCGGGATAGCTGCTGTGCATTGAATTAGTGCGGATATCAAACCGTGTTGCAATACCCTCCCATTGCATTGAAATATTGAAGGGCACTGCGCTGCAGACGTGTTCAAAATTCTGAGTTTTGTCTGCTTATCCTTGACATCTTCGTAATTTCAAGTCTTGAGCTGTCAGTTTGTCTTTGCGGATAAAATTTAGGCGGTAATCGCTGACCGTTTGAACTTCAGATTGCTAAAAACTCAGCATTTAGTTTTTGGTCGGCTGGAAGCCGAGCAAAATTGGATTGCTGTTATCACCAAAAAGGCGAATCGATAGCTTACGATTGGAGTTTCAGACCAGTTTAAACTTATTGGATTAGATAATCTTTAATCTTGTTCTAAGCCCTTCAGGAGGCATAGGATGGGTTATAGGCCATAGGGTTAGTTATGTTCGCCCATCCTATGTTATGGGGCACTGCGACCCCAGGGGGCTCGTGTAGGTTACCTTAGCCATTAGCTAGGTCTTCGGGACGTCTGTCGTTCGTGCCCACTTTGCTTCCTTCCCATCTCATCCTCCTACTGATCTTTCTTCCATCTGTTCTTCCTCTTCTTTCCCTACTTGCTGTTCCCATGCGCGTTGATGGGAACACCCTCGTGCATGGATTCCCCGTGTCTATCGTCATACTGTATGGCCCTGCTTTCTACCTCTGTGATATCGCCTTTGTTGTGGAAACGGAGACTTAAACTTACGACTATAATAATAATTTATCTTGATCTAAGTGTGCTAACTGATTATGAATTACATACGGTGTACCTGTTGCACTAATGCTTAGGAAAGTTAAATTATGTACCATAAGCTTATTTCGCGTTGTTATGGTGAAGTTACGTAAGCTAGGTACTTTGTATAATAGAGACACATGACCATTTAGGTGTCTGGTAGGTAGCTATCTTTGGTTTTACTGCGAGCACTTTCCATTCGTCGGTGAGTGTGAACGTAATTCCTCGCACGCTTCAAAACTGGCGAGTTTTATTGATGTTTAGGGCTTTTCCGTGGAGCTCGCGTTTGTGAATTAGACTGCATAGTTTTAAAGAATGAATATCTTGCCTTATTAGCAAGTTATTGCACACATACGCGACTGTTCGTTTACATTGCAGAAAGACAACAATTACCGCCCGTACCCGCTGGACCAAGTGCGGCTGATGGGCTACCAGCTGTGCCATGCCATCAACTTCCTCCATAATATCAAGCTCACACACACCGATCTCAAGCCAGAAAATATTCTCTTCGTTGATTCTGATCATGACATCATCTATGATCCTAAGAAGGTAAAAAGTCACCCTGTGACGTTTTTATTTTGAATTTCTTGTGTGCATAGCTAACGTTTAACGTTCATAGCTTGTGGAGGGTGAACCTTCGATTTCGCTGGACCGATCTCGAAATGTGAATAGATGATATCGATATTATTTATTTTACTCAAACCTTGCCTGCTTTGTAATATTTAGGCATTGGGAGGTCAGTAAAGTCATCGTGAGTATAAGTGCACGTAAATACCGATGGTACTGTTAGTTCTGGGAATTTTTTAGGCGATGCCTTCACCCGTGCATTTATAGTAAACTTGTATTGAATTAATATGCGAAAATGCGTCGAGTTTTCAGAACCTTGTTGCAGGCCGATGGTTGAAATTTTGGCTGAACTAACTGCATGTTGTTACGTTCTTCCTTAGTCAATATAGTTCCGATAACATATTTGGTTGCTTTTTACGAACTTTTCTATGTGGACAATATTGTGTGCTGTGGATGAGTAGGCGTGTGTTTGTCCGTCCACTTCTGTTATTCTCTGGCATGATCATAGAACACCCGAGTTGTCATATATTAGTTGACTAGAATGTTTACTGCTTGTATACCCGATAAGTCAAGCAGCTATTCCTAGTGTGTGTAATACACTGTGTATATTTTGGTTTAAATGTATCGTAGAAAAAGATTAGTGTTGTAATTTGCATGAAGTTCAAAGGTACATGCATATGTGTGTCACCAGTGTCCAACTTTATTTGTTCTCTCGTCGACATTAACCTTGTGGAAGACAGTAACATTGCTTTCATGTATGATAGTGGTCATTTTGCTAAAACCATGCTTGTATGTCGGGCAGAAGCGAGACATACGGATAGTGAAGAAGCCTGATATTCGGCTGATTGACTTCGGCAGCGCCACGTTTGACCACGAGCATCACAGTACTATCGTCTCCACCAGACATTACCGAGCTCCTGAAGTTATTTTGGGTAAGAACCAGAGTTTCGATCATTGCTGTCGGTGACTTTGAAATATTACTGTAAAGTCTTTGTGTTGTGTCTTAGTCTTTGCAGTGCCTTGTTGCTGCTGTAGGGGCCCACGCTTACCTCCGCCCTAGGAAGGTGCTGTGCCATTTCCTGCTAGTTGCTGTAAGTGAATCTCTTTTTGTTATCGAATATTTGTATGCCTTACGGAAGCTGTGTTACGCCGTTTTTGTATTTCAGTGTAATCTGTGATGTTGATACTTCTTTATTGTTTGGTCTCATCATATGCCTGGGTTTTTGTGCAGAACTGGGGTGGAGCCAACCGTGTGACGTGTGGTCCGTGGGCTGCATCCTGTTCGAGCTGTACCTCGGCATCACGCTCTTCCAAACACATGACAACAGAGAGCATCTAGCGATGATGGAGCGTATATTGGGCCCCATACCTTACAGGTAACTGTCCAACATTACTACCTGCATGCCCTCAGGGGTGTATTGTGGCGGGCCCTTTTCCTGCCACATTAATATATTTGGGCATCATGCACCCAAGTGTCCCTAGTGCCTTTTCCGCAGGAGATGTTGCAGCCTGCCGCAGTTCCTGCTGACGAGGTTAGTTTTTGTAAAGTTAGGTAGATTCTCTAAATTTCCTTTTCTGTCCCGAGAGGTGGACCGCCGATCGAGGTAAACGACTTTTTCTGCAGGGCTCTTACCTTCGCCCATGCGGAGGGCCACGGAGGGGATTGTCTGCACGGGTGTTTCTTTCTTTTTTTGTCTTTTTCTCTTTTCGTCCTTCATCTCTTACTGCCTGAGCGCAACATTGTGGTTCCGGCTGTAAGCTGAGTAATTCATCTTAGATCGCTATTGATCGTCTTAGATTCGGAAATAGCGGACAATACCAATATAATAATAATTATCTACATGCTTTCCTTCTCTATATTTTCATAACATGCCTAGAACATAATTTATTCTCATTGTGCGGGGCCACCAATATTTGTGACTGGGCCTAATCACTAGGTTGAACTTTGGCTACTTTGTTTGTACTTGTGAGCTTGTAAGCGTATTTTGTGAACCCATCGTGTTGCTAATGAAAGTCATTTATTTTGTATATGGAAATATATAGTCTTGAAAAGATATGTACGGTATGTGGTCCCATATCCCTAAACTTGGCCTGTAGTATGATCCCAGCTCAAGGTAGCTTCAGCTTCCTGGGAATCGTGGTCTGCACCACTTTTGAGTCAGAATTAATAAAGTGTCCGACAAATATGGTAACCATTTTCAAATACGTACCCTCGGCAACACTACACTGCCCTTACATCGTCTCTTAACCATGTGGCAGTACCATGTATTGTATTATCACTCTTTCTTGATTAGATTAAACTCACATGAAATCGAGATATCTATATATACACTGTACCTACGTAATATACTCATTTTTTGAGATTTTACAGCAAAATGTTTTCATTGCACCTTATGCTTGGTATTATTATTTCCTTGGTGAGGGCGATTCGTGTTGTCACTTTTTTTTATGGGTCGTAAATTCAAGCCAGCCACTGAGTACAGTATTCTAGAAGTTGGTAGACGAACAGTAACCCGAACGATTATACATGATTACCGTTCTTCCTCAGAATGGGCCGCAAGTCGCGCACGAAGTACTTCCATCACGGCAAGCTCGTGTGGGACGAGAAGAGCTCTGCTGGACGTTACGTTCGTGAAAGTTGTAAACCTCTAAGGGTAAGTTGGCCAGTGGGATGGAGCGTATGTTTCAGTAATCCCGTTTTGTATTGGTGGACGACTGCACCCACTCTGTAGTACCTATTTTGTAGATGGAAGAATTAGATTAGTGCTTTTCTATTTTCCGTTACAAGAGTACTGTTTATGCTGACAATATTTTGATAGTAAGAAAGAAATCCGTACCTCCGGCAGTAGCATACACGCACATCTGTGCTATCCTTTCATGTTAAGTTGGCAGCTGCCCCAATATGTGGCTCACTATTGCAATGGTTCTCCCGTATATTAAGCTCGTTCGCTAGTCGTCAATTTCATCCCATCAAAACCTCATCATTTACCTTGTCTCTTTACTACTGGCCTCGGCCTTGAAAATTTGTCTTCTACTTTCTTCTAAGTTGATTGGTTATTTATGGTTGGGAAAGACGGGTTGTCAGAACTTTGTCTGTACCTATTTTTACTATTACCCACCACTCCAATTCAGTATTTTTAGGTAAAATATGGCATTCTAAGACCTTTTTCATAAATAACGTTTTCGTCGGAAATGCTTAGTTTTCGAGATAGTTAACTTTGAAGTTCCCATTGGTTTTCTTAGGGAAAAAATATCCGGAGTCATTATAGGCTTGGTAGCAACCCCATAGAAACCTAACCGAACCTACCTACTCTTACCCAATCTTACCCAAATTACTCAACCTAACCAAACAAAAAAAAAAAAACTATGAAAAGAGGTTTTCCATTGCACTGTGCGACTGTAGTTATTTTCTCTCATCGAAAAACAATGGGAACTTCAAAGTTAACTACACTCGAAAACTAAGCATTTCCGACGAAATCGTTATTCATGAAAAACGTCTTAGAATGCCTTATTTCACCTAAATATGTCAACTAAAATACTGGATTTGAATGGGGGTAATAGTGAAAAAAATACAATAATTATTTCATTTCTCCTTTGGGAGGAAGGTTTTTATCTCTTAATACTATTACAGCTTATTTCACAGAACGAAAACACAACCTACAATCTAGCAAAAAGCTCTACATAAATTTGTTTAATAGACTTGACTACTAAATAAGTAGCTACAGAGTAGGCTGCTATCTCATGTGTGCTCGCAACTCTCGACATCCTGAGCACAAACAAGCACAGTGAAACCAGTTTATATTTTCGGCTTCGTTGCTGTAATAAACTTGACGGTGAATCAAATGGTGTCCCTTGATCGTGTCCTATGACATGGAATTTGGCTGCTTGGTGGCGAAGAGGTTCCGTTAGTATGAAAGTTTTAGTGGCGATGAAATAAAATCCGTGGGTGAGGAGCATAAAAAGTAGCCTAATTGTGATCAAGAACGGCCTGATCAAATCCAATTGAAGCGAGGGTGTACCTGAACAGGCGACGATAACAGGAGACAGCCTCAGGCTGTTAAGGGCCGCTTCTTCATCTTAGAGGCCCCTCGGGGAACTGTGCATTACCCATTAGATAGGCCTTCGGGACGTCTGTCTTTCGTGCCCAGTTTGCTTCCTTCCACTTTCATACTCCTACTGACCTTACTGTTGTCTGTTCTTCCTCTTCTTTCTCGACTTGCTGTTCCCATGCGCGTTGATCCTGTGTGGGAATACCTTCGTGCATGGGTTCCCCGTTTTTCTATCGACGTACGATATGTCCCTTCCTTTTCCTCTCATAGAAGAGCTTAGTACTTATTTAGGGAGGCTTGAATCTTCATATATAGCTACTATGCATTACACATCCGAGGGAAATTTCTATTGAAGCTATGTGAAAGAAACTATCGCAGCAGTTAACTTCCACTTTACCATTGGGGCTATGCATTAGCGAGAGAGAGATAAGAAAACGTTTAAAAGCTGTTTAGAAATAGGATACTTATAGAGAGATAAGAAAACGTTTAAAAGCTGTTTAGAAATAGGATACTTATAGCTACAGTAGCTCTCAACTATTGTAGGTTTAATTTACGATTGATCCTATTTTGTTTTCATACGCCAAGCACTTTTGTAGCTCTTCCTCGAATATGTAGAATTGCCAATAGTTTTACTTTAATATGCCGGTCTTAACAGTACTGGTCCAGTAACTCATCTTTGGTCTACCTCATGTTTGCATTTTTCGAAATTAATTGCTGCCTGGTATTGCAGAACTACCAAATGTGCAGCGATGAGGAGCACAGACAATTGTTTGATCTCATCAGTCATATGTTGGAATACGATCCTGCGCACCGAATCACCCTCTCTCAAGCACTCAGGTATGTTTCCTTTATTTCAGAGATCGTTAGGGCCATGTTGCACTCCCCTTGCGTCTGTATTTCTACCTAATACTTCGATCGTATTTTTTATCACTTGTATGAAGGTGGCATCTGTAAAACATGGTGCATAGATTATGACACACTGCTCAATCACCATGTAGCGGCTGCAGTAGGGAGATAAATTAATAAAAAAAAGTTTGTTTTTTACATTTTACGAGTCCATAAATGCCATTGCCATCCTTTCAATGCTTCTGCTGAAGTGCTTTACTTAGGTTTCCCATTACTGTATTTTATGTCTTGCAAGCTTGTTGCAACTGGAAAGAGACGTCATTCTACTTGAAAGTAAAAAGGCAAAGTCGCAGTAACGTGATACATAGTAGACCAGCTCAACATCTGTAAAGTTAAGATGACTTTGTCAAAAGGTTTCCATCTCCGTGTGTAGTAGTAAGTAGACTACCTACTGAATTTACTCCCATGTCCAGAAACATACTTAGATAGTGCTAATATAAATATTCACCTTCAGTTCACTAATGCTCATCGTTATCCTGTGTTTTTTTTTTCAGGCATCCTTTTTTTGATAAAATTCCGAATAATATGCGCATAAATGACTTGGGCTCGAGTGACTCGAGGGAACGTTCTCACTCTCTCTCACGGTGATTACCTGCCTTCACTCCTTCCTGGGACCCTCCTGTGCCATCATGTTCCTGTCAACGCTCTGCCTGCGAGTGCCAGCCAGTCAGCAACGTTCGCTACTGCGGGCAGGGCTGGCAAGAGGGCGGTGCACCAAATTACACGCAGGATAGGCTCCAAGTCAGCAACCGGTCGAGAAATTTACAGCCGCAAGATATGGGTGCTGATGCATACTCACCATCTACTTTCACGATGCATAGGTCTCTTAACGATGCTCTTACTAACCCAAACCCCCCCGATCATGGTCCTTATTTGGGCGGTGCTAATCCTTCATCTGCGTCCGAATATGCGGCAAATGAAAGTTGCTTAAAATATTCTAGCTGCTCATTTTCTGCGTCTACCGAATCTTTTTCTTCAGTGTATGCTAATCACTGGGCTCAAAAACCACCAAATAGCAGTCCTCATGGAATTTTTACCAATATTCCCACTGGCTATAATTCGCTTTAAAATTATCCGTCCTGAGAGATGATCTTAGACTCATAAATTGCTTTCTCAAAGCACTGATATTAAAGTTTCCGCTCTTTTGATGACTGAAAGTAATTACAACTTATGCTTGTCTTTGGAATTTGCTTGTCTTTGGAATTTGCTTCTGCCGTTCATATTTTCTTCTAGTAGTGTATATCATACATATATCGCATGTTGCTTTCCGTGAGGAACTATAACAAGGAAGGGATTCAGGAAGGTTCGTTATCACTTGTATGATATTCATACCGTCATCGTCATGGAGAAAGTCATTTATGACTTTCTCCCGCCGGCTATTATTACATTAGGATGCGAGTTGGTGTACATATTTTTTATCTGTAGCGTAAGGTGCTATACACGAAGTGTCTCACATTAACTCTCCCGTTTGAAATATGCATGGTGTAGGGTAACAATACAGTTTAGAAGTACGGTTACTCGATTCATGTTCTATTTCATCTGATTAATTTGGGTTGTCAACTTCTTATCGATCTGATCGTGCCCACAGCAATGCTGAGACTTTCTTTTTTATGATCACCTTGATATCTTTGCTTGAAAAAATTCCTGGTTTTGTGGCCACCATGCTTGGTCGTATCTGGCAGTCATGGGCGAGAAAGAGGTACCTATAGTGAGAAGTTCCGTTTAGGCTATTACAAAAGGCATTGTAATGAAGCAAAAGCTTTGTTAGTGTGTAAAATAGCAATCCTGTGTGTGTATATATATAATGTCGACCGTTTATTCTCATTACTTTTCCGACCTGCGGTAAGTTCACGAAGTAGAAGAGACGTAGGAGCCGTAGAGTTCGTGATGGTATGTGCTTGTTTTTACTTCATCGATAATAAAATATTTCATTGTCTTCAGACATGTATATAAACTGGTCAAAGAACTCGTCCTGTTTAGCAGAGTTATTATGAGTAACACATAAGGTGAATGTTACAGATTGAGATCACGTTTGACCTCTGTGTCGCACTTAAATTATTGTGATGAACATTATGTTGCTATTGTAACTGTAAGACAGATGCATAAAATCCTGTACGGTAATCATAATAGAAATAGGTCTGAATGCTTTCTCGCTGAAAAAGTAATTCATTAAGAAGTTGTCGCAAGTCCCGGTATGCTTGTTTGTGTGTCTGTATGTATTTGTGAGTGTGCGAGCGAGTGTTCTTCACTATCTCAAATTTCCTCTAGCATAAACACATTGTTTCCCCGTTCTGAGATATAAAAGAAAGCTAGTTATGTACATAATCTGTGAAGCGTTTGAAATGGATTTAGTGGTCGAGTTGAGTGCTGAGGGAAAGCCAGTGAATCAACACCAGTTGCTCTTATTAAATATTTTGTTTATAAATTTCGTATTTTTAACCGCATGTGCAAACTGAAATTTGTTCATATTCGTCGAAGGGGATATGTTGTGGAGTGCAACTTACTTGTCCCCTGTCAATATTGGTAATGACGGAATTCCAATTTTATTCATTCTAGTGTGTCATTCTTCTTTATTTAGGTCATCAACTGGTCTCAGTATTGTGACTCGACTGGGCTTACATCAGTAATACTGTGTTAACGCCTGCGTATTTTGTAATTACCTCAATATCCATGCACATCCACTCCGTAGGAAACTGTCAGGAGAAGCACACCTGCCCCTGTAGCGTTGATTACTTCAGCTAATCTTAATTAGTCGCTACTACCGGCCGTTTACACTGTTCGTGCACAGTTAACTTCGTTTCTTATTCATGCTTTTGTTGGCCTTTCCTTGGCCGTACATACCGTTTTACCGTGCCCTCCCTTTCTTACTGCACGGTGATCTCGGACCGTAAGCTGCTTGTTCTGCCAGGACACCACACGTGACAATTTCTGAAATTGCTATTTATCGCCCATCCTATGTTATGGGGAGTAGCGCCCCCAGGGGGTTTGTGTAGGTTACCTTAGCCATTAGCTTGGCTTTCGGGTCGGCTGTCTTTCGTGCCCACTTTGCTTCCTTCCCATCTTTTACTCCTACTGATCTTTCTTCAATCTGTTCTTACTCTTCTTTCCCGACTTGCTGTTCCCATGCGCGTTGATCCTGTGTGGGAACACCCTCGTGCATGGGTTCCACGTATCTATCATCAGACTTTGTGTCCCTTGCTTCTTCCTCTGTTAGATCACCGTTGCTGTGGAGACGGAGACTTAAACTACTCAATATAATAATAATTGCTATTTTCATGAACACGTAAAATTAAACTCAAAAATGGTTGTGGTAATCATCCACGTGAAAAACCTAAGGTACAATGGAACACACGACGGTTTTGTAGTGTTCACTTTTCATTTTATTTACAAATTAGAAATTAACCAACTCTTTAAAAGCTGGTAGGTACATAAAATGAAAGGACAAAAAGGCGAATGGATGGCGCTAACATATTTTTATGATTGTTCCCTATATTCAATACAAAACTCGTGTTCATCTTAAGATGTTACTGGACACTCAATCTTTGCGTATGCAAACTATTGATGCTGGAAATAGGGGGATATGTTTACACAGACTATTTTTGTCACTGTTCGGTTTACTCATAACGGAGATGAATAAAACCGGAATTTTTTATTTGTTCTACGTTGATGGATACGTAAGATACGCTGCAGACGAAAGTCTTATGACCTTAAAAATGAAAGTCTCGGCTGGTGACGTGCCTCGGTATTGCAAGTCTCCACCACGCACACGATTGAGAGGAACGAGTCAGCTGCACCTGGAACTTGTTCACAAATAAATTGAAAGGTCGATAAATAAAGTGCATCAACAGTGATATTATTAATTAAAACAAAAAGATAATAGTATATAGATTATAGAAGTCACTATGGCATTGGCGCTATTGCGTTTTAGAAAGAAAAGCATATTCGAATAATCATTGAGAAATTAAACCACGTGACCTTGACAGTTGCCGAGTACAGCCACACTAGTTGTAAAACGGTGACTCAAATAAATTCTGTAAACTTCAGTAACTTCAGGTTCGCCCATCCTTTGTTATGGGGAGTAGTGCCCCCAGGGGGTTTGAGTAGGTTACCTTAGCCATTAGCTAGGCCTTCGGGACGTCTGTCTTCCGTGCCCACTTTGCTTCCTTCCACTTTCATACTCCTACTGATCTTACTGTTGTCTGTTCTTCCTCTTCTTTCTCGACTTGCTGTTCCCATGAGCGTTGATCCTGTGTGGGACCACCTTCGTGCATGGGTTCCCCGTTTTTCTGTCGACATACTATATGTCCCTTCCTCTTCCTCTCTTAGAAGAGCTTAGTACTTATTTAGGGAGGCTTAAATCTTATAATATTTAATATGAATATTTTCCTACGGGGAGAAATAAATTATTTTCTTTCTTTCTTTCTTTCTTTCTAATACTTCAGTAACAAATGGTTAAATATTAATTAAAACACGGTTGCCATTGTAACAGTTATTCTCGTACCCATTTTCAAGTGGTCATGTGCGTGAAACTCTTTATATCAGCAAAAATACGCGAAATACGATGAACCCGGAGATTTGCGCTTCTTCGACAAAAGTAAAACATACTGGATTGGTGTCCTGTGACCGATGCTTCTCGAATTCGCTGTCAAATGTTCCGAGACTTCTTTCATATGCAGCGAAAACACAGGACGTCCTGCCGAAAGGACTATCGTTTGCAGCGGTCCTAAGATACACAAATGACCCGGGTCACATTTTACTGCTCATCAAAAGGAAACCCTGGATTCTGGACTAATTCCAATGTTTCATTTACATTGCGTTGCTTGGCGGAGGTAAGTGCTCTCAAAGAACTTCACTAGTTCAATATGCAGCCACAGCTGTCCCTAGATTGCTCTGGGAAGCTTGACCCTTTAACGCCGGAGACAGACATATCGCTACATTTAATACTGAGCTCAATTGTGTTCATTTAATAAAAGTTTATGAATTTTTATCCTAAAATCTCATACTGTCATGTATCTTGGAAATTAAGCGCTCTACGCAACAGTAAATAACAATCAGCAAGACTTACACTTATAAAACACACTTCAATTTTCAATTATTATTTCAGAAGTTTAAGTCTTCGTTTCTACAACAAAAGCGATATCGCAGGGGAAGAAAGAAGGGACATATAGTATGACGATAGACCCGTGGAACCCATGCACGAGAGTGTTCCCACACAGGATCAACGCGCATGGAAGTTTTATTGGGAACAGCAAGTCGGGAAAGAAGAGGAAGAACAGATGGCAAAAAGATCAGTAGGAGTATGAAATGGGAAGGAACAAAATGGGCACGAACGACAGACATCCCGAAGGCCTAGCTAATATCTAAGGTAACTACAGGGTCCCCATAACATGGGATGGGTGAACCTAAACTAACCTAACCCTATGGTTCATCCTGTGCACCCTGAGGGGAATTTTCAATTAAATAACACAGATACAGTCGGCGCGACAGGCGTGATACGGCACTGACCGTCTTAGGTTACAATAGGAGCCCTTGCTGATGTAAATCCGACCCTGTTGCTCTCCTTCGCATTGCCCTAACGGGCTGTAACCTAAGGATAAGTCTGTTAAGGAGACAATCTATTAACTTCGGAGTCGTGAAGGCAGCAACTTATAGAAAAGATAAAATACTAAAAAAGTGAGCGTGCCATATTTAGAGAAGGCACACTGACTTCTACGTAGTCATAGCCAAATTACACGTAATGAGAAAACAGGACAGGAAATATTCATAGGAGCTGTCTTACAGGCCGTACGAGATGCAACTGTGGTAAATCAGGACTGCTGTTCAACAAGACCTTTCGCGATAATAATCATAAACTGGCTGCTGCAAGCAGAAACTATCCTAAATTCTAAGCGTGTTTTTTTTTATAATATTGGGTGCCCGGACTACAGTACGTCCAGGTGAAGGAGAAAAGTAAAAAAAAAAAACTCAAAATTATTATAAAAAGCAAGGGACACTAATTTTTCCAATGGTTGTTCAACTTCAATGGGAATCACGTGGATGCGACAAAAGCCACACTTATTTACTTTGCAAAAACTGTAAAACATCGTGAAGTACGAAGCTTGACAATCAACAGACGCCCCAAGCTCCGGAATTTAAGAGTTATAAAATTTGTAGTTTTTTTTTTTTTGCTTATATTTGTAGAACATTAGAAGCGAGTAGAAAAATCTTCCGAAACAAAAATAAGCATTACAGCTTCGCCACGGAGCAACGATTAAGCATTTGCTTCAATTTTGCTTTACCAAATTAGCCGAGTCGAAGTGCAGCACGAGTGCTGATCGTCTGCAGTGCAGCCGCGATGTGACCTGATGCCGGTGCCACACTATGCATTCACGCGAGGATGTGTAGCTCGCATGGTCATACATATAGGTATCAGAACGGCGTATGAGCTGCACATCTTCGCTCGCATCAAGCTGTGCGTGCGAATGCATAGTGTAGCGTCGGCATGAGAAGGGCAATCGGAAATGAAGGTGATTCTGCGTATGTAAAACACCGGAGACAGTCCCAGAGCCTGCAGGGCTGAGACCTATAATACAGCAAAACCAATACTGGGAACTGAAAAAGTTCAATCACAAAGTTTTTGCCATCATTTTTGACGGCTGGGCCCTGTCGCCCTCAGTTCGTTCCGGCGCCCCTGGTGCGGTAAAAGCACGCAGAGCCCGGCGCGTGCTTCCAATAGCTTCCATGCATGAAGGCTCGACGATATGATTTTGAACTTCATAAAACTCATACTCTTGATGAGTAGTAATAATGCCTTCTAGATCGGAAGTACCGTCTATTGAAAATCGCAAACAATTATATACTACATGTATTTTGAGTATACTGGATTTGTAGAAAAAAAAATGAAATTTTTGGTAACTTATGGATACCATAAGATTTATTATCACTATTAACATAAAAATTAACCAACTATTAGCAACTAGGTACGGACAGGAAATATAAGGCGAAAAGTAAATCATCTTGGATCGCCACTGATCGTCTCAGATTCGGAAATAGCGGGACAAGACCATAATAATAAAAATGATAAAAATTAACCCTCCAAAAGAGCGCTCTACTAGGAACAGCGCACATCATTCGCAAAGTGCTCTGAGCCTTAGGTCGCGGGATGTGACCCGGTGCCAGAGTGTAGAGCCCAACTTCGCTCAACCGATCGAACTATTGGGTCATGAAATCCCCTCGATGATAATAATAATAATAATAAAAGTCTCAGTTAGATATCCGACATTACATATGGACAATTGAAATTTGCAGCTGAATATATAGGTAACCGAAGCTCGCTTTTTCTTTAATTATCATCGAGAGAAAACGACGTACTGGCTAGTTGCGAGGAGAGCAGGGCGGACTCGTAACAGCATTTGACGCGCGATGCAAGGCCGCCGTAAAAAAAAAGAACAGTGAAGGAAAAGCGGATGTTTCGAAAGTGGGGTAAGAGTAGCACCACTGGCTATGGAATGGTAAAGTACAAGGCAGGTATCTAAGAAATGAATCAAGACGCATAATGGGTTCGATGTGCCAAAAAGAAGTGCGATCTTATAAGAACTGATTATTCAGAGTAGCACATTAAGAAATTGCATATCTGACCTACTGATGCTGTAGTCTGACTTACGAATTGTGGTGTAATCAAATGAAAAGGTACGGAAGTCACAATGCTCGGATTAAATGAAACGTTTTGAGATTCATCCCCACTGAATCCCTTCATCGCCAGAGACCCTCCCAACAAATCTATTATTATCTATAACTCGGCCACAGAAATGGCGGCCTGGAGACGCCCCTATATTGATACAGAACAATAGCTGCAGCCCCTCTTACTTGGAACGGCCCTGCAGGCAGCTGCACTGATGGAAGCAAGTCATGCAATGGCTGGTGCATACCGGAGCGAGGCATAAGCCCTACGAACATGCTTACCTGTTGGTAGAAGAACGGTTTGTAATCACACTAATATTTCTTAATGGTAAGGCGTGACAATGACAAACATAGAATGAAATTTCACCTAGCGTTTAGCTGATTACTGTAACATTCATAAGCTGTCTACTCACACACAAATCCAAGTCCGGTTCTCGAATTAGCTACAATTTGTAAGCAAGCTGCATTTTCATTTTTTTTTTTCACGCATGAAATTCAATTCTAGTCTGCTCTCTTTTAAGGTGAATTCACGGTGAGGTATTTTGGTCTCCAGGCTCAGGGCAAAGTGTTCGAGCGCTTTGCTGCAGCCTTACAAACACAACTGCACGTCTACCAAAAAAATGAGGAACTAGAGCACTCTGAGAGCACATACACCTGACAAGCAAAGCAAAGGTAATGAAAAATTCAAATTGGTTCTGAAACTATGATTTCTTTTGTATCAACACCAAAATCTAATCATTTGTGCTTTTTCACAAAAATAAAACATCATCTGTAATTTTGTTGAAGATCCGTTCATAACTTTTCGAGTTCTGCTGCTAACAATCATTTGTCAAACATACAAAGAAACCAACTGTTCATCACCAAAATTTTATCATTTATGTCTTTCAATATTACTAGCAATTCCTGTAAATTTCGTGAAGATCCCTTCAGAATTTTTTCAGTTATTTTGCTAGCATGCACAAAATCAAACACAGAGACAAACAACCGAATAGACAGATCGTCACAAAAAATTATCATTTACTCTTCGTAATATTCTTAACAAATCATACAAATTTCATAAAAATCCGTCCATAACTTTTTGAGTTATACTACAAAAAGAAAGGCAAACAAACGAACAAACTTATGAACGGATCTTCATCAAAAGTTAATCATCTGTTCTTCCTAACATACCCAACAATCCCTATACATTTCGTTAAGATCCGTCCATAATTTGAGTTTTTGTGTGACTTACAGACAAACAAACAAACTCGACGAAGACATAACAGCCTTGTCAGAGGTAAGAATGTCAGCAGTCACGTCATCTGGCTTTCTGCACGTGTCACTAGGAAAGTTCGGATATGTTTTTAAATTTTAGGTGAATTAATAATTAAAAAGCGGTGCAGTTTCCTCCTGTTTACAAGAAAACAACAAAACATTTGGACGCGTGACAGACTCGGATGCCCTTAATAAACGTTATGTGTAAACCCTCCTTTGGAACTTCTTCATCTCCTATATGGCTGGGACAAGAGACCGGGTGAGCCAACTGTTGGCCAGCGACATAATTAACGCCTATCCT
The DNA here is from genome assembly GCA_001587735.2 of Parhyale hawaiensis. Lineage (NCBI taxonomy): Eukaryota > Metazoa > Arthropoda > Malacostraca > Amphipoda > Hyalidae > Parhyale > Parhyale hawaiensis. Next base: position 49,263,782 of record LQNS02278091.1, on the reverse strand, counting down.
GAATGTGCTGGGTTATCTTTAGCTGTGAAATAGTTGATAAAAACAAACCTGTATCAGTATAACGATGTTCGACATCGTATTCTAAAATATACCCAATTTAAAGTTTACAGGGGTGATATCATGACTTTTGATAATTCATAACACTAAAATGACAGGAGAACGGGTATTTCAAGGTAATTTTATGTGTATATATTAGAAGAAAAGTTCGAATTTTACATGATACACACGAGTTTCGAACTGGTTACGCCGCGTCTCGTACACATGCAGAGCTTCCACTGGCAGCTAAGAGTGATACGAGATTAATAGACGATCAGTTTTTTTTAACATATTACCGCCCATTGAAGCCTTTTTTAATATAATTAATATACTAAAAGTAATGAATGTAGTACCTGTTCATTTCAGACTATTGTTTTTGCACTGACTAAACGATGATGTCACCTGCACCCTGAAGAAATCCCGCAATAACATCAAACTTCATAAGAGACCCACTATAAGTAATGTAGAGTAAGAACAACAATGATTGTTGGTTACGCATTTCAGTTGGTATAAATTGCTCAATTTTAGGTATGGCGGCTTGCGAGAAGCTGTACCAAACAGAAGGAAACTGATCACCTTCATGCGAGTGATCAGAACGTCTGGGTACGGTACTTCGTCGCCACACCGCCTCTCCCACTTTGTCTGACAAGCATTGCAGACAGAATCTTAGATAAAACAGGTTGAAAACATTTCAAGCTTCTAATTTGAAAAAAAAATACTATTTTACAAACAGGGTATAGAAGTCGGACATTCTGGAGGGCCATAAATCACAGAGTCGGATACTCGCTTATCCCAGGAGTCTGAATCGGTAAAAATAAGCCTTTATTATTAGGATAAAGAGGCGAAGTCAGTAGGAGTCAGGAGGTGTTTGAATTATGTCGGATCCTCCAAGATGTTTTTTTTTCTTTTATTTTGTACACGCAACACGCTAGTGTCACCTCCGATGACACATAGTAGTTCGTCGCAGAGCGGTGAGGGAGACATATTATGATTACTGCTATAACGACTATGAAAAATTGCATTTATTGCAAAATGCTATTTTGCTATAAGCGCTATTTTCACTGGAAAAAGCTAGTCATTATTGTATGAATGACCATAAAACCTACGCTAAGTACTAACTCTATTGCAATAATATTTGATAATATGAACAGAAAAATTGTTTTGCTATAACTAAATAATTAAAATAGCTAAGTATGCCGTTTTTCAAAATTTCTTTGAATTTGACCTTGTAGCAAACGTAGCAAGCTAGTCTGTTTGGTGAAATTTAACATAAAACTGAAGAATGTCCCTGCTCTTTCTTCAAATTATAGGTAACAAAGGATACAAAATAAAAAATGTCTGTTATGCAGAACCTTGACCTATATACATTTTACAATCATGCATTATAGACATGTGCGTATATAGGTTTGTATTGCTAATACCTTTTGCAAGTCATTGTTAGACATGTGCCTCCTCCCTAAGCATCTACATAGTTATCAGTAGAGTCCGGATCTCTATAGCACTTATTCGAATATTGCTATTTCGGCTATCAATACAAAAAAAAAATTGCATTTATGCAGAATAGGCTACTCTACTATAAACGGCATTTTAACCAGGCACAAAGCCAAAAAGTAGTCATTATGCAGTAAATGACTACAAAACATGCTCAAAGTAGTACATACGTATTTGTACCATTAAACATTAACTTCTTAAATTATTAGGATACGCTGAATAACTAATTATTATGTAATAAAGTTTGCCATGTTTCAACTTTATTTAAATTTCCTATGAAAGTAAACGTAAGGAATTGTGCTAGTCACTGTTACTTTGGTCACGACATTACCGGTTACACAAGTGCTGGCAGTGGACGAGTGTACTGATACGGCGGGAGGGCAGATTTCGACAGCAATAATAGGCAAACTTGAATTAAACAAAAAATCTGACGTGTTTCTGTTAAATTCCACTCAATTAGAACGCACTAAAAGTACAACAATAACGCAGTTCATTGCGTCATTTTTATCTCTTCTTTGACCAGAATCCATACAGTAGAACAACATTGTTGCCGGTGACAGATGCTGCAGGACAAATACAGAAAATCGCTGCTTCTCTACAAATTCTGTGCTCCTTACTTGCATTGCACACGGCTTACACAGAGTTTCAGACGGACGCGCTTGACAAACTAATTTCAAACGGTAAAAAAAATATTCCTGAAGGCACCAAGTAGATGCGAACTCTTCAGAGAGAAGGCTCCTGACGTGCCCCTTCCCCACAGCCTAGTGTAACGAGATGGGGTACGGGGATAAGAACTATTTTGTTAGAAATAAAAACTATTTTACTAGAAAGAAAAAAAAACTATTTTGCTCTGATACCTGCAATAGCGACTTTTTTTAGTGCTGTTTTGACTAGCTTTTTAGGACTAGAATTCCGGGTTCTAATTATGATTGTTGCTAGCAGAGGGGCGCCGCAAGCCTTGGACCCTTCGGGTTCCGGCAGGCCTGCGGCGCTTACGTTTCAACCCACAACCGAAGTACCTGCCGTATAGTTGTGATAAAAGTTTTATATAATACTTATGCCATAGGACAAACCTCAGTGAGACTTGCAGTCAATAGTTCGAGCAGTAGGGTGCCAGGCTTGCAAGTGAAAATCAATTTTTCTTCCACTTTGGGTGCCTGTAACTTTTTTGAAAAATGCGTTAAAATTCATCAATTTTCTTTATAGTCTTTGAGCAAATCTTTTTTTACATTCTAAGCGTAATCTAAACTCATCATACGTGGTGAGTAGCAACCGTAGAATTTGCTGTTTTTCGGCGAAAAATTCCCCGTGCCGGTAGCACAGACGCCAAACTCGCCAAGCGTTTGAGACTATGTATTCTGTGTGCGTGCATCACTGTGCGTGCGGACGTCATTCAAGTTCGCGTGCTCTGCTGCTCGTTGTATATCAGGTTAGTTTAGGTAAGGTTAGGTTAGGTAATGTTAGGTTAGGTAGCGTTAGGTAAGGTTAGGCTAGGTCAGGTTTGGTAGTGCTTCTCGTGGTTGTGGCGCGGCAAGAGAGCTTACTTGCACGCACACGACGTGATGAACGTACCCAGAATGGCGGGTTTGGCGCCAGTGCTCCCCGGTAGGCCGGGACCGTTTAGCAAAGTCCACGAGTGTTTATAGGGAAAAGTGAAAATGATCAAAAAATTTTGTCTCTAACAACCATATCGTTGAAATCGTCGAGACGAATCTGGTCAATGTCTGAATAAGTGTTACTCAAGTTGGACAAAAATGGTAAAAGGGCCATATTCTGACACTATGGCACCCAATTCAGACACCTCATAGATCATTAGTATTCTTTTGTAAAATGATCAGACATGTCTCAGCGCAGCGTTTCTGCTCAAATCCAATAGATTTGGGAAAAAAATTGTAGAGCCGATTTTGGCACTGTGACACTCCTTAGATGGCGTGACACTCGGTGGCACTATAGCACCGAAGGTGCAGGTCTACTCGTAGTATCGATTTGGTCTTTGAAAAACTTGGTTTTTCTTGTTAGACAGGAACTATGTTTTTTTTTATCAGGAAAATTTAATAAAATGGATAATTTTACTCTAGACTTAACCAATTGTGGAAATTTAATGAAATATGGGTTGTGTTTACCGTCGAGTATCAGACTTTGGACAAAAATTTTTTTGGGTAACTTTCACTTACTGTCAAAAATCTAGGGTAATTTTCGAAATACAAATTATACCACCTTGTAGAACCTAAAAGTTGCAGGGTCAAACTGCGTTCTGTTTTCCAAATTTCGCCCTAAAAAATGTTGAAAAAAGTAGCACTCTCTCTTCTGGGGTAAAAACCTGGGAAAAATACCCCAGACGGAAACGCTTACTTAGCAAAGGTTGTAGAAGACTACTTTAGGCACATCGTGTTGATATTTGAATCGATCGGTGCCAATGTGTATTTTTGGCGAATTTTTTAATAAAGTGGCACCTTGGAGTGCCAGATTTTAGTACTATGGAAAGGAAACGTTATAATTTTTTATGCGGGGTAGAAATGAGCACTGCCCCAGTCATCCACTGTCTGAGTTTCTTCCGGATCCATTTGTTCGGGTGAGGTATACTCGGCGAACTGGTACTCTTCATGAGTTTGCCTTGGAACCGTTACGATGCCGTACGGGCCAGTATTCCCGTTCGTTTTTTCCATCATGTGTGGATGTTTGAAATGGTCTCGATGGCTCTGTCTTTGCTAGTGCTGGTATTGGCAGCTTTAAACGATCTGTACACAGAGCTATTCTGTGATCTCGGATCTTCTTTTTTTTTATTCTTTTGTTTTCTCCACCCGCTGGGCTGGTTGCGTGGGGGTTTGTTAACCTCATGGAGTTTCTCCCTTTCTACGTCGCCACTCTGGTGTGATTTATTAATAATAATAATAATATGTGTGACAAACTGCGCTGTCGTAGACCCAGCCGTTTTGGAGCCATTTGCAAATGCTTCCTGGAACCTCATATCAGCAGTTGTGCTAGACTTTCTCTCGCTAGCCCAATGTAAATTCTCGTGCGAATTTTGACGTTTTTTTGGGGGGGGGGGCTCCGGCCCCCGACTCGCTCGGGGCGCTCGCTCGTCGTGAGATTATACGCGCATTAATCAACAGAAGAAGAATGGAAATAGTACATTTTTCTTTGGTACAAAAGTCAAGGGACGCCATCAGAAATGCAAGAGTAACTCTTAGTGATGTCCATATTACTACATTTTTAAGCATTTAAAAGACTTCCCACAAAAATTAAATTTCAGATAAATTGTTTAGTGCAAGCTTCTGCATTATTGGAACAACTTGAACTCCACGGCGCCTACCAAACGTCGACCACTGTCTGAAACTGAAAAAATAACTTCATTGTGCCCTTCCACTACTATGGGATATAACTGTCAATGATTTCTAATACTATGAGAAGATCTTGTAGCATCGTAGCTGCCAGTTATTAAACATGTGCATGACAAAACCTATTCGTAGAGTATATTTTCTCCTACAACGTAACATGGCCAGAGTTAGACAAGAAGGAAACGTTAAAACGTTGCAAAAATCGATAGACCTCCAAAAACCACTTTAAGAGAAGACAGAACCATAATGAATCAGTACACGGAGGACAGTTTCAAGTCTGCAGCTGAAATTGCTCGCGAGCTGGGTGAAGTATCCGGCGACAAGGTGTCTCGATTTAAGGTCTCACGTCGACTCAAACAAGCTGGTTAGTTTACTCTTGCTTCTGCTTCGAAACCTCTCATTTTCAAGAAAAAATAAAACAAACGAGACTACAGTTTTTTCAAGAACGCGTCGGATGGTCAGATGCACAGTGGGCTATAGTACATTCTAGTGACGAATCCAAGTTCAGTGTGATTGGTTCTAATAGAAAAGGTATGTTCTAGTTACTATATGGGATAGTTTAAGCCTTCGTTTCCATAACATAGGCAGTTTAATAGAGGGAGAATTAAACAAGGGACATATAGCATGTCGATAGAAACGTGGAACCCACGCACGAAAGTGTTCCAACACAAGACCAACACGCACGGGAACAGCACGTCGGGAAAGAAAATGAACAGAGGAAAGTAAGATCAATAGGAGAATGAATTCAGAAAAAGAAGCACCATTTCCCCATACCATAGGAAGGGCGCATGCAGCTAACTTAACCTTGTTGCCTCAACCAATCATCAGCCGCCTGTCAGTTATGCATGATAAGCAAGTAACACTTGATAAAAAAAAAAAAAAAAATAAGACAATGGGAGAACACGTAACCAGTAACGTAACCAAAGTGCGGTCGTTATGGGATGGAACGTTTTCCACAGTCGTACTCATGAAGCAAATAACTAACACATCTTGAAAAATCACTCCCATTCTGCTGGGGCACCAGAAAAACTCTTTTCCCATTCAAGAAAAACAGCCCGTAGCTCTCGGTAAGTAACATTACTATTAGTATAGTTGAAAAATTCATAGAAAAAATCCGCTCCCGAGAAACAAGGAGGATCTACTGGCCGCCATAAGGAGCTCTCAGAGCAATGCCTACGATGCAGGATGCCAGAGACGACCGACGCCCGCCCGGCCCCCATCGATCGTGCCACAAGGAAGTGGTAACTAGGCAACGGGAGCACGCTATTTGTTTCCCGCCTTCCTAGTGCAGCGGCAGAAGGCCAAATGCTTCGTATGTGTGCATTAGCTCCAGATGCAGCTAGAACAGAACGTTGTGGTTTTGTAAGAAAGCATAGTCTGAAACAACAGAATTTGACGCTCGAAAAGGAAGGGATAAGGCAGCAGATATCACCTCAGCATGAAATGAGGCTTAATGCATCACAGTGACGATGCAAAAATTCCTACGGATGTATTTCAAAAGCCGACACTGGACTCCAGCCAGCACCCGAGTGCCAAACATGATTACTTCATATTTCTATAAGTGGTGAGGTTCGCTAGTTTTTACTGTCGAGAGATATGTTGATTAAAGAGAGACACTGCAGCACATGCGGAAGTTTGCGTCTCTGCTATCCATTTGATGCAATAAGACAGGTCTAAATTAGTCTCCTAGCGTAACGACACCTGCCACACGGTTCGTGCAAGGAACTTCCTGATACATAAGCCGATACATATTTTAAGAGCTACAACTGCACAATTTGCTTAAAATCTGTAAACTGATCTAACGACTACCGAGATTTTGAAATAATTAAATTCACGAAGAAACAATTTTAGTACTACTTCAAAGATTGGAGGCCACAGCTACAGCATAGGCAGTAGGGAAAAATATACAGTAAATTGTGTATTTTCAGGTAACGCAGTATATACAAAAACAGTTATTAACCCTAGATGTCTGAATTATACTGTGAGACAATATAACAGTGTTTCAAGGTAAACCAGAGTTACTTAGTGAGCAAATAACACAAAACTATTAATGTTATTGTTTGCTCGTATACTAAAATTTATAAATTTCATACGGGTCGGATTTCAAAAAATTCCTTAATTATTTCTTTCACAGCAGAACTTTTCCACATGTATCTGTAGATAAGCAATGAGTGCCCCTTACACTCATGAATAAAATTGAAGCGATATAACTATGAGCAATAAAATGTGGAAGTAAGCGTGCTGGTTTGACACACACTTAACTCTAACGTAGCTGAGATAAACATCCAAAGTAAACCTCCACATTGCAGCTTAAAACTCACTTTATCCATCTGATTAGAAACAAAAGAAGCACTCGGAGAATACAGACCTCCACCAAGTAACGCAATGCTCACGAAAATTTCAAAATGGTCAAGAATCCAGCATTTTTTCCGCATCAGCCTCAAAATTAAACCATCTGTTCCTAATAGCTATATAGTTCCTATAATTTTCATGAAGACTCGTCCATGACTTTACGAGTAATGTTGCTGAAAGACAAAAAGAGAGATGGATAGACAAACTTACAAACGGACAGACGGATCCTAACCAGAATTTAATCATTTGTCCCTCGCAACATTCCCAACAGCTGCTGTCAGTTCCATAAAATTCTGTCCACAATTTGAGTTGTGTTGCTCACAGATAGACAGATCCCGGAATAAAAACACACCGTCAATGGTGGAGGTAATTATCTTGCATATAAATAAATAATTAAATTGAATTGAAAACATTCTGAAAACAGCTGTGAAGCTAATGCAGAATACATCCTTTCTGAAAGGGTTAATATTTTAGCCAAAAGCATTTTACAAGAAAGAGCCTTCTTATGAAAAAATAGGACGATGATATCGTACGCATAGATTTGTATATAGTAAAGAGCACAGGTGGGATATTATAATCAGATAAGAAAGTATGTAGATTTACGTAGGGATTTCAAATTCTGTATCAAATGCCTGACTTCACAAAATTAATAACTTCTTACAAGAAGGCCTGCACATTTCCATACAAATCATGCAATAATTAAAAGGAAATCACCTTAAAAAGTACGGGAATTGTCGCTTAAAGTTACCACGTCGTTAGTGCTACACCACATGACCCAAGGTCTGTAAAATGCGGCAGGTGTTACATAAGCAATAACAATAAAGATATAAATTTATATATATGAAAACCATTTATGCAGAGAGAACGACAACAACAACAACGAAGAATTAATTTTTTATTAATATGAAAAACCATTAATGCAGTATTTTTAGCCATTATTAACAATTCCTATAAAATATGATTGTCAAATTTTTCACTGCTTTTTTTTCTTACCATTATGCTGAAGGGTCTAAATAACAGTATGGGTAAAGGAAAAATCAAGAATAAACGAAGATTAATGGATACACAGAGCGCTAAAGCTGTCGGGTTGCGCTCAATTTGCATGTAATTTTCCGCACGCCATGCACCAATTCATGCCTGGGAGATAATGGCGAGTCAAAGCACGTCAGCGTTTAAAGAATGGCCTCAATTTATTTTTTTCTCCTCGCAGTAAATAAATCAATGCACTAACGGGCGCGTGAGATTATATGATTGTTTCACCTAATGATGAACAACGATCTCTATTCAATCATCCTGAACGCAGCATGCTGAATTGTGGTCTTATTAAGACTTGGAGAATAACCGTAATTATGCAGTTAGCTGCATTATATTGTAGGGGTGGGGCGACCGAGCTCAGAAGCCGAGCTATAGAACGTCAGTGTTTTGGTAGCACAAATTGCAGGCACCTCAGCGTAAAAGCAGCCGGGCCGCAGACGGCAGTCGTGAGAGACGGGCACCCACAAATAGCCCAACGCAATTGATTGAATAGGGGACAGCTACAGCGGGGAAGTGATGCAATGCGGTCCATGGGCTGCGATATAAGGGTGGTGCTGGGATAGCAGGTGGTCTATCTTAGATTCAGGTGTAATATGCAAGTCCATAAGTGCGACTAAGCATCCATTCCAGCTAGGGTTGCCAGTTTAGAGATGAAGTCGCTAGACCTAGAGATTTCGGAGCTCGGTTTCTGGAAAAATTTCTCGTCTAGCGATTAGAGGTATATTTTTTAGACATTGTATTTCACCGCTAAACGAGTAAACTAATATGGATTCAGACGTTCACTGCCATGAAAAGTTAATTTAGCAGCCCTAAAAGCCCTTAAACTTGAAAATGATACCGTACGTTGCGCACAAAAACAAACAAAATTATATATAAGCGGTATTTTTTTATTTCTTGTGGTATTTTTTAGCTTATGTACTGACATTTGACGAGTACCATTTAGCGACACTAACTTCAGCTGAACCAACCCTAACTAAACCTACTGTTCTGTACTAAGCTAACCTTCTCCGTAACTATCAAAAACGTACCTTTGAGGTAGCACACGTCTTGACCGGGACCTTGAGAGTGATGTCTACAACTCTTGCACGCTGAATTCACGTCATTGAGCCATTATCATGTAAAACAACTTTGTTACTCTAATCACACTTAGACTGCGACGAGAAAAAAAAAAAACTCTTGTAGCAAACCACACGGCCGGAGTACGCTAAGGTTGGAGCCCCATCAGTAACTACCCTGCTCCCTATCTGTACATGGTTATTAATATTTTCTATATTATAATTCTGCTTGAAGCTTCGTCCGTACGTCCGTACATCCCTGCGTCTGTACGTAACGCTTTTCACTATTTGCGGAAGCTTCAACTTGTAAGAAGCTTTGATTTTCTGTCTTCTTGCGCTCGTTCCTGAAGAAATTTTCAGTCGGTTTCGAAGCAAAGACATGAAGTTCATTTTTTGAGATTCTTGCTACCATCTCTGTAGAAAAGAATGTTAGCTAAATTTGCTCTTTTTCAATGTCTTGGAACGTGTTTTGGTGCGTTGAAATTTTCGCATTTCTTAATTTTTGTGCTTTTTAATTTATGCACTTCATTTGTACGACACGGCCGGGTCTCATGATATATTGAAGAACAATGCTTCGACTCTCTGTCCTCTTAGCTCTCCCTCTTCAATCCAGCTTTTCAGTTATTGCCCTAGATCATTGAAATTTTGCAGGGCTCTAGCTTTGATTCCTTTATTCAGTTTATTCGGTCTACGAACTTGATAATTTGAAACATTTTAGTAAACATCTCCAGACTTCTTTTTGTACGGCCAAGCTTTCAGCGCTGGTTACATTAGGGCCTTCTTCAGGGCGAAAATCTACCAATGCTGCGGAGCTATCACACTGCCACCGGTGTACAATATGCGCATTTCAAATTTTCTCCGTATAAAAAGGTACATAAACTTTGACTAATAGGAAACATTAGACAAGCGTCCTATATAAAAAATGTTATTTCAAAAGAAATTAATTTGAAAGTCCAAAGTTCTGTTAAATGTAGAAACGTGAGCGTCGCTTCGTATGTATGACACGGGTATGGCATATCATCGAAAAACAATGCTTTTGCTCTCGGGTGTTTCACCAGGTTCCTGCTACTTCTGCGCTTTCTTTTCCAGCTTCTCAGTCGTCGCACGAGATTATGGTAGTTTCATTCGGCTACAGCCTATGTCTGACGGTCTAACTTAACTGAGTTGCATTCACAGAGCACAAACTCCCACCAAACAATGCAGTGTTCACGCAATGGAAGATTGGTAGACAAACAAAGCGACAAACGGATCATCGCTATTATTTGTGCAACTGTTCTTTGTGGCATTCCTAACAGTTCCTGTTAATTTGATGAAGAGTCGCCCAAAACTTTTAAGTCGTGTAGCCAAAAGACGAGCAGACAAGCGGCAGACAGGCTGACGGAGGATCACAGAAAGTTTGAATGTTTCCAAGGATTTTGGCACCGCTCCTGTACATTTCATGGAAATCCTTCGATAACCTTTTCAGTTATGTTTGTTGAGAGACAGACAAACATCCCCTTATTGTCGGAGCCAATGAAAAGAAAACGGGAAAAGATGGGTAAAAATAAATGCAGTTTGCTCAACACGAGACGTTCATACATAAAATTAGTGGAGTGTGCTTAGTTTTTGCCGTACTTATTTTACACAGCTATGCAATAAAAACGAATAGTAATTGGTATCAGTCGAATATCAATGTGTTTTGCCATTGACTGTACGAAAAAATAAAGAGAGATGAGACAAATTCTTATGATAGGCATTGAAAGCAAGTAACAGTCATGAAAACTGAGCCATATCACAAGAATCATATGACTACAAGATACCTCCGAGCATTGAGATAATAACTGCATAGGAGGAAAGAAAGCCAGGTAAACGAAATAGACACTCGTAATTTCTGAGCAACTGTTGGTGACACGAATGCCTGAGATATAATGTCCACATGAAGCAGTCAATGAAATAACGAGATTTTGTTGCACATTTGCACAACTATTTCGAGATGAGAATGTGAATGCTTGGGAGCAGATAAGTTTACCACGTCCATAGATAAATGAAAGTGAACATAAGTTAACAAGCTCGAAAGATCACATATGAAATTGCACATTTCCGAAGTCCAGCGGCCTAATGAGATTTAGTAACAAGAAAGCACAAGGAAGCTGAATTTTACTGATTAGTAATCAAAATGAAAGACTATTAGCCTACACTGAATATTTTGAGCCTCAGTCTCCTGAATAAAGACTTGCTACCAGAGTAAGAAACAAGGGACGTACAGTATGTCCATATAGGTATGCGGAGCCCATGGAGGGGTGTGTTCCCACAGAGCAACAACAAAAATTCGAAATAGAAAAACTTCATAGAGTGAAGCATAATCATTAGAATTAGGTATGAAAGTGCAAGGAAGTAAAACGGGACGAATGGAAACGCGTTCCGAGGACTTAATTAAGTTCTAAAGTAATCTATTAGTTTTCCTTGCGGCAGCGCCCCAGGTGTATCAAAGACGAGGTATGTACGTTTTGGCAAGTAATATGCGTTTGGTAGGCCAAGTGTGTCAGAGTACACGAGATGTGCTATAGCCGACAAGCTGCAATATGAGAGGAACAGGTTATAGAAGATGAGATGCATTAAGTCGGATGCTCACGTACGACATTCTCCGTTGTTATCTGCCGAATTCGATTGTGCTGCCGTGACTGTGACTATAGTTGATCCTAGACTACGCTTCACCAAACTACATGAGCTCTGTGGTTTGAAATATTTCACGAAAGTGCAAAAAACAGAAACGTAAAATCTATCTAAAACTGGAACTCACTCAGTACTTGGCAAGATAATCGAAAGTTGATCACCGGTAGTTACTATAGTATAAAAATTGTAACAGTTTGGAACTGCAACAATTTTTTGGGCAGCTTAATAGTGGGCAATTTGAGTGGGTTAATTATTATTACTAATATATATCTGATTTTACCACCGTACCCATTTCATACCATGCGAGCAGAGTAGTGAGAGTGGGTTACAACTGGCGAAATAAAGGAGCAAAGCACCTCTATGAGACGAAAGAAGAAAATAGGAGAAAAACCTGGGAAGAAACACTCGTGCGGAGGGTGCCTTCCGTGGCCCCCACACGGGAGCAGGTGTGGGGATACGTCGTTTACCAGAATTCAGTGACCCACCTCACGGAACAGGAAGGAAAGTATAGAGAACCTACCTAACATTATAAATTTCTCAGCAACGACTGCGGCCATATGCAACACCCCCTGCAGCAAGGTCACCGAGATACCCTGGGGTCGTGGGGTCCCTAGAGATTCCGACGGAGATAGGGCCCGCCAGAAAAAAAAAATATCTCCCAGGGTACCATCTTAACCAGGCTGTGTTACTTCGCTACAAGGACTTTTTCCCCGTAGGAATACAATAGGACAAAAAAATTGAAGTAGAATAGCACAGGCTGGTGTGAATAGGGTTAACTCTCTACACAATAAGAACGCTTTAGCTAGCTACTGGCACCAAACAACTGTCGCTAGAAACAGTTTCTCAGAGCCAACAAATTTATTGCATAGCTCAACGTTAAGTAAAGTATAAAAAACTAGTTGTTCCTTTAGCCATCGCGATGAAAATATCTTCAGATAAAATACACATGCTCCATTAGTCAGAGTATTCCCAGTGTGTACCTTTAATGTTTTGCGGAAGCTCCGGTGTTTGCTGGAGTGACTCAGGGCAGACAAACCCATTATTCAGCAACTCCTGCAGCGCTGGCGTTATTTACTCAACTGTCGTCAAACTTATTGAGTGGTGAGCGGTAGCTTTATTATTGTTGTTGTTGTAGCTGTTGCACTGCTCAAGGGAAGTCGAAAGGGAAGGGGCACACACCAGACTGCAGAGATGACCCCTTGTTTTGATGTTTGATCATCAGTTCAGCGGCAGCGCGGGGAGCGCAACGTCTTGATGATCATCAAACTAACAGCAAGCCACGTTGCTCAATATTTCAATTATTATCATCACATTAAAAATTCAAACGGCTCAACGTTTCAATGATTATCGTCAGATTATAGAATAATGCAAGAGGCTCAACGTTTCAACGGTCATCACTCATCAGATAAAAAAATGCACAGGGCGCAACGCTGGAATGCTTGCCATGAGACTAAATATAACTGCAAACAGCTCAACGTTTCAATGATTGTCATCAGATTGAAAAATTCAGACGGCTCAAAGTTTCAATTATTATCATATTAAAAAAGATTGAGATGGCTCAACATTTTGATGATTATCATCAGACTTAAAATAAGTACCAACGGCTCTATGAATCGATGATTAGAATAAAAAAATGCAAATGGCTTAATCTTTAAATGATTACCGTCAGACTAGAAACAAGGCAGATGACTCAACGTTTCACTGACAATCATCAGATTACCAAACGTTTTGGCGGTGATTTTCAAAGTAAATAGTAGCAGTGCAAATGGCTCAAGGTTTCAATGGTGATCACCAGACCATCAGCCACCTACGAATGCGACAAGACGGGCTGTCTATAACGGCATGCTTCGCTATATATAGTAGAGAAGACCGTCACATCCATATGTCATTACTTCATTAATTGAAGCCAGTCACAAGTCAGAAACATAGTTTTCCAAACATATTTGGAATTTTAATTAAAAAAGGTGAAGGATTTAAAAAATCAGGAGAAAATCTTGAAAATATGAGATAATGGGATAAACGGACTCAGGTGGTGGAAGGATTCTTCTCAAGTCGTACTTCCCTATATTTCAGAAATGGGTTCAGATGGATAAGAGATCATTAAACTGTGGTATTCAATAGGTTCAGAATTTGTATATTGTAGCAGATGAAATTTGATATTTTCTATCGCTACCGGGATATACCGTGAAGACATATAGCTACAAAGTTCACTACTGTTTCATATGCCGCATGGAGGCTAAGAGCGAATACCTAATGATTACACGGAATATCCTCAATATAAACTGAAACTACAATTCTGAAAGCTTAATGAAATGAATAATCTGATGCGGCCACAGAACAAACACCTTCCCTCCGTCATTCAAGCCCTGTAAACCTGGACCCTCGCTATGGCACGCACGGAACTGAGGGTCCAGTCAGCCCTCAGCTCACCTGCCTTCAAGCTCAGTGCTGATAATCGACCCGTGACGAGAGGGTGGTGACATCAGGCGCTGCCGATAGTGCCACCGAAACGTACAGTCGAAACGAAAAACGCGAACTGGTAACTGCCGGAAGTATACACGTGCAAGAAAGTTTGCATTTCTGTATAGTGTTAAAACGAGAAAGTGTTCGGTAACGGGAAAAACCCTGCATAATTAGTGCAACTTCCTTGAAACAAAGTTGAACATAACGACCCCTATTTCACGAGCTTAATATTATATTATGTCAGTGTCTTAATGTTCAACGTCGTACATTTATATATTCCAATTCCCCGTACACGGAGCGTGGGTTGAATTTTGGCCTTCATCTGCGATTTTTTAGGATATCAAATACATTACAAGGCACAGTATATCAAGCCTATAACAGGGAAATTATTGCAGTTTATTTCGATTATTATCCTAGTGGTATAATCGACATGATTTCATGGAGAATCTACAGAAATAGCGGTAATACAACCCAGCATCATAGAGAAATAATTGATATTATAGACTATCTATAATTTCTTTTCATGCATTGTTGACTAAATATATTCAAGATACTAGAGCGAGGAGGCTTTCAGTTTATTTTATGAATTTGACGTACTAAACAACCGGAAAATGTTAGAAAATAATATGCTTGTAAGCACCGTTTGTTTACAGGTTACTCTGAAATGAGAATTGATAGAGGCGTCATAGCCGAATATTCGTACATAATAAACAAAATTTAAAAGAGGCTATAAAAAGTGCAGGAAAATTTGAGGTCTTGAGGAGTAGTAATTAAGAATCCGTCTGTGATATCATCTCGGCAAGGAACTATAAATGCTGGGAAAGTATTTAGTTGGGGCTTTGAAACAGTAGAAATGGTAAACACTAGAAACTGATTCAACGATTACTGTTCACGCGCAGAATGTACAATATGAGGCACTGGCTCAAAATTAAAAATCATATAACACACGCTAACAGAAGATGCTTCGGACGTTGATACAACAATGAGTTAATGACAGTTGTTTTTCATAAGTCATAAACTATTCATAAAGGAAAACCCTGAAAAAAAAGTAAGTCTGTGAAGTTCATGCTGGCTCTCTTAAGGCTCACACAACACCGAGGGCAACTGTAAAAATCGGTCTGTAAGTGAGGGCCGCGCACACACACAAACACAATGAGGCGGAGGTCGATGGACGCTGGATCCAACCATAGACTGCGTGAACCATGAGAGGCTCGCAGCGTCGCAGTGCGGTCACGACACACGGCGTGCAACACGTGAGTAATACGGTTAGTTGAGGTACGTACAACGTAAGAGATTGTTATGAGTGGAATGTCCGATTCTCTCACTCGCCACGTTTGAAGGATTATAACTTTTACGTTTTGTATTTTTATCTTTATTTCTGATCATTGGACTGTCTGATCATTACTTTCACAAACGCAATTCATGGTCGTTCAATATGTTGTGATTTTGTTATTGTAATTTAATAACATTGGGCCAGTGTATCAATCAAAACTTCGTATTGTCGTATAAGGAATATGAATTCCGTCATGGTGCAAATGCATCCTCGACAGCTCGAAACGTAATACGATGGTTTAAGAAGTTGCGGTGTGGTGTTTTTAAACGTGGAAATCAGCGTCCTGGTAGACCTCAAACAAAGACGCATTGAATCGTAACGAGCTGCCAGCAGTCGTGTGTACTGCAGAAACGAATACGTCGGAAACAACGAATGATTTAACGCCAAAAATATGTACTTTGATAATTTAAGCGCATACTTTAATCAAACCGCGTTGTTTCTTTCGGACACACTGTGAAATCAATTTTAAGCTCAAAAATCGAACATTTCAATATTAACGACTTAACAAAACATTTATTAAGGCCTCTATAGGGAAATGGCGATGCATTTTAAGAGAGGAAAAGATGAGGGGATATGTAGCATATAAAGAAAACGAAAACATGAAACACCACTCAATGGAACAGCAAGTCGGAGAAAAATCAGAACAAAAATCTTCAGTAAAAAGAGGAACAAATCGAGAAGCAATCCGGGCACGAACGAAGGATATCCCAAAAGTTTAGCAAAGACGAAATAACTTATGAAGTTCTACTGCGGGATAGGTAGGTTGAACCTAACTAACGGCGTAACTATATCTCCTACGAGGCATCCTATACCCCCTCCCTGAGGGGAGACATGCGCACATGGAACACCACTGATATTTCATAGCAGTCTGTGCCGCGCAACAATTGAAATAATGGTAATGTCCAAGCATTTATGGACCGGAAAGTACTGCGGAACACAAAAACCTCAGTTGGTGTCTAGCAAATCATACGTTAATTTACTATTTTTGTACTTGAGTATAATCCTATTACTTTTGCGCGAATGTAATAAGTAGATCCCGGATATTGCTTGAAATAAGTGCTCAATGTTGTTTTGCTTAAGCTGCTTAAGAAAATGGTAAGGTTTCATAGCGCTTAAAATGCTTGTAAGCACCATCCAAACTTTTTCTAGCGCTTAAGAATTTTTGTTATCGCTTAAAATTGTTTTTTAGTGCTTGAAGATTTTTGTTAGTGCTTAAAAATATTTGCTAGCGCTTAAGTTGTTCCGGTCTACGTTTAAATTTTTCGGAGACTTCTTCTAATTTAGGAAATTATCATGTACCTACCTATTTATTGTGCGCAACAAGCCAACAACATGAGAGAATAGTGCGTACATAAGGCGTCGTTTTGTGGCCACATTCGTGATCAGAATCACCGTGATCATGATCATCGTGATCACTGAAAAGCACAAGAACGGCCAATGATTTTGTAAACAAACGAGAGACGCCATGTCTATTTTCCAAAATTTGGATCCCAATCGTATTGAAGCAAAAGACGGTGAGGAATGGATTTTTAGAAATTTTTACTCATTTTGAAGTCAACGGATAAGTATACTAGCAGTATTTAAGGCATTTTGAACATGCGCAGGCATAAAACTAAGAGCGTGGGCATAAGTACCCCACAGTTGCATTGCAACGTAACTTAGTATTTGATTGCGCTGCAGCTCACTATAGGCTTCAGCTCGGACTGAAAAGAATATATAAGGAAGGAGTAGTTTCTCGCAGTTTGTACGTTATAACAAGTAGCAATTGTGAAGCTTTTAGAATACCTCGTACTTATGTGTTAGTTTAAAGTTGCAATGACGCAGAGTTTTAGCCTGACATTCAAGCACCGTGAGTAGTAGTCACGGCTACGAGATGGCCGAAGGGCAAAGTTGCGTGACTAAGCAATTTTTGCGATAGTGTGCCCACGCTGTAATGAAACTACAATTCTGAAAGACATTAATGCAAACAAACATAATAATATCATCCAATCTATCTTTAAATATAAGAACACAGCACGAATTTTGCATTTCAAATTTTGAAATTTTGCTTGTCTAACGGCTGTATTTACTCTTTGAGTAGAGTCAATAAAACGCTGAAACTTTAATTTTGTTCTACAAAAAAGTTAAATCTTGCTGCGATCTCACATCAGATGTAGCGTTAACAAACTACATTAATTCTCGCGGAACACATTACAAAAATTCCATAGACGATGCCCATAAAAGACGATTTGCCGTATTGGGGCAAATGACGATAAGGTCATTTTGGAAAAAAAAAAGATTTCCGCCTCACACATTCATTTTTTAACTTAGAAGGTAATACAAACACTGAAATGACCACAAATAAATGCTTCAAGAGTTTATGCTCTCATTTCTTGTCCATAGTGATTCTAACTCTCCTGAGGCCGAAATCATTTTTGCCCCCCAAAATGACCTTATCGCCAGTTGCCCCGAATGGTTATATAGTAAGAGTAAAACTTTTGTTACAACCTGATATTTGCACTTTATATCATAAGTGAAACGGGATCCCGAGAGTCAAATAAAATATAAATATCCTTCTTCACTTTTTCTTCGAATGTCTGCATATTGTAGTATGCGCACCAGCAACTTCTTAACGCGTTATCACCAATACTATGCCCTGTTCTTTCCTTACAGATAATCAATGGCACAGGACACCAGGTGTCGGGTATAAGTCGCAATGGACAAGCCTACGAATTCCTCAGCTACGACCATCCCAAACTGGGTAGTTCCAGCAATCGTCTCACAAAAAGAACTGCCCTTAGTGATGTAGAATCTCAGAGGAACGAAGAAGAGGAAAACGATGCCACCCAAAGAGTGCATCAGGACAGAAGGAGATCTTCTGAAGTTGGTGATGATCTTCAGAGGGAGGTTCAAGAACGGGTATCGCAATACAAAGTTGAAAACGATAGAACTAATTCAGTTAACTTGTCCAAGGACAATAGCAAGACACCAAATATGGATGCCAAAACGAAAACGGGTACATCGGGTCAAAGTTGTAAGAAAGCGACTAGTACAAAACCTCTAACTGGTCATGATCCAGCAGCTAGAGGTCACTCAGATGCCCACGGTGCTACTAGTCGAGGGAGACCCAGAGAAGCTTTAGTGACAGATATACAACCCATGACTGTGCCGCTCCTACCATTGACTCCTGCTCGCACCACACATCACAGGGCACGAGCTCTTTCCCCTAGGTGAGTATGGCTAGTGTAACTGGTGAAATACTTGAACGAATGGTATCGATACGGAGTGGCAGGCTGCTTGGAACATCTTTTCCATACGGAGCTCTTTCCCCTATACCAGAGTATGGCTGACGCATCTATAGTGAGATACTGGCATGACTGGTACCGATACGCCTCAGCAGACTAAAGGTACAGAGGTTTCTCCTCTACGAGACCATGGCTAATGCAGCTAGTGAGATACGTACAGCAGAGTTATATGACTGACGCCGAATTATGGCTCAACAGACTAAGTACAGAACCTATGCAATGCAGATTGCAGAGCACTTCACTCTGCATTAATATCGCTAGTATAATTAACTAGTGAGCTTCTGGCATGACCTGTACTTATTGAATGGCTCGGTAGAGAAAAAGAATCTTTTCCATACAGAGCTTCTTGCGATGCGTGAGTGTGGCTACCTAGTGGCGTACAGTACCGGCGCAATTACTGCCCATATGACTCAGCGGACCGAACCATACTTTTCCATACAACAACCTTAGCTTAGATTGCGACCATAACAGTAACTGATATTACGAATACTGCACAGTTTAGCTGTGTGAAAAGTGCAAGGTGAGATAATATCTCGTCTTTTAGCCACGTGCTAAATGGTGTAATAGCGAGTCCTGTGAAAATATATTCTACCTTATACGGTATTTAAATAAATGTAACGTTAGTAAAGCGCACCCACCGTTTCTCACGCACACGCGTATTGGCATTCCGCATTCGTACATGAAACTTGCAGACAATATCCATATCATATTGCGACCATGCACCGAACGTTTTAAAAATTCTACCTGAATTGTTCGTGAATGTCTGGATAAGTCTAACAGTGCGCCAATGGGCAAGATTCGTGTGATATTGATTAGAAGTCAAATAATAATTTCTAATCTAACAGAACGGCTGCGTGTCACCATGGTTCATAAAAGAACATGTTCGCACGCAACACCCACATAATATTGCTATAATGCGCTATATCCCGTGCTTCTCCTCCCGCTCTGCAATAACGTGCCTGCCGATATATATATGCGTGGCCCCGCAGCAATGTGGCAGCCTGCACGCACTATGGTACGTTACATTAGATTTTAGTTCTACTGTCGCCAGTTGAATCCTTCACTGGGAAGTCTATATGTATCTGTTAGTAATATTACTTTAGGGAGTGCTAGCAATACTTGCAAAAATGGCTTTTCCCTCCAGCAAAAAATAAATAAATAATAAAATAACCAAGCGTGTCTTGAGACCACATAATTTTTCCTAAAGTTATTATTTATTTGTGTTATGTTGCTAGTTAAGTAGTAAAAAGCATTGAGTTCCAGCATGAGAATAGGTAAATTCGGGGAATAGTTTATACAAAAAAAATGTTCTAAAATCGGCCTCCCGTTCAATAGATATATATGGAAGCGTCTCCTTAAATCAGTACTAAGCTGTTCTAAAAGAGGAAAAGGAAGGGACACATAGTATGTCAAGAAAAACGTGGAACCCCTGCATGGCAGCGTTACTGCTCAGGATGAACGTACTGTATAATTGGGCAGCGTATGCTAACGTATTGTACAAGGGCACAGCATGTTGGGAAAGTAGAGAAAGAGCAGAATAAAGTATCACCAGTGTATGAAAGTAGGAAAAGGCAAAGTGGGCACGAAAGACAGACGTCCCGAAGGCCTAACTAATGGCTAAGATAAATTACACAATCCCATGGAGGTGCCAGCTCCCCATAACATAGGATAGGCGAATTTAACTAACCTAGTGCTACATGGTCCATTTATGTCCCTCCAAGGGGAGGGATATACCAGACGTATCGTAATTACCAGAATGTAGCGCAATGATCTATTAATGCATGGAACCGTTAACTCTTTACCGAACGACTAAAATGCTTTGGGAGGAATAGTAATAACATCATAGATGTGACCAAAGGAAGGTCGTGTCTCTCAGAAATGGTGGGGTCAGCTCACTTACAGTTTCATTCAGGTTTTAAACAAAACAATGGTAGTAATTTTTGAGGGACAGATATAAATATATGCTATCTAAGTATTTGAGGCAAAACGAGCTGACACAAGCAAGTTATCTTTTGAAAGCCTGTGCTGCTGTACACACGCTAGTCTAAAGAACGAGCTTCGCCATCTCCGAGTTCGAATGCGTTAGTGTGCCCAAGTGTCCATTTAAATAGCACACACACACACACCTGCAAAGATTTATTCTGTATGAGTTATAACTCTCTCCAAGTTTGAAGAGATGTCTGACCCTTAACTAATGGTGCTTGCGGGGCAAAGTAAACTTAACGGCTAACATTTTACACTGCTTTCGGTAAACTCAACACTGTGTTTACGAGAGCTTAGCAAAACAGTCGGACAATAAATTGAGGAATTTCTTTTTTGAGCCAGCATTCGAAAGATCCTTAAAGGCATGTCTACACGCTAGTCTTTTTACCGCGTTCACTCATCCACTCATGCGAAAGTTTCGTACCGTCGTTGCCAACACCACAAAACGTTATAATGACGTTAACCCTCAAATCAGTGTCCTCGGCAAGTGTCACTAGACAAATTGGGCATCATTTCTATTCAAATGAGAAATGAAGTAAAGGTAAAATGGGACCAGAAGATGCTGGCCCGTCGACATTTGTTTGGAATCGAATCTGAAGAAAAGGTTGATTTCTACGCTGAATTCAGGTCCTGTATTTTTGAAAAGATTCTTATTCATTGCTTATTCTGTTACATCTATTTTTGCCTTCTTTTATTCAGTTTTTTGTGGGGTCAGACGCCTCTGGCCCCAATGCACGAGCCGCCAGTGGACGTGACCATACAGTTAGTTGCTCGGTAAAGGGTTAAATAAATATTACAAGAAAGAAAGGAGTTGACACCCCTGCACTATTCATACGATGTGGACATGATTGTGCTTTAGAAATACTCTGCACAAGTCTGCTTAGTCCTAGATTTAAACTGGGCTGCGTTGATAACCTCCTACAGAATGCTAGGTAAAAAGGCCAACTTTACAATCACAACGACAGGTCATTTTGTACATACACATTCTTTTTTCTGCTTTGAAGATGGCTTCAAATCAAAAGCTCACAACGACAGGTCATTTTGTACATACACATTCTTTTTTCTGCTTTGAAGATGGCTTCAAATCAAAAGCTACACTATCAGTTACGCACTGATTTTTCCCTCTAAGTGGGAAGCTTGCCATGAAATTTAATCTTGAATTCAGTGATAATCAAATTTTCCTAGCACTGTACCGTACGCCTGCACACAAAGAACTGTTCTTCTATAAATATAGCAGTGGTTCTCACCCCATGCATACCTTTCTCCATACAACAAAATGCCATTCCTCCATTTCCACGATTATCTGCCTGATATACAAGGTATTGGAAATAATCTTAACGAAAGACTACACTAACCTTGAAGGCCCTCCCGAAATCCCAAGGAAGTCATACGGCTGACAGCTGAACTTTCACTAAAATGTTTCCAGCCAACATAGGGACCTAAAACAATGAGTAAACTGTTTGTGGTCATACAAAGACTAAATTTATCAACAAGAAAAGAAAATTTGTACCTCGAGGTCGACGGTGGGCGACGACCACTGATTTTTTTTTTTTTTTAATGAATTGAACTATCCCCATTTCTTTTTTTAAATATGTTCTTTATTTTGTAGTCTGGGCCTTCACGATTAGAATTTTGTGCTCCGTGTATCTGAAATTTGTATTTAAGCTTTAAGACGGATGCCCTGTGTACCTG
>LQNS02278091.1:49207700-49219442 GCA_001587735.2 Parhyale hawaiensis | reverse complement strand
AGAAATTTTGTAAAATCGCTATATCGCTATATGAACGAAGCTTGACGACAGTGAACCTGCACATTGCGCTCAAGCAGAATAGTATCCTGGTCTAATACGGTATGCTTCAACGAGGCCAAATAAATTCTAATGTTCCTGCTTCAAAATTATATCCTTAGTGTCGTAAGTTCGACCAGTCAGTTTATCTCAAAACACAACGTATAAAATGGGCACGTCTAAGAGTTATTATACTAGTGGTATTCAAAATTTCTTACTGGTATAATAAATCCTAAATCATTCTATTTCAAACAATTCCAGAAAAACTGGTTAATTAAAACTATTTTGTTTGTCAAAGTAACGTTACTCAGTGGTACTAAAAGTAAAAAAAAAATAAAATAAAATTGAGTTTAGTACTGCACTGTCGCCACCAAAAAAGATGAATTTTTATTAACTGTTAAGTATATATTATGTAAAATTAGTAGTGCATGTCGATAAGAGACTACCCATTGGTACTCTTGACCAGCCGCCTCCCTCCTGTGTTTGCTTAATATTATGAGTTTGTCGTTTGATTTGCTGACACACCTCCCAGCCCAAGACGTATACGCATATTAATCAATGATTTCAGCTTGACATGAAATTGCTCCGTTAAGTAGTGTGACATAAAATAAAAGAGTTTTTAAGGAGTAACCATCTCCCTCATGGACGTACTTTACATTTGCTAGCAAAATAAAAAGAAATTCAATCTGTTGAGAGCTCCTCCAAGAGATTTCTAGCCGTCCAGAAGCTGAATTACGATTTTTTTTTAAACTTCTCGAGCGGCCACAAAGATCAGCCCATGGCTAAACTACGTTACCATGGTGTCTACTGAAGATTGTTATTAAAATTTTATGACTTTTTATGACTTTTCAGGATAAATATTTATGACTTTTTTATGACCTTATATTATATATCCAAAAATACGATTTCATATTCTTTGGTGAGAATAGTCTCTCTTAAAACTGTTATTAATGTAAAACTCAATATATATTGTTTTTATATTTCATAGGGTCCCTCATACTTCATGCTTCAATTGTTTTTAGCTGCAACTAGCTACTTATAATCAAACAATGAATGGAATTAATAACATTTAGTAATATGTTTAGTGATTTCATAAAGGTAGCAATTACAACATACATTGAAGTATCAAGTAGGATCATTTCTCCTACTGCATGCGGTAGGTTACGATGATAAAATATCCATCAATTCCAATCGTCAGATGATTGACAAAAAAAATTATTACCTGGGAGTGAATTTTATTACTTTTTATGACTTCTTTATGACCAACCAGTTTTTATTACTTTTAATGACTTTTTATGACTTTTATGACCTAGTAGACACCCTGGTTACATAGCTTTAGCCATGGATCAGCCCTACAGTAAAATAGCAACAGCGACAGAAACGCTTCTAATGACTTTCATTGAGAATGTTTTGGAGAAGGTTGAAGTTGAGAGCTGTTTGCGGATGCGACTCACTGAAACCAAAGCCGTCACCGACAATTTCGCTAACGCGATCGCACTCATATTCTCTAAAACCTCAAATAAAGTTAAAGTGCTACGTCTGTTTGAGCCTGCTCGGCCTTGGAGTTTCAAAAGAGGACAACAATGGGGAATATCTTACTTCATGAAAAACTAACTCATGCACAGCGGAGCTCCAAGCATGGGGACTTCAAGGCAGAAACGAAAAGGAAAATAAGAGTGAAGTATGCAAGCGGGAGTATGAAAAAGCACGTTGTTACTTATTGACAAGCCTCAAAGAACTTTACAGCTAATCCCATCATCTGTTCAAGGAAAGCAGTGAGCTCCATATGTTATAAACTTTTGCTTTCTACTTACTTTCTTCAGACAAGACTTGAGAGAGTGGCCGAGCGACGACAAGATCATCAACAACGGGGCCGTTTCCACTTCAGCAAGTGCTGCAAATCTGCACAAGGGCGGTGCCACCGTTTTGTCTCTGCAACACAATGTGATATCCAAAATCAACCCAGTCAGTGTCTTGCACAGTGTCGTGCTACTAGACCTGTACCACAACAAGCTTAGTTCACTGTCTGGGTTGGCTCACCTGCCCGCACTAAGGGTGTTGCTAGTTGCTAAAAACAGGTATGTCAAGACTGGTATGCACTCCTGTCATGCATAATCTGGCCAGCAATAATGCTATATTTTGTTTATATATCTTTAGATGTTGGAAATGTCGGCCCTTTTTAGTCAGTACAACGGTGTTTTATAATAGGAATTTAAAGAAAAATGTAGAGTACCTACGTCAAAAGAAAAAAGGAAAGACACACAGGTATGAAAAATTATCCCGTAAAATAGAGCAGCCAAGGAAAGATAATAAGAAACACCACCAGAAGGAAAACAAATAAGTAAAGGAAAGCTGCAGAGTGGGTACCAAATAAACTGATCTTCGCATTGCCAGTAAATGTACTGATTTATCTTCGATCAACTTTTACTACAGGTGCAGAGGCAAATCCTACGGAAAGGGTACATACTATATGCATCGTAGATGCGGGGACACTTTCGTCAGCAAATGATCTCGCGAGGTAACTGGCCGAGAAAGTGCACGCTAATGCAAATTGCAGCGCCGAGCAACTGATCACCAGATTGCATGCCTTACTGTAGCTAACTTTAAGTTAGCATCAAATGAGCCCGTGAATTGACTCCAGGGGTTACAGTACATGTAACAATAAGATAAATCTTAACTATTGAGAATGTGATGATTGCTGTAAGCTAGCAATTACTTCCAGATGAGTAAATTTGATTGGCATGTTTTCAGACATTTGTTTTCACCAGATTAACGAGACTGGATGGACTAGTCGAGGCGATACATTTAGAAGTACTCGATTTACATGGCAATCAGCTGCAACATTTGCACGGTCTGTCTACACTAAAGGTGAGTGTATTTAATCACCGCAATTTGTGGCCTATTTGATATTATGTTAATGCGGGACTTTCTCAAATTTTGCCTATAGTAATTCACGCGGCCAAATAAAGTCTCTTTTTCGTCAGTGTATGAAGAGATAGAACGACAAACTCAATTATATATTCCGCAGCAAAAAGTACATATGAGTCGATGGTAAAAGTATAATAAGAAAAAAAATTGACAACAGGCCACAATAAAAATATTTGAGCATGAACCCTAGATTACAACGCAACATTATTGTTGTACGAACTTACAAAGTAACACTATTGATTTACTGCTTTTGTCCGAAATTATGCAAGAAAATTTTTAATACTCTCAAAAAACACACATGCAGATAATACAGATTTGTGAAGTGTTAGGATAAGGGCCTCTAGGTACTCTGGCATAATTTTATTTTATTATTTTTCTTCATGACGACGTGCTCAGAAAGGTTTATTGAAATTAAAATATTTCCGAAGATATGTTACCTGAAGTAATAGAAAAGAAATCAACTTGTGATTTTGGTAAAGATAACCAAGATCAGCACAATAGTTTTGTGTGTTCAGTGCAACTGGCAACGTATCACGCGACGTTATAATTATTATCTATAGGGCTGTTGAATCTGGACTATCGAAATAACTATTTCATTGGATTAGGTAGCAGTTCCAACACGCATACAAAACGAGAATAAGAAATGTATTAAAGATTATGTCATTCATTATTTGCTTTCCCAGTGCATTGAAGGTTACATTAGGAAACACTTAACGAAATGAACACTAGTCAACCGTATAAATATTAAATATTACCTCGATATACACAGAAACTTCGGGTGCTCAATGCCGCAGGCAACGTATTACGCGAAGTGTCTGGTCTACGCGGCTTGGACGCTCTGGTAGAACTCAACCTAAGACGCAACCTGGTGCGCAGCGTCAGTGATTTGCACTATCTGCCTAGACTGCAAAAGCTCTTCCTGGCGCACAACGAAATATTCCGGTGAGTGCAGTATCGTTTTGTGGTATAGTCTTTTCAATATTTACGTATCAAGATCCTTCTTCTGTTTACTATTGAGAAGCGTAATGAATTACAAGATCGCGAGCCACGGGAGGGCAAACTATAATAGTTTGAGCAAGCGTCGGGAATATTGAAGAATTGGGCAGTATTAAGTTCCCCGAACATGAAATACATATAGAACCGCTAGAGCAGCGGAGAGAACCGTTTCTGACGTGTACATAATTGGTTTTCGTCTTCGTTGCATGACACAATTTAGGAAATTGCATTCTGAACCTAGAGCATGAATGTATATCAATCTACAGTGAAAAAACTAATATCGCCATTTATGTATATATTCTGCTTCACCAATTTCTTCTTTCACACATGAACATACGCGTGAAAATAATTTCATGTTTTTTTTCAACAGGTACGAAGACATGAGTTGCGTACAAGGGTGTCTGAAGCTGAAGGAACTCTCCCTGCACCACAACCCACTCAGCAGACATGGGCTTTATTTTCATACTGCAGTAGCCAAATTCTACAGACTCAAACGGTATAGCTCGGGCATTACTTCCTGTTACTGATACCAGAATTTAAAAAATCGTTTATGTGTGTATAATCAAGAGATTTTTTTCCTAAGTAGTGCACTACATTTTAAGCACAATTAACTCAATCATTAGGAAATTCTAGCACCTAAATATCTACATCTAAAGCAAGGAACACATAGGTTACTTTCACCATACGTTCATTGACTAACTACCGCACTATAATGTTCAGTAAAAGGCTGAAGCTGTGAGCTGCTTGAGCATAATTCCTAAGCTCATTGGTTTCATGTTTCCACTATCGACTGTAGCACGAAACTGTCGTTAGCCTACCTTCAAAGCATTGAGGGGTTCATATACATATATGGTCACGATTCAATTGGAGCTATTTCATGCGAAAAAATACAACAGATTAGGTCGTTACAGGGTAAAGTTACAGCTGCTTGTGTCCCGTAAATAACGCAGATATTATTGCCGGAGCATAATGTTTGCAGGAGATGAGAAAGCAAATTAATGCTTATGAGACTGCTAAGCGCAGAACAAACCAGGGCGCGGATTTGTCGAGCCAGAAATAAGCTTAAGCTTGTCAAGTACCGACCACGTTGTATCTCACAGTTACAACTGTTAGTTCCTTGACGATACATAAACACCTCGTATTTGCGACGAAATTCCTTCTATCTCAACAAGACCTAAGGAACAGCTGCAAATACTTAAAATTTAGTATCAAGTGTTGCTATAGAAGAATAAATTTATTAGGAGAATTAGTTTCTCTCTTTATTGTTTAAATGTAGTAAATTAAACATTTTCTAATCGGGTGTATGATTTTTAGTAGTAGTACTACAAAAATTTTACTAGCGCATCAGGGACACAATGTCTATATCGCGCCGAACTATTCCTGGGGTTCAACACAGGCTCGCGCGCCACTAGGGCGCGAAGTACGTCTCGTTTCAAATTATCAATGATTTTTGTTTCAGCTTTTCTGCCGGTAGGTCTCAGATTATAAGCGAACTTGGATGAGTTCTAAGTGGTCAGTACGCTACTGACAGGAAAAAGGGGCAAGTTGTGCATCTCTAACCCCCGGACACGGCTGAACGCTTTCGTTCAGCTACGCCGCACAGGGGAAAGAAACGAAATACAAGAACGTAGAAGTCTAGCAGGAATAGGTCGGCCACCTCGATCAGCGGCCCACCTCCCGAAACAGAAGGGGAATTATTGAGAGCCTACCTAACTTTACATAACTAACCTAGTCAGCAGGAATTGCGGCAAGCTGCAACATCCCCCGCGGAGAAGGCACTAGGGATGTATGATTTTTACTGCTATGTTTGCCGAGGAGCGCTCAACCAGTGTCATCGCTTCCGATAACTTTGATTTTGAAGATGTTCTTAAAAATTACTTTCTCTGGCAGTAACTTCCTCGAAATGGAAGAATTAAGAATACCTAATTAACTCAGCAGCTATTTTAACGTCAGTCAGCATATTCACTCCGTTCCAGAACTGTAAGTTATTTTTATTTTAAAATTTGCTGGCGTTGAGGCAGCGCCTCCTCCTACGCTGGTACCCCCAGTGTCAGCGTGCTTATGAAAGCGATTAATCGGTTGATCGGTACTTCAAATTTAGGAAAATTTTCGAAGAATTTCGTACACTGCATTCAGCAACATTTCAGAAATTGATACGTTCAATTTTGGCATGAATCGCTTTGCTAGGGGATAAGCGGCGGTACCTCGATTGGGAAAGGTGAAGGACGACTGATGACCGTATTTAACTCTGCCATACTATTAGTGCACAAAAACACAAAAACCGGTATCACGCGATGAGTTCTTTCATTGGCCGGAGGCGCTGTCACGGAGAGCGACTTTTAGAGAAGTTTTGAACCTACAATCACAAGCACAGGGCTTCATTAATCGCGGTTCTCTGGTATTGTCGTAAGGTTGCATTAACAATATTGTAACGTTACAATGTTGTAACGCTCGTAAATCTGGGCCCTGTTTAAGCGATATGTTGAACTCAGAGCTTTACGTAGTCTCTCTAATCACTTCCCTTGCAATACACAAGTGAAAATGCAGTTGGTTTTTGCGGTCTCTCCAAATTCGCAACAACAAAAAATATTTTTCGCTAGTGAAGTCTAGGACAATGTTTCTTGCAGCAAACTTCACTTTGATCATAGAATATAAATCCAAAATGGCACCTATATTCCAGAAAATATTCTTGCTAACCGGTAAGAATGGATCTTCAACATGCAATTTTTAAATAAACAATAGTTGTATTAAACCTCGAAGATGGCGATTTTTACTACACCTGAATTTTTCTTCCCTGTCTCAGCCTCGACGAACGGGAAATAGACTTGGAAGCCCGAAAAACTGCAGACCGAATGCTGCAGAAAGCCAAGGAGCGCGAGAAAGCGAGGTCTTCAAAGATACACAACGCGGTGAGCCGAGCGAATGCGATATCCAGCGCAAGAGACAACTGGAACCGCCTCAAGGTGGCCCACAGGCGTCTGAAGAGCATCAGCGCCGCAGCGCCACCTGGTGCAGGTACGTAATCGAACGCGCTGTCTCGCTCGCAGCAACAGGAAGAGACCGGATGCGGCCTACAAGAGTCTGATGAGCATCAGCGCAGTCGCGCCATATACAGTACATGGTGCTGGTATGTACGTATTCGACTTATTCAACGGTGAATATTTGAGTGAGAGAATAGGTTGTACAAGCCTCGATCCTTATACGCAAGAACCGTGGTTCATGAGGGAAAAATGTCACATATTAACTATGTCGAGAGAAACGTGGAACATAGGTAAGCAAGCACGATGGTATTCCACAAGAATTGCGGAGTTGGAGAGTCGGTGATTTTGGTGATCCAGGAGTTGTAGTCGGAGATTGGTAAATCCAAGAGTCGGAGTTGGACTTTGTCCATCCGATTCCACAACCCGGTTTGCCACACAGGATCAACGCACATGGGAACAACATGTCGGAAAGGGCGAGGAAGAGCAGAAAAATACAAAGTGGAAAATAAAAGTATGAAAATGGATGGACGCTAAGTGGGTACGAAGGAAAGACATCCCGAAGGCCTAGATAGGGCTAATGTAACCCGTTAGATCTCTTAGCGGCACTATTCCCCCTAACACAATTTTAGGCAAACCTAAGTAACCTTATGTTATGGCTTACGGCCTATCCAGGATATTTGAGAACTTTCAAAACTTTCAATTTTAAAGTGACGACCTTTGTTTGTTAGGTATTGCCTAGTAGAAACCAATTAATCAAAACTGAAGACTTTTCGAAATCGATGTCAATAACAGCAAATTCGAAAAAATCTATTGTCAATAAAAATTTCAATCACAGTCTTTAAGAAATTGTGGAATCCCCCCCTGCTAGTACTATTTACAATGACCTAACATAAACTATCACAAAATTCACTGTATATATTCCGTAGATAACTACAGGAGCACTCTGAGATCGCCTAACTCCGCCAAGCAAGGCAATGTTACAGAAAAAGTAGAATTGGTCTTGAAACCAAGATTTTCTTTTTATACAAGTTTGATCGCTGCTCCTCTTGACATTAATAACAGTTCCTGAAATTTTCTTGAAAATCCTTCCGTAACTTTCTGAGTTATGTTTTCACAAACCCGAAGTAGTAGTAGTAAAAGTTTTTACTAGCGCTTCAGTGGCACACTGCCTATATCGCGCCGAACTATTCCTGTGTTTAGCCACAGGCTCGTGCGCCGACTAGGGCGCGTTTCAAATAGTCAATGATTTTTGTCTCGGCTTTTCTGCCGGTAGGTCTCAGAGTGGTCAGTGCGCTACTGACAGGAAGAAGGCGCAAGTTGAGCATCTCCAACCCCAGGGCACGGCTGAACTCTTTCGCTCAGCTGCGCCGCACAGGGGAAGGAAACGAAATACAAGAAAGTAGAAGTCTAGCGGGAATAGGTCAGCCACCTCGATCGGCAGCCCACCTCCCGAAACAGAAGGAGAAGTATTGAAAGCCTACCTAACTTTACAAAACTAACCTTCTCAGCAGAAACTGCAGCCAGATGCTACATCCCCTGCGGAGAAGGCACTCGGGACCCTTGGTTGCATGATGCCCAAACATATTGTGGCAGGGAAAGGGCCCGCCACAATATGCCCCCGAGGGCTCACAAACCCGAAGATAAACGTCTAGTCAAACAGCCGAATGGAACAATCATCAACAGTTGATCATTCATGCCTCTTAACTTTTCTAACAATTCCTACAAATTTCATGAAGATACATCCATAACTTTTTTAGCTATGTTGAGACAAACACTATGATAAGCATATTGTCCAGCATACAGACGGACCAATGAATCATCACCAACATTTGATCATTTGTGCCTTTTCACATTTCTAACAATTCCTACAAATTACATCGTCTAGTTTACAGGAATTGTTGGGAATGTTGCAATGAGTAAGTAACCAAATTTTGTGATGATCTGTCAGTCAGTTTGTCTCTATGTTTGTTTTCATATTTGTCATTGTCAGTAGCGTTTTAGGATACGTTGCTGATAAATATGAAAACAAACAGAGACAAACAGCCTGACAGAACTTCACAAAAATTTGGTTACTTATTTTTTTGCAACATTCCCAAAAATTCCTGAAATTTTCATGAAGATCCGTTCATAACTGTTTAATTTTTGTTACTGAGAAAAATACGCAGACAAACAAACAAGCGGTTCAACGGGGATTCACCAAAAGCTAACTATCTCGTCTTCCTACCATGCACCACATTCTCCTTAACTGTCATATATATATAAAGATCCATCGATAACTTTTGAGTTATCTTGTGACAGACAAACTCTGCAAAAACATAATCTCCTTGGCCGTCTTGGGTTCAGTACCGGGCATGATATGTTAGTGATGCTTACCGCGGCATGATTTTGGATATTCGTTTGATGCTAGCAGAGCATTTATATTTTCCGGCCAACAGCACGTGACTGACTCGAAAGTGGTACACTGATATGATGGTGTTGCTGCTAATATACAAATATTTAAACTATGCTGGTTCTTACGGTGTGTTAATATATAATTACACCAGTTGCTACAGTGTCCGGTACGGTGCATAGAAAGAGTTGCCACATTGAGCACCTCTGCAATTATTAATAGAAGAAAAGCTCTAAAATAAGGGGAACTGAAGGACCTCTCTCTCAGCAACAAATCCAAGATGTACGTACCGCAAAAGGCTGCAAACGGACTAGATAATCTAATGTAACATAATTTCCACAAGAGACAGAAAGTAATCTAGTCAATAAAAAAATTATGCATTATAAGATATATACGGACAACGGAAAGACAATTCTATGATATAGTCTTCCCGATGGCAGCAGCTTATCCACCACTGCCCCTCTCTATGTAGAACAGAACAGCTTCTGGTTGTGACTTTGCTCTGCCCAGAAATTTTTAAGGGATTTTAATAATCTTTCCTCTAGTTAAAAAAAAGATTAGAGCAACAACAGTGAAGATGTGACAACAAACAGCACATTCACATAGGAATGCAGGTTTAAAAAAAAAAATGACGGTGATGCAATAGACAAAGATACTTTAATCGGATAGGCTCACTAGACTGGTATCATTTTTAACAGCTACATTGCACAATAAAAGACTAAACTTGCGATCTGGCGCTTATCCATTGCTTTTATATCTCAAATCCAACCAACAGTAACAACAATCATGTTATTTGCACAAGCTACGCTTCTCATTGATTCTTAACACTGCTAATATTCCATCGGTGTCGTATATGGCGATTTCCCAGTCACTATTTTAACATTTCAATTTTGCAGACGAGGACCAAGCCGCAGACGAAGCACATGCAAGCGACAGCGGT
Source organism: Parhyale hawaiensis (assembly GCA_001587735.2). Classification (NCBI taxonomy): domain Eukaryota; kingdom Metazoa; phylum Arthropoda; class Malacostraca; order Amphipoda; family Hyalidae; genus Parhyale; species Parhyale hawaiensis. The sequence continues at coordinate 49,209,172 of LQNS02278091.1, read as the reverse complement.
TCTAATGGCAAGAAAACAAACAGCAGCGAGAAGAAACTCGATGAAGTTGATGAGAAACTCGATACCAGAGATATTATAACGGAGGCCACGAAGCGTCTTGAAACAAGTGAATCCCCATCAACTTCTCCTCAGCAGAGCGATGTAGAATCACAGCATGTCGATAAGACGACCTCAGAAGGAGCTCTCTCCAAAGACAGTGGATGTGGTTCTGTTGATGAAAATCATGACGTACCGGTATTTACGAAAGAGTCGGATGCTGTCACCAATACAGCGATGAACACCAAGGACGTATCAAACGTACAAAATACGGAGGAGACTCCTTCAAAAAACAACTTTAGCGTTCCAAATGTAGCCAGTTATGTCATATCGCACTCCTATGCTGATCCAGTCACGATAAAAATCGTTACGGATGATTTCGATACGCCTGGCAGCAACAAAGCTAGTCATATCACAGAGGAAAACGGAAATCAAGAAGAGGGTCTTAACAACAATGAAAATGATGGATTGAGCCAGAAAAATACCATGGAAAGATACAAAAGTTCACCAAATTTGTTGGTAACGCAACCAACCGTGGTGGCAAACGAAGAAAATGCCGACGCTTGCAATGCTGAATCGGTAGAACAAGATAAGCGAAAGAACTGTGCATTGGCGAGAAGCGTGTCTTGTTGGAATTTAGTTCTGCCCATCAAAAACTTCAAACAAAAGTTACAGCAGCCTGCAGTGCAGGAGAAAATTGTGGCGACTCCATGTAACCAGAAAGTGCGTTCAAAAAACGCTTTGGCAGTGCCCGAAAAAAAGCCGCTGAGAAAATCTGCATCGTCGAGAAGCATAGTAAGCTTGCCCGCCCAAGGCGCAGCGAACAAAACAGACGGAAAAGATGACACAAGTAGTCCAAGTCCGGAAGTACAACGACCAAAGACTGCAAGCTGTAGTCCAAGTCAGAGAAATCGCCCTGAAAATAGCACAGACAGTCCTGAAGTGCCTTACAATAGGGAAATGGCTTCCAGCAGCGATTCTTTATCTTCAGGAGGCTCTATAATAACGACGGATGTTCCTAAAGCCGCGACGAGACCTTCGTCAGCGGTCCGACCGTTCAAGACTGCGAAACCCAGCGAGATCGCTCAATTATCAAGTTCTGGGACGTCAGCAACGCTAGCCAAGAGCACTTCACAATTGAATAAAATTGCTTCTAGCAACGGACCATCGTCAAATAATTCACTCCATCCACCACCGCTTACTCATCGCCACAGCCTTTCCAATATCAACACCAATAAGTCGGTGACCCAGTCCGCACCCAACAGCAACAACACCTCCAGCGGCGCAGGAAACACACCTCCAGCCACGGGACTATTACGTCAGCAAGGGAAAAACTTTCTGGCGGAGATAGACTCAGGGACGCTGAATCTGTACGGTCAAGGAGCGCTCAGCTGCATAGACTTACAGTGGGACAAACCTTCTGCAGCGTCCGCCAC
>LQNS02278091.1:49167684-49180915 GCA_001587735.2 Parhyale hawaiensis | reverse complement strand
ACACACCTCCAGCCACGGGACTATTACGTCAGCAAGGGAAAAACTTTCTGGCGGAGATAGACTCAGGGACGCTGAATCTGTACGGTCAAGGAGCGCTCAGCTGCATAGACTTACAGTGGGACAAACCTTCTGCAGCGTCCGCCACCACTGCCAAATTTCAGTACATCAATTTCGACGAGGCTATTGGAGTGTTCTCGAAATTACGGGTGAAGTTCCCAAAGCTGCAGAATTTTATATTCGAAGAAACTCATCTAGCCCGATTCAGTCAAATCAACGCCCTGGCCGAACTGCACCAGGTACAATCACTAGTACAACTTGAATCAGTAGAGCAAATGAGCGAAGGCATTACTAAAAAAATTGTACTAGGAATGTTGAATGTAGTATTATGCCTAGATGGGCTATAACAAATATCTCTGTTAGCTAAAGAGCCCATATTCACGAAAAAATTACATATGCTAGATTTCTGCTCATGTGGTACTTGAGGAACATGTCTCATTATTTAAGACTCAATAGTGGAGCCTCATAATGGAATAATTCCATTTGCACAAGGCCTGATTTGCTCTATATCGTATGTTGTTACGATGGCCGATGACTGAATACCAACTAAATTACGTCGAAGAGAAATGCATTTTTTGAGGATATCTATTTATTGAAAATAAAAGAACGCACTCAGAAGCCAATTTTTCTGAATTCTAGCTAATACGATAAAAAAATCTAACCGGAATTCTTGCAAAACATTTACCTGCGCTTTGCAGATAGATACAAAACGAACTGGTTCGGCACAGTAGAAGAGTCTTCGATTCGAGCGGCGGAGTTGAGGCTTCCTTAGGCTTGACTTGTCCAGAACGTTTGACAGGAGTGCTAGTTTCTCTACTCCACTCTACATTGCGTGACAGGCGTTAGATGCAAACCAATTGTGCTTAAAGCGGCCGAAAGCATATTTTACAGAGCAGGATTGTGCTTTCGGTCATATCGAGGATAAGCACTTGGATTTATATCCTGAAACCGGAATTAACAGGACAAGGTCACCTGTCTAAAGTTTCGGATAAGTCAAGTCCAGTTGGCTGAGCTTAGCTAAACTTTGTGGTGCCCAGTGATGACGCTGCTTCGTTTGTAAGGTGCAAAATTGTTGCACAGCGCGGCTTCTGTCGCTAGGAATTTTACCACCATCTTGCAATTTCACTGAGAGCTGGTAGAACTTGGAGGTACAGTACTTTTTATTTCACTTTGTTCACTGTTAAAGGAATTCGACCCTCTTTTTTGCTCTCGTGTGAGAGTCGCAATGTTTTATGTGCATGTGGTGACATTAGGTTTAGCGTGGAGTCCCGTGCGCGTATGTGGTCACAGAGTAGGATAGTTGTAGGTCTGAGCAGAAGACGAGGAGAATAGGGCAACGCCACCTATACAACGTTTTCTAGCTGGCCTTGAACAGGGCGTATTGATATGAAGCATGTAAACTGAGCATGGTCATTACTGTAGTTTTTGAAGTCAAGGGCCGGATGCACAAACGCCTTGTAAAGTTACGGTAACGTAAATAGTGCAGTTCGTTGAAGAAGTACCGATGTCGCGGCTCAGATTTTATCACTCAGATTGTATCTCAAAGTTATAATCAAACTGGTTTGAACCTCCATCCGATGCATACCTAAATAATAGTCAAACTCGAATATTAAATCGAAAAGTCAACATGAAAAGCTTCAGCAGTAACATTGTTGCATTTGTGCCTGCAGCTGCACAGTTACGATGTTTGCAAGGCATTTGAGCATCCTGCTTTAGGGTTGCAAGCTACCGAGGTCCTTAGGTCCAGCTTATGTAACGGTAAGTCGCGTACTCTTCACGACAGACCTAAAATGACGAGCAAAGAGTTTGACTTAAAAGTCCGCAGTCTAACATAGCGTTAATGTAATGCCAATACATAAACTTTAGACAGTAATAAAGTTTCTTAGCTCTTACTATCAGCAAAGCTAGGCTCAAATATCTAAATACGATGTTCTATGACACTACCCCTAAATACCTGCAGCGATAAATGCAGGTCTCATACGTGCAGGCGCAAAGCGTATTCGTTTTATAAGCAGCGTATTTTTCTCACCGTCCCAGGTACGGAGTCTGAGCGTGGGACAGGAAGGTAACCCACTGACAGAAAACCCTCAGTGGCGCTATTACGCCATCTTCCGGCTTACCCATTGGGGTCTGATGGTCATCAATGGAAAGCCTGTAAGTACTGAACGCACATTATTCAAAGATGAAGTTTCATTTTTGCAGTGCAGTATATGTAAACGTTTTATATTGCGTCAATTAAAAAGCAAACACGCCAGTGCATTCCAGCCCTGTGCAAAAGTTGTAGATAAAACGTTACTCGCATCTAAAGCATCCTAAGAGGGCACCTGGTGTAAGAATGAATATTCCTAAGATCTGTTTATACTTGAATAAGATCGTGTGAGTAGCCCGGAATGATTCGCTACAAAGCTCTGTTGCCTTTCTAATTAATTCGAGGAATTGTATACTGTACGAGCGTCAGCGAGTGTGGCACAGAGTGTTAGAGATAGACACTGCACATACAGAAATTTGATATTTCGAATTTAAGCAAAGCTAATGACCTTACATAGACCCTCATGCAGAGGGTCCCAGGTGTTTCTGGACGTATAACACTTCCCTTCACTTTCTCTTTCCTGCATACCCGCGCTGGGTCTAGGGAGGTTTAAATTAATGTATTAAAAACGCCTGCGAAAACGAAAATACGCTAATAAAAAATTCGAAAAAAAGGAACAATTTACGCTCTCTTCCTATATCTCCATCTTGAATAGCTCAACATTTTTTTCTACAGAGTAGAAAATACCATGATGATAATTGACGAGGGCTTGAACGTTGATGATGAAGATTCTGGAAGGAAAATGTGTTCGGAAATTTGGATTCTAAAATGAACCTTTGCATTCTGTACAGTAGCTTGAAGAACCTCTCAGATCCTGTCTGTATAGTATGGAGCCCGTGGCTTCTGAAATGATCTTTTTATTTTTCAGATAAAACCCTGAAGAACCTTTCATACCCTGTCGATGCAGCAGCGAACTTTTGGATTTTATATGGTATCTTTGTGTTCCCAGCAAAAGTATCAAGAACCATTAATTGTACGAGTGCACACAAATTCAAGTTCTGGGTATGCGACTCCTTATGGCATACAATGGGCGAAATCTAAAAAGTAGAGGGAAATTCAAACTAAAACTAAGCATCGAAACATGTCCATCTAAACATTCACAGCTCGCCGTTATAGGGCATGCACTGAAACTCTGATATACAATGTGCACCTGCAGCACAGCACAAACTATCATCACCATAGTCGGAACCGCCCTAATCTAGACAGACAGCCGCGCTGTTGCAGACACACAGTCTCATGTCAAGACACGCATTTTGCAGTACAGCAACGATTCCGCTTACCGTACAGAGGGTTGTAAATAATGGCGCTCTGGGTTAGAGCGCACAGCATCCTGAGGTTTTAGCTACTATGCTTTAGCCCGGAAATTGTGAGTAGGTACGTTCTCTCCCTGGCGCAGAGAGCGATTACGTATCTCTCAGATCCTTGATCGCGATACAATACTTTATATGGTTTATACTGTTTACAAACACGTGCAGTATGTCGACAAGGTGAAGTGCATTTGAGGCACAACGCGTTACAGAATTTAGTAAAATCATGTAAATTACTTACAAGTTCTTGATTTGAAGTATTTGAATGCATTTTATCGTATACATTGTATTTAAATACACGTTTTTAAATGTAACTGCGAATGCATTAATGTATTTTCAAATGATCAAATGTATTAAAACGTAATTATATTTAAATACTGCCCATCACTGGCTGCCGCTCGATAAACACGGTATCATCTTACCGTATATTGCGTAGGAGTAAACCAAAATGTTATCTTGGAGCAGTAGGTATAAAGGATATGAATTCCGAGAAGAGAATGCAACAAAGAGAACAAGTAATTTTCAAGTAATTCTATAGCACTTGAGTGACGTTGTAAAACTGATAAGCGAGTCGCTCACAGTCTACACAAAGTTCTGGATATAATATAAGCCACCCTTGTTCTACGCATTTTTTATTTATGGGAATTACCCAATTGCCGAACTAACTCTATTTCCGAACAAACATTATTATTTGATAGGTGAAATTAATATTCCCATCAAAAAATAACTGTTTGTTCGGAAATAGAGTTAGTTCGGCATTTGGGTAATTCCCCTAGGTCGAAATTTTTCACTTCAGGTACTTATTGATTCAGGTGATCGAGTATCTCACTGCAGTAACTTTCAGTCTAAATAAAACCTACATGGTGAACAAGGGTGCTATATATCGAGGACGGACATCTTATAAAAACTCCTGCTTCAACTCCAACTTCGACCCACACCCCCGGGCCCGGTCAGTATTGGCCACCCCAGCCTCGGCCATGCTAAAATATCAGCCCAGACCGGACTATTTTGGAGTGCGGACTTAACTACCCCTATGGCCCAAGGTACCCATTATGAGAGAGCGTTAACAGGCAATGATTCAGTTAGGTAAGTTTGGCGAATATCGCCACGTTGTATCACTAATACAGTTCCATTGTACTAACTTCAGTATTTTAGAAGCAAATTATCGGCAGGTTAACGACGAAGAGAGACAAGACGCAATGGTCCAGTTTGGCGCACTCAGTCAACTCGCGTTCATGTGTCTGCCAAGAGAGCATCTCACCGCATTGATGGTGGCCAACAGGACCAAGAGTGGTAACTACTTATAATTCTTGCCTCTAATTCTAATATGATGCAACAGACATACTTGCACAGTCGTTTACAGAATCTTTGCTGATGATGGACAAAATGTGTCCAAAACGCTCTTTCATTTATGCCTGATTAGCTTGTGATTTCACTAAATTTTAGCAAAATAGCGAATTTTATTTCCTATCTCGCTTTACTGTGCGTAAACCTATTTACTACTAACGTTACCAATTGGCAAATGTTAAGCTGAATTCGCTTTGAACTCGTTCAAACCTGATTTATCACTCAGTTCGGTAGAACAGGAGTTAACCTGCGCAATATTTTACTCGGTATGCGGTACACATGAGATACAACCACGTGGTCTTGCAAGAAACTAATATGATGATGTGAAGTACACAAAGGAAACTGAGAAACTAACGTGCACCAAGACAATCCAGCTCAAGAAATGCAAATTAGAAAAGATAACTCTCATCAACAAAGATTAATCAATAGAATTAAGGAGAATGGCAGAATGGAACTTAGCATGCAAAAAAAAAAAAAAAACCGCAAGGGTATGATACCGTAGATACAGTCAACTGACATGGGTTGATTTAAAAAAAGGAAGAGAAACTAGTGGTGCTCACCTCTCTTAACCGAGTCATGTTTTCTCAAGAGCCAGTTGGTTGTTGATGCATCCAGGCATCAGGGCAGACAGCGGCGAGCTGATGAGGATAATGACAGTACGGCTGAACAACAACGAAAATTGTCAGCTAAGCAATACGTAGGTAAACATAACATAATTTTACGGTGTAAAATTTTTCACTCATCGTGAAATTTCGAAGCATGGGATCATCATCTTCAAAAAATTAACCTAACTAATACAAGAAGAATGGATAATGTTGTTATTTATATTTCACATTAAACGTTCAAATCACAAAAAATCAACTTAAAATCTGTAAGCGATCAAGAACACACGTTGAGAACACGTTACGTCTCGTCACGTACACGGAATATCCTTTGGCAACCTTGCCTGTGAGCGAAACATACGACGTTGGTGAAAGTTTCTTTGGCCGGCACCACATGAATTCGTAAAGTTAGACAGTTGAATGAACTACATATCAAGTGAGTTTGACTGCACATTTTCTCCCCTTCTCATTCACTATGGCGTCAGCCATCACTTAGTGCTGACCTCCTGAAGCAGGTTTCTTATTATTAGTGTCTGGAGGGCCTCCGTTTTGTTAGGTTTCTGTTTCCGAAGTCTCTGTTAGAGGAGCTCCGCTGTAGGTAGGTACGATACAAAACATATGAGGGTCTAAGTACGGACTCACGAAAATCGCATAAGAGAACTTGGTTATGCTGTGTTTACGTACAAAGTGCCACTAGGATTACATAGCAAATGAAAACCCTTAACAGACTTTGTAGATTCACGAAGCCCCATGCTTATCAATAAAATTCAAGCAGCTAATTTTAGAGCAAATAAAGAGGAGTTCGCCGAGATTAATCAGATAATCATAGGTGTCTCTGCTTATAGTGAAAATGCTACAAGGAATATACAAGAGATGAGAAGCTATTGATAGACTTCGAAGACGCATGGAAACAATTTCTTATCGCTACAATACTGTACAGGTTGCTGTCTGATTCTAGAGCGAATGATAGAAAGGAGCCCATTGAGATTAATGAAGAACATGCATTTTTGACCTATCATACATAGTAAAAGATTTCCACTTGACACATGACGTCATAGTGTGATTAATGTCATGTTGGAAACAACAAACTTCCTATGGAGGATGGAACATTCTTCAACAAAGACACAAATTGCTGGCCCACTGATCGTCCTGATGGCCAAATATACACAAATATATGAGCTATGTTGAGTGCATAATAGATACATTGTAGACATAATAGATACCCTTTTGAGTTTACGCTTGTAATGCTATTTAGTTTAACTGATTTTAAAAGTGTTGTAAGCAACCTGCTTTAAATAGGCCAATTTTGGGACAGACTGGAAGAGACGTTATTAGCTCGTTAGGTAGATCATTTCACAAGAAAGTTCCAGATACAGAATGAGTTTTTCTAAGCTAGAGACTCTTATACAAGTCGATAAATTTTTATTTCGAGACCTCCGGTCCGAGGTCATATTATTCCGAAGAAGCTGAACCGTACGTTTTGCTTACCGAACAAAAAATGAAATGAATAAATGGCTTCGTCCTAGTTCCAATATAACTTTTGTGCTTGAACATCTTTATTTTTCGAGACGAGGATTTGCGTGATCTCATTTATCTACTAAATCTGCAGGGAAGAACTATTTTCCAGCAAGTTAAGGGATCTCTGGGAGATCTGCAAGCTTTTCGAGAAGTTTTATCTCAGGTTAGACTACAGTAGTTATAACAGGAGAGACAGTGATAGTAATAGTGAGAGGCGTGCGTTCTCAACTGATGAGAGTTTTATTCCGCGTAGGAAGAAAAGGGTGACATTAACTGTTCTATACGCATGTTTTGAATGTGCAAGTCGAAGTGAAGATTTTTGATTCCGCCACACTTCAAGCAGGTCTAGCAGTCCACTCAGACCATCTATCCTTCATTTTATATCTAATTAGTGGCCCGTGCCGTCATTATAAATGACGGCAAAAAATTAACACTTCACCAAAACCCCCGCCGTCTTTTGGGCTTCCTCATTTTTCCCCTATCTAATACTGAAGAAAAAGATTCCAAGGTACCCAACTTTTTTCGCATTTTGAAATCTGAATTTTCTCCTGTCTTATTCCCATAGAGTGAGACAGGAAAGATATAAATTTAGTAATAAATAAATAAATAAAAACACGACGTCAATTATCATATAGTACAGAATAAGGCAAGACGAGAATATTGTTATCGTATTCAGCGTATGTGAGACCTGAAGTATTGTTCTCTTTCAGCTGAAGGCGCCGCTAGTGCAGAGGCCACCATGGAGGGTGCCACCAGTTTTGGAGCACCACACCTTCAAGAGCTCATAGGAAAAGAAGCCCTTCAATACCGTACGACTGGTGGAGACCACCCTACTCCTGAGGTAAGATTATTACGGGTAAAACCAGGTATCGAACGTTCCGCTGCCATAACGCTGTAAGGTTTAGATTTTGACATTGTAATGCGAAAGTAAGACCTCGACTTTGATGTCACCCTACCTTAGTAAAGTCCAGATTCAGACATTACCAAACCACAGTGATGTTAACGTGCCAGTATTTCCAGAAGAGTAGTGAGCATGCCACTGTAGAGACTGTAGAGAACAGTTGGTTTGTAATAACTCAAAATCCCGAAGCTCTAGCTAAGGCTACTCCCAGTAACATTGGATGGGTGGACCAAACTTGCCTAACCTTGTGGGCCATATCCTATGCCTGCTCACGGGGCGAGGAAACAGGAACAAAGATGGGAAAAAAGAACAAAGATGGGAAAAAGGAACAAAGATGGGAAAAAGGAACAAAGTGGGGAAAAAGGAACAAATGTGAACGAATGAACCAAAAGTGCTAGTAAGAAACTAAAAAAGGAAAAAGCAACCAAAGTGGAAGAAATATATGGGACATTAGGAATGAGAGTAAAAAATGTTAAGAACGTCAATACTAAATAACGAAGTAAATGCAGGAAACTGTCGTCTGCTCATCAGCGAGCGAAAGCCAACCATGCATTGCTAAACACGTTTCTCCAGGAACGACGTAAGGCCTAATTCCCTCGATAGTCAAGTGAACGAGAAGTCTTTCGTAGTTGCTCAAGCGCTTTTTTGAACTCTCATAAACATACTGTTACTATGAACGTACCTAACAGTTATTTAAATGTTAGCCAAGTCAGTTCACTCAGCAAGTGTTGCTAGGTTAGGGTTTTTTCACGTATATTTCCTCTGCAACACAACTTCAGACCATTATTCTAAAAGATATTAATGCGCACAACATGAATTATGGATTCCAGCCAAAGAAAATTATGAGTCTTTGAAATATTGACATGAGTTTAGGGTTTTGTCAGCACCACAGCGGAGTTCAACTTTGCGCTTTTACAATATATTGTGTTTAAAAGTTTCTATTTTCAAACTTTTTTTTTACTTATTTTATACAATTTTACCCATTTAACTTAGTTTATTCTAACCTAATCTAAGCCATTCTAACATAACCTGACTTGTTAACCTAACCCAAAGTATTCTATTCCAACTTATTTTTTATTGAATTACTCTGAACTGGCGACTTGGGAACGGAAGAAACACCGTAAGGTTAACAAACCCCCACGCAATCAGCCCAGCGAGCGAAAAATACAGATCACAGTATAGCTCTGTTTGCAGATTAACCTATTCCTACTCAACTTCGTCCAACTTAATCAAACCTGATCTATTTAAACCTAGTCCATTCTAGCTTAACAAGTTCATACAATACAAATTAAATTACATTCAGAGGACTTCACAATCATACTTCTGGATTTTGAATTTTGATGAGAGTCCTCTGAATACAGGGTGTCCGGCACTTTTGAGAACAAACTTTAACATAAGGTTGGGACCATTAAAACAAACATTTTTTACTAAATAAAGATGTGGTCTAAAATGCTTTGTTGAAAAGCTACAAGGACTTGAAATATATATCCACTGTACTGAGTTTTACAAGACAGCAAAGAATAAGATGCGTTTGTTTACATTCTTGAGAAGTTCATCGCATGCAAAGGTGTCAACGGCAACAAGACGGTGCCCCTCCACACTTCGCGTTTGGTGTTTGGGAGTTATTGAATGCCCGAAATCCAAATCGCTGGATTGGACGTGGAAACCCCGTTGCATGGCCGCCAATTTTTCCCGATTTGATGCCCTTGAACTTCTACCCGCGGGGATATGCAACGAGCTTGGTGTACGAAACCCCGCCCCGGTTCAGTCCGAAGAAGACCTCATTGGTAGAATTACTGAAGCGTCGGCAAGAATTGGTGAAAATCCTGCAGAATTCAAACGCGTCCGGCAATCATTGCATCGGCGTTTGACCGCTTGCATCGAAACATATAGGCACCATTTTGAACATCTTTTGCAATTGATATCATGCTTCTTGTGTTTATAATCAAATTGTTTGCCCAACGTACACGTTTCACTTCCTCGCTACTCCTTACCAATGAATGTCAGTTCAATATTTCTCAGACTTGAAGTCTGGATAACTTTTTAACTAAGCATTTTAGATCACATTTTTGTTTAGTAAAAAATGTTTATTTTAACGGTTCTAACCTTATGTTAAAGCTTGCCGGACACTCTGTATATGGAGCCTGGAAGTCCTTTATTTCTATCGATTAGGAACTATGTAGATGAAACGTATAAAATTAAAATATACAAAAAAAAAAGTGACGAATTGAGCTGTGCTTTCTAGGGTGCTGATATGATGTTGAACGTACAATATCAGTATCTCTAAAGCTTATACCGGTACCAGTAATTTCTGACAGCTAAAACATATGAATTCCTGTTTGACGCATCAATATTTACCAGAATAATTTAAAATTCTAGAGTTTCACTTACAGGGGTCAAGTAAGAAATACAATTTGCTGCTATGAATGTCGTATGCATCGTAAGAATGAATGAAATAAAGGTAAATTTTTACTTTAGTGGGGTATAATTTTTTTACTCGACTTATGTTTTGATGCAGACTCCAAAAATGAACCTCTTTTTTTCGGTAGGCTCTACTTTCCGAGAATATGACTGTGAAGTTCCCATGGTTTTCCTATGGGAGAAAATAATCGGCGATTGCACAGTCTATAAGGGATAACCTTTTCAATAGTTTTTTTTTTTAGGTTAGGTGCCATCGCCGGGTACTTTCTCCCATAGGAAAACAATGGGAACTTCAAAGTCATATCTTGAAAAGTAGAGCTGACGGAAAAAAAGGACTTCATTTTTGGATTGTGCATCGAAAAATGATTCTATTAAAAAAAATTATACCTCACGAAAGTGAAAAATTACAGAAATTAATTCCCTTCGTTGTAGATCATGGGGAGAGGATTGCTCAAACATATTGCAGCTAAAACCGGAGTAAAGAAGACGTAAATACGGGCCAATATCTAATTAATTTTTAATTTGCACAAGCCAAAAACTATTAAATTCGTGTAAACAAACGGAAACTCAATTAGGGAACGCTATAACAGTACATTGATTAATGTCGGGTGCCCGCACAAAAACTTTTGTTGCCGCTAGCAGCCCAGAGGCAACTCAGCTAAACCATTTACGTAGCCGCAGTTCTCCTTCAGTTTGCGCAAAATTTAACTGGATAAAACGTTCTCAATAATCTTAGTCGCTATCGCAATTTTAACCACCATAGCAAGTGCCAATGATGAAATTGCAACCATCATTACTAATCCTGAGCAGTTCGGTACTGCAGCCGAAAGGAGGGGGAGGGGTTGGGTGTCTATAACCATCCTTTGGTCTTAATTGTTAAAATCGTTTCTTGGACTTCTGGTGTTTTGGTGCAAGGTCAGATCAAATAATACCTGCCTACTGCAAGAAGTCTGACCCAGGCTTAATGAAAGTAGATATTTGATTGAGGGCTTTGAACGGCCCCCACACCCCCGGTTGCAATTCCAAGCAGACCTCCGGGCTGTAGGAGGACTTGAAAAAATACTGTAGGGCCTAACTCCCCCACACTGACAGTCTAGCGACAGCCCTACAATTTCAGCCCACAAAGATTGATTTTTAAGAATTAAAACACGAGGTTTATAGACGTCATGCTGAAGTCACGGCAACAACTACGCAGTTGGATAAGCTAAGTTTACGTGGGCACCGAACTTTAAAGTTGGTTCGACTATAAAAAATGTACCTCGGCTTTGAATGGCCCCCACACCCTACAAACATTAATTATCACCAGTGAACAAGGTGAGACAGGTGAAAAGGTTTTCGTTGAAGTTTAAGTATATGTATTTGTATATGACTGTAGAAGCAGTTGAAGAAATTTTGGTATCCATGACGCGCGTTTCGCTGTTCTCCAGCTCATCAGGTGGGAGGATCAAAGTTGGTAAATTTAGTTCTTAAAATTTTGCGAAATTTAGAGATGTTATTATAGGAAGGTGTAACTATGATACCGGCTGTTCCAGATGTATAAATGAAATTTCCAAACAAGCAAATGTTTCGTCAATTTTCATCTATCTATATATATATATATATATATATATATATATATATATACATATACTTATAAATGGGGGTTTAGGTTGATAATTTTTCCCATTAGCTTACCAAAATGCTGTTAGGCTGACAAAATTTTTGGTAGGTTATTGAAGTGTCCCCTGTTGTCCTAGTAGGGCTAATCAAAGATTGACACTAAGTAACGAACAGCTAACCAACAATGAGCTTTTACAACGCAAACCTTGTGGTTAGGAAGTCAACGACTGGTTCTCCTATTGTTCAAAATACGTTAAAACACTCAAATACGTTAAAACACTCAAATACGTTAAAACACTCAACTACCCCTAAAATACAGTATACTAGACGAACCAGTCCTTGCCTTCCTAACCACAAGGTTCTCGGGGTAAGAGCTCATCGTGGAAGGGCTTCTGTACTAGGGTGGTGGTCGGTGGTGGTGGTGGTGGTGGTGGATGGCAGAATCTAAGCGCGCGTTTACTATCGAGAAGAGGGAGTGCCCCATGGCGTTTTCCGAGATAGTTAAATACTGGGAAGTAATCCCGTAGGTTTTTATAAAAATGTTATATGGTGTGGATTGTAAAAGACGTTTTATCGCAATTATACGAATATATATTTGTATATATATATTTCTCTGTCCACCCAATCAGTGGCCGAAGGAGTTGAGCAATCTTCATAATTTTTTGTAGGGAGTTTGGTGGGTTGACCTAGATGTGACCCATGCCAAAAAAATCTAGACCTAGCTGGGCATCAAAAATGAAGGCGTTGAATTTTCTCCACCGCGGCTAATTTGCCTCCACCGCGGCAGATCGTCTGGAGGACGGGGCGTTCTAGCTTTGGTATTTTTCTACTAAAGGTCACAACTCGATGTAAAAAAAAAATTCACGTATTTATGTGGAACGAAACATTCTTAAACTTTTTTCGTGCATGACGTTTTCATCGGAAATACTTAGTTTTCGAGATATTTGACTTTGAAGTTTCCATGGTTTTCCTATGGAGAAAACATGGTTAGGTTAGGTTTGGTTAGGTTAGGTTTGGTTAGGTTTGGTTAGGTTAGGTAAGGTAAAATTAGGTTAGGTTAAGTAAGGTTAGATTAGGTTAGGTTAAGGTAAGATTAGGTTAGGTAAGGTAAGGTAAGATTAAGTTAGGTAAGGTAAGGTAAGATTAGGTTAGGTAAGGTAACATTAGGTTAAGTTAGGTAAGGTAAGGTAAGATTAGGTTAGGTAAGGTAAGATTAGATTTGGTTAGGTTAGGTAAGGTAAGATTAGGTTAGGTTAGGTAAGGTAAGATTAGGTTGGGTAAGGTAAGATTAAGTTAGGTAAGATTAAGTTAGGTAAGATTAGGTTAGGTTAGGTAAGGTAAGATTAGGTTAGGTAAAGTAAGATTAGGTTAGGTAAGGTAAGATTAGGTT
>LQNS02278091.1:49123233-49145480 GCA_001587735.2 Parhyale hawaiensis | reverse complement strand
TGCTGGACACGGTGTGGCCCACAGTCATGCACGACCTCGCCAGGGACGCCCTGACTGACTTCTCCAAGCCAAATTATGGCAAAGTCATACTTGACAAAATCAAAGCACAAATGCACGTTAACAAATGAATTTGAGCTTGTTTTAATCCCTATTTATGCTCCGCTTGAATGCAAGTTATACTTGTTGTACAAAGTTTTACTAGCGCATCAGGCAAACAACGCCTATATCGCGCCGAACTATTCCCTTAGTTTGACACAGGCTCGTGCGTCACTAGGGCGCTAAGTAAGTCTCGTTTTAAATTACCAATGATTTTTATCTCGGCCATTCTGCCGGTAGGTCTCAGATTATAAGCGAACTCGGATGAGTTCTAAGTGGTTACTGCGCTATTGACAGGAAAAATGCACAAGTTGTGCATCTCCAACCCCCGGGCACGGTTGAACACTATCGCTCAGCTACGTCGCACAAGGAAGGAAACGAAAAGCAAGAAGGTAGAGGTCTAGCGGGAATAGTAGTAGTAGTAGAAGTTTTTACTAGCGCTTCAGGGTCACACTGCCTTTATCGCGCCGAACTGTTTCCGTGTTTAACCCCAGGCTCGTGCGCCGACTAGGGCGCGTTTTAAATTGTCAATGATTTTTGTCTCTGCTTTTCTGCCGGTAGGTCTCAGAGTGGTCAGTGCGCCACTGACAGGAAAAAGGCGCAAGTTGAGCATCTCCAACCCCCGGGCGCGGCTGAACGCTTTCGCTCAGCCACGCCGCACAGGGAAGGAAACGAAATACAAGAAGGCAGAAGTCTAGCAGGAATATGTCAGCAACCTCGATCGGCAGCCCACCTCCCGAAACAGAAGGGGAAGTATTGAGAGCCTACCTAACTTTACAAAACTAACCTTCTCAGCAGGAATTGCGGCCAGATGCTTCATCCCCTGCGGAGAAGGCACTCTAGCGGGAATAGGTCGGCTACCTCGATTAGCGGCCCACCCCCCGAAACAGAAGGGGAAGTATTGAGAGCCTACCCAATTTATAAAACTAACCTCGTTAACAGGAACTGCGGAAAGCTGCAACATCTCCTGCGGAAAAGGCAACAGGGACCCTTGGGTGAGTGAGGCATAAACATATTGTGGCAGGGAAAGGGCCCCCCAGAATATACTCCTGATGGTAAGTTATACTTGTATCATCATACGAACTACGTCTACTATGTCGTAATATCATTAAACCAAGTTCACAATACCTACCTAGCTGACTTGAACGATTTGGTAGTCGTTCCACAAAATCACAAGATTGACCCAAAATGAAACGAAAAGTAGATATCAGCAACAGCTGCGGTCACTATGAAGAAAGGACTAAGAAAGAGGTTAAGGAAAGACAAACATACCAACGTCAGTGTACTCGCCATCTCACTCATCATAACTACAGAATCTAGAATGATAAACCGATGAAACAATTGAAAAAATAGCTCTGCTTCAAAAATAGTCAAGGCAAAGTTGAGAAACACACTCGCACGTTGACGGAGAGCACACCTAGTGGAACAACATCAGGGGCATGTCACCAAGCACATAGGTACTTGCTTCTCTCTCATCCAGTGAAATACTGTATCATGGATGAAAGCAAGGCAGCACAAGCTTGCTTCCTCTCCCACCTCGTGAAACACCAACGGATAGAGGTAAGCAAGCATACACTTGTCTTCTAATACCTAGAATAAGACCATGCATGAAAGCAAGCATACACTTGCTTGGCTTCCTACCCAGAGTAAGAGCATAGATGAAAGCAAGCAAACACACACATGCATTTTATCTCACCTAGTGGAACAGCATGCATGCATGAGCAGACATTTGCTTTCTCTCACACCTAGTGGAACAATATCAAGGATGTCCGTAAGTAAGCATATACCTGCTTTCTCCGACACTTAATGGAACAACATCATGAATGTAAACCAGCACACACACACATCTGCTATCTACCTCGAAGCAATCAAGGTACAAGGCCTGTTCGGAAGGTACACAACGACACTCCTCGTCAATTTAAATGTAAACACAAATGATGCAACCAAAAACATTCTTTGTGAAGTCCCAGAAAGTTTCATATTCGTACTAATTACAGTACACGTAAATTCTCTAGCTAATGTAACCACCTAATTAGACTAGGAACAATTCCATTTACAAGGCAACAATATGTAATTATGTGCACGGTTTTCAGTGAGGACGAGTTTATTTATTAACGTAGCCAACTGCTTCTGGTTGCATTATTTGGGTACAAATACCCTAGAGCAGGGTTCCCCAAACTGGGGTGCATGGTACCCCTAGGGGTGCGAGAGGACCTTTTCATGGGTGCTAAATACTGTTTTCTATCTCGGTCATTCACAAATTAACATGATATCTGTGGCCCAAAAATTAGTATAAATTTCATTTGTCATCATCATATGGGTACTTTATTTTGTAGGAGGAGCGAGAGCATGTAAGAAGTTCTCTAAGGGTGCCAGGCATAGTAAAGTTTGGGAACCACTGCCTTAGAGAGTTCAACCCGCGCAGGGCTAGGGCGTTTGCTGCAATGTAACTGCTGATAGCCTTTGGTGACGTAAATATTACAGTCAACAATCCCAAAACAGAGCATAATGGTTTATTGTTATTGAGCCTTCCAGACCCAGCGTATCCTGGGATCCAAAGAATGGAAGTAAGAAGGGACATACATAGAGTAGCGTCGAACCACGCACGAGGGTGTTCCCACACAATATCAACGCGCATGAGAACGGAAAGTTGGGAAAGAAGAGGAAAAACACAGAAAAGCATCATCAGTAGGAACCTAAAAATGGAAACAAGACACAGTATAATAGTAACACTGCAGTAAACTTAGCCCACTGTGGCCAACACACTGATTTACTGCAGGCATATAGTGACGTCAACTGTGAGTGTTCCGCAGAAGTCCCCCTTGAAGAACAGGCTTTGTACCTATCTCAATAGGAATAGCCTTTGATCCGTCTCTCTCTCACTGATATAGGCATATCTTTAGTAATACAGTAAACTTTCATCGTTACGAGTAGTTTTCTTAATAAATAACAGTCATAATACACAAATAACATTGAAACATGTTACTATATGCTATCATCTTTTTCTTCGGTCCAATGTAGATAGTCTATAGTTCAAAAGTTCTATAGACAACAGAATTCAGATCAGGTAAGCAAGTTCAAGTACGCTTCCATGCTAAATCGAAAGCTAATTCGACTACGATTCCCCTCTAAAATAATGCAGTTCAACACAACTGCATTAGCTGGTCTTCATCAACCGTTGCACTTTTTTCTGCTACTCATTTCAGCAATTTACGTAGGTACTTTTGGAAAATAATTTTTTATACTTAGAAAAGCGAATTTCTTTTCACGATTAGCTCATATTTAACCCAACTTTTGTTGACTTGAGGTGTAATCAAAATTTATGCTAATAGAGATAAAGCCTCAATATCAACGATTCAAATTCAAACACATGTAGACGACATACGCCAACTGCCAGGTTATCGAGTTCTTGCACATCAGCCCAACAAGTGCCAGGCACATTTTTGCGAAGAGCATATCGTGATGCAAATAAAAGAACAGCAACAAAGGGTATTTATCGCTCTTACTATACAGTTAGTGTGGTAGAACTGTAGCCCATGTGCCGGCAGGTGAAACAAATGCAGATGCAATGCATTGAATAACCTGACATCCCTTCCCAATCGGAAATTATAGGCACTTATCTGATTTTATCCGATGCTGCTCAATAGTTACCTGTAATCCATTGATAAATGTTTATAGATTTTCGATTGAGTTATCAAGAGAACACCGTAACTAGAATAATCAAAGGGTAGATGCCGATATTCGTATGAGTTCATCCGTCCATAATATAAAACTGGTGGCCTCGGAAGTCAATTGGTGCGCAGTTTAAACATCCTCGGACGTAGAGCTGACGATTCAAAGGGAAGGCGAAAGAATATATTGAGTGTGGATAGAAATGTGGAACCCATGCACAAGGGCGTTACCACACTGGATTAACGCACGTGGGTATTAACCGAGGATATTCTAACGGTTCAGGAAACAACGGTCTGTTATTGCGCCCAACGGGTCACTTTTGGATAGTGGAGATACCGTTAGAGATCGCAGAAAAAGAAATAATGCACTGATTCTGAAAAGAAATAATGCACTGATTCTGAAAAGAAATAATGCTCTGATTCTGAAAATCAACTTCAATATTACATCTTTGGATACAAACCGTAGCAAAAGAAGAAGAAAATCAAAATTATTATGATATTATTATTATTATTATCATATTTCAGTTTACCCTCCGTAGTCACAACTTAGGCGATTCAACAATGAATTTCATGTTTTATATTATTTGTTAATGATGGATATATAAAGTCCTAAGATTGATCTATTTGAGTGTAACAGATTTCTCAGGTTCTATTAATATAGTGAATCTCAGTTAAGAAGGTGTACAGGGCACCATTGTGGACTGTAAATGTATCGCCTAGGATAGAGCGAGTATGTGGACCGTTTTGGAAATGTCGAGTTCTATTCTCCCAAACGAGGGGCGCTCCACAAGGATATGTTGCAAATATCCATAAATTGCCTTCGTGTGGCCTATGTCGGAGTCTACACAGTATTACCTCCCATTGTTGCCTCGAATACAAATTTCAAAGAAAACCAAGAAAAATAAACTAGATTAGCGTAATGTTAGAAATTACTTAATATCGTACTAAACACAAGACAATGGAATGAGGGCGTACGAACGATTCAACACACAGGCGACAGCGGAAAGATAGTAACAAATCATTGCAATTTCTAATTAGTTACAACAGAGCTTCCTAGTTGCATCAGTAACATAACTGGCTCCCGATTACCGTATCAGTCAGTATTAGTCTTAAGAATTTAAAATGAGGTAAACATGCAGGGGTCGAAACAAATAATACTGTGGTAGCTGAACCCGCATCTCCGCTGCACTGGAGTATTCAAGCCATTTATGCTGGCATACAAACTGGGGGGTTGCAATCTTGAAGCAGAAGCTAAACGGAAAAACTATTCAAAGATATACGTAAGATTATTAGATCACTACATAGTTTCACAAAGAGAAGATACAGCGATTCAAGGTCTCTACAAGTCGCTAGACAAACAGAACAGAGTCGCTGCAAACAACTCCATGATCTCTCTAACTTAATGTTGCAGATATTTGCTATATCAACCAGCCCGGTCCCTGAATGCACTGGCCTTCCTTGGTGACGTTCCGTCTGCCAGACTAAGAGATAACAGGCCTTGGGTCCTGGTCATCACTACTCGAACCCATAATCAAGATTATCATGCTCCATCTACTACCCTGACTTGCGGAGTCGGACACGCCCGTGTCCGACTCAGACTCCCTGCACTCGAAATACCTCCGACTTATAGACAAAATAGATTAAGTGTTATCCGACTCCAACTCCTGGATAAGCGGCTCGTGGCTCCTCAAGACTCCGACTCTGGTATCCTGTTATGGACCCAGAATTTTACCCAATAATATCCACTTCACTATTATAACTCTACCGTATTGAAATAACAGCAACACACATAGCAACTAACTGTGATAGGAGTAGAACTTGCACGCTATATCAACGAACCGCGTATTGTGCTCACAGAAAACATAGAATATTTATCCAGTACTGAAAGAGTGACATCAACACATTTTAATGAACCAAGATTGGGGCAACAGAAGCACACTCAGTCCATCGATTTTATTTCATTTCACCATATCGGCAAATCAACACAGGTTTAAATAACGGAGGCTGGATAAAAAAGCGCACCGTCAGTCTTCTCAACTCCGAAACTCTTGTCCTAAAACGAACATTACAACACATCGTAATGGACATTAGCATTATGGTCGACGACGATCAAAGCACACTACATCAAAGCGGGATTGCAGATGACACATCTGCGAATAAATAGCAACAGCAATTCTCATGTAAACTACTAAATATATAAGAAAATCTCCAAATTCCGTGTAATATATCAACGTTCCAATCAGACATAATATTCAGAGAAGGTAATTATTGCTCACGATTCAGTCACGATTCAGTGAAGTGGCAGGTCATGACTACAGAGCAACGTTCTGAGAAATTGGTGAACAAATGGCTAGGCATTACAGCACCAAGAAAAAAAACCTTCAAGCGATTGGTGTCGTCTTTTGAATAGTGAGTCTACATTAGATTATTTAAGTGAAAGTTAAATAGTAAATTTTTACCCTAAGGAAACTGCAATGGGCGACACCAGACTGTAGACAAGGCAAATATTACCCCTAGCGCTCGGTAAGTTCTGATGGCTTCAAAAAAGCAACACCTCCTACTTTTCTCGATATAAAGTCCTCGCGTACCGAATTCGTCTCGATCAAACTCTTTTCATCACTCATCTGCGTTGCGGTAGAAAATGAAGAATAACATTATTTTGAAATTTATTTCAACATGTCAGTTTATTGTATGTTGCATGTCTCGAGTATTTGATACACCCAACTGTAGTGATGGATTTAAAGGAATTAGATTGCGTGTACGGTGACGAAATAGTTTCTAGAATAGAAGACAATCAGAGCGACCATAGTATTGCTTACAATCGTCCATCACACAGATCATCACTACGACCTAAATTCAAATTTAAACTAAAAGCGAGAAGCAGTAAAGAAGAAACACAAGCAAGGCTAGTAGCAGAGCATGACGCGATTGTTGTAACGAGCTCATAGTGTACCACCCGGAAAATTCAACTTAAAATAACGGTGAAAATATATACAACGCTAACTAAACCTTTCTTGGGCCGCTCCATATAACATGAAAGACATGGTGCAGGACAAATTATAGCTCGATGTGAACGTGCAATGACTGCGACACGAACAGCATATTGTAGATACGGTAAATAGTTTAATACAGAACTTCACGCGGCTGCAGTCCCGACCTCAACCTTCACTAACAGTTAATGTGATACCGGTCACGTGCGCCATTCTGAAAATGAACCCATCCCTTTATATTGGGGACCGTTAGGTGGCAACACTGTCAATGCAGTAGGTGTTTTGTACCTGCATGTGCGTTGACATGAAATATAATTATATTGGTAGAGTCCCGCTATTTCTGAAACTAAGACAATTTATAGCGACGACACGAAATACATTGTCGATATCTGCATCCGGCCGAGCAGATCTTAGCGCACAAATAAGCCATGCATTGTTATTGAAGTCCTTCTTCTTAGCAGCGCTTCAGGCGCCCTCAGGAGGCTTAATGGTACATTAAGGATTTTATTAACTGTCTCTCGATGCTCGGGTGTGTAGTATTTATCATACTAATAAAAAAAAGCCTCACTAGCAGTTGTAGTATTATATATCCAACGGTAACTCGCACTTTGGGATCGTCTGCTCAAGTCGTAAGACCGAAAACGCAAGACATCTGACAACACGGGGTGCTACACCCAGCGGCTGCAGTGGGGTGCACATACATGCTCACCGGTTACATAAATCATATCAACCGAGGTACAAAGCGCTGTCTCATCCTATGGCGAAATACTATTACCAATGCTAACTGCCACACTTTCCACGTTATAGAACTACCGGGCCCCCACGTCCCGGGTCACGCTGATGCGCCGCCCGATCTTCAGTTCAGTACAGCGCTGCTGGGGGCCAGCTGCGTCTACAGACCACTCAGTGTTGTTGTTTTACGTCTCGGAGAAGAGTTCACACCTTTCGAGATATCTCTTTAGACTCAAGACGCGTGGCCGAAACTTCTTGCTGAGGTTCTCGAATCATTTCCCCCAACAGCTCACTATAATTATCTCCTTCGGAGGTCCGGGAAACATCGGTTCCTCGTGGCATTATTATTGGGTCACTCCACAACCAAGTGTCCAACTGTTACAGGGACGAAGCAGTCCAGCCATGCAACGGGCCTACGTCGCCGCTCCATCAAGTATCGATATGACAGCCTGGTGTGGCCCAGTCTTAGCTAGCATCGCACCATCTCCAGTTGTCGATTGCTAAAGCCTGAAGAAAGTCAAGCTTGGATCCACGGCTTCATCTTGTCTTTCTATTGTTACTTCTACGGTTGCGTTTCTGTTGCCTTGCTGAAAGAATGGTGGTTCCAATGACTCCATAATTATGGTCATTACCAGGTACCGTACGAATTGTGGATGGCAGGTCCCCACAGCCGCCACTGTCTCAGTTGTTGCCCCATCAGGTACGCTTGTCGTTTGCTCAACCTACGTTCCGTGCACAGGCACTCAGCAGATATGCATGCGCTTTTCCATGTCTTCATAGCAGGCAACACACCAGATTTTTGCGTTAATAGGTTTTATTATTATATTGGTATTGTCCCGCTATTTACGATCAATAGCGATCTAAGATGCTTTACTCGGCTTACAGTCGGAACCACAACGTTGTGCTCAGGCGGCAAGAGATGAAAGACAAACCGAGAAGAAGGCAGAAGCGCCCGAGCGGACGGTCCCCGCCTTGGCCCTCAGCAAAGGCGAAGGTAAGAGCCCCGCAGAAAAAGTCGGTCACCTCGATTGGTGGCTCACCTCGTGGGACAGAAAATGAAATTTAGAGAGCCTACATAACTTTATAAAACTAACCTCATCAGAAGGACTGAGGCAAGCTGCAATATCTCCTGCGGAAAAGACACCAGGGACCCTTGGTTAATAGGTTATAATCTTCAATGTTCTAGCCCCACTATGCACGACATTGGTGAACCAATGACAGGACGGAAAAAAAAGGGACCCGAAGTATGTCCACAGGGAGCCCGTGTATTCCGAGAGCCTTGCGTTGTATTTTCGGGATCTCAAAAACAATATTAATGTAGGTAGTAGTGCTCCAATAATACTTTCACATAAATTCGTTCAGCCACAATCCTTTTATTTTTCACGATGACTCTGCCACATATCAAGCGATGAGGAGTTACAGACAACGCTCATGGGAACAGGAAGTCGGGAAAGAAGAGGAAGAACACAACACATCATCAGTAGGTGAGTAGAAATGGAAGGCAGCAAAGTGAGCATGACTGCGAGACGTCTCGCCGGTATAGCTAAGACAACCTATAGGGTCCTCCTGGGGGTGCTTCTCCCCTTAACATAGGGAGTGCGTAGCTAACTAACCTAACCCTCGAGTCTAAGACCCATCCTATGCTGTTGAGGGATTTTCTTGTCCTTGAGAAAGTGAGAATATGACAACGGCCACCGACAGGCCTGAAGCACCACTTTGAATGTAACGCACAATTTACCCAACAAACCGGAGTTTCATCACCAGTAAGAAATTAATTAATCTCTATACAACGGCCAATACATTTCTGTCTCATACGAATGTTCTGTAACTAGATTCTTGCCTTTTATTACTACTATGAAAATAAGATTTTCCTGCTGTTTCCTTTATGAAAATGAGGTTACTCGAAGGGTAACATCGGTAATCTCATACAACATGAAAGTGAAGCTTGAAAGGAGAGGCTGAAATAGAGCAGCTGAAAGCAAGCGCACGTATACTTATGAGATAGCACAACTGTCGAAGCCAGCATATAAGCATAGACAACCGTCAACAAAAGCTATAATATGACTAGAAACTAGGCGTCTGTTATGTTCGTATCAACTGTGTACGTATTTACCTATTATGGAACAGAGACCTTTGCCTACAGCAAGGAACAACTGTGTAATCCATAGGCTATAGCTACTTGAAGACGGTATGGATTTCTTAGAAATGTTTCTACAACAAATGTCATCTGAACAACAGCACGTTGAGGTTAGTGTCTGTGGAGATGCTATCGGTCGGCATGAGCAAAGTATTCGAAGCATGTAGCAGCACTGCACAAATTGCACATTCCAAGATATAGACAAAATTCAGTTATAGATACGCATCCTTGACTGGCCGACCATATTCTTGTCAAGAGGAAACAAGGCTACAGAAGTAGGTACCCACAATGGATATTGGATGGGAATTGCATCGAAGGTGAAGACGACTGATTCGGTAGCACCATGGACACCTTGCCACGCCCACCAAACATGGACATGAGCACTAAAATATTCCGGTATTATCGTGAAATTGATATGAACTGACGTCATAACTGCAGCGGTGCACCACTGGTAACTGAAACGGTATTGTTTTTGGTGATGAAAAGGGCCATGTGCACACACGTACACAGGCAGTGAACATGAACGGCATTTTCCTACGCACCACAATACCCTTCCTACAATAATAACTGTTGTGTTTACACATACTGTATATATGTGTAGGGTATGTACCGAATAAGAGGAAGATGGGCGAGTAGTAATAGTACAAAATTTTAAAAGCTCATCAGAGACACAATGTCTATATCGCGCTGAACTATTCCGGTGGTTTAACACAGGCTCGTGCGCCACTAGGGCGCGAAATACGTCTCGTTTCAAATTATCAACGATGATTTTAGTCTCGGCTTTTCTGCCGGGAGGTCTTAGTGCGCTACTGACAGGAAAAAGGCGCAAGTTGTGCATTTCCAACCCCCGGGCACGGTTGAATGCTTTCGCTGAGCTATGCACCGCGCAGGGGAAGAAAACGAAAAATAAGAAGGTAGAAGTCCAGTGGGAATAGGTCAGCCACCTCGATCAGAGGCCCACCTCCAGAAACAGAAGGGGAAGTTTTGAGAGCCTAACTTTACAAAACTAACCTCGTCAGCAGGAACTGCGGCAAGTTGCAACATTCCTTACCTAGAAGTCACTCGGGACCCTTGGGTTTGTGAAGCCCAAATATATTGTGGCATGAAAATGGCCCGCCAGAATAAACCCCTGAGGGCGAGGAGGATGGGCGAGAACACGGAAGTGAGCCATGACAAGGCGGCACGGAAGTGTGAAAATTCGGTAAGATTTGACCAGTCGTTAATCATTAGTAACATTTAACGGCTGGAAGACTACACTTCAGCTCGAAGTAACACTTGCGCGATTTTTTTCTAGGTCCTTTTTACAGAGCCCGCGGGGAGTATTGCCTACCGGGACACTGGTGTAATAAAAAAAATGATGCTGAGTACAGTGATGGAGACAACAAATGACGAGTCCACGACACAAACAACATGCGCGTCACCGCAGTTTTCTTAGCCCTATTTCACTCAGACTGCGTTGCACCGTTACAAGAGCTCTTGCTTTTACAAAACCGTTCTCAACGAGAGGAGAGAGAACGTTCGCACCCTCTCGGGGTGCGGGACGACCTTTGAGGGAATTCGAAGTCTTGGATTTTTTTCGCTCAAAAACTAATTGAAATTAATTTGTTGCACAAAGTCAGCATAAATTTCATTCTCTACGCGTTATTAACTTTAGAAGTGCGGGAACATTGAAAGCTCTGAACAGGTGCCACAGATGGAAAATGTAGGGAGCCACTGTCCCACAAGTATACAATAGGTGAATGAGTCCGTGTAGTGACGCAACACCGAGCTACGGTTCACCTGCAGACGACGACTATACTGTATAAAGTTAAAGCCCGAAACCTAACTTGCTTGTTCTCCGAGATTGCGCTGAGATGAAGCACCAGGATACATAGGCCTCAGCACTCCCTTTCTCATAGCCAAAGGTAACTTATCGTAAAAACACACTAATACGCTCCGCCACACAACACACTGAACACTGTAACGAGAGGAGCTTCCTCTTTTACGACTACTTCCGTGATAGAAAAAAGTGGCATATGACTCAAAGCACAAGGTCCCTATCCCGCCTAACACCAGGAACTGGAAAAAGGAATGGTAAAAATGTGTTTAAGATAAGCAATGAGAAAAGAGCGAGTGGAAATGCGGTCTTGCCCGAACATGGGAAGAATACGGAGCCAACGCGAGCTATGATCCAACTCCCGATTTTACAATGAAAGTAAGCGGGAGTACACACACCAGTAGGAAAATTAACACAGTGAACGCCCCGCAATCGGTCTCCTGAATGTTACAACTCCAAAAATCATAACTAGAACCATATCAGTGCACTACATAATCACCATACTGTATATGTAGATAGTGCAGTTGATTTTCGAATGGTTGCAAAAATTATCAGACGTATAATGTCCAACAAATGTGGGATTTTGAATGTTTTTATTATGAGTTAACCATTTCGGTTTGGAGCATTTTGTATAATGGTTCACAGATGAGTTAATAAAAACCAGGAACCAACCAGCCAGTTCTTGACTTCGACTTTCGGCGACAAAATAGCTTAGCTTCGCCGACACCGACTCCTGGTTCTGGCCAGGTCCCCCTCCAGCTGCAACACTACAACACGGATCAGAACCCGCCAGCATAGAAGCCTTTGAGCTTGTCAAGCGCAAACAGCAAACACAGCGCCTTAGGCAGTTCCAGAGGCCATGAGAAGCGTCCCTTACGCTAAGTGAAAACCAAAAGACTGGCCAAATGATAACCGCGAAGTAATCACACAGGTTAATGCTAAGAAGCAATGTACAGTTACGATACAGGCAGTTAACAGACAATGAACGAAGTGCAGTTTTATGGGGAGGCGTGCAACGAACATGATATTCCATAGTCAGTACAGACATCTAAAGCAACACAAATGAAATGTGGCGAGTAATTTAGTGTTTGTGTATAACTACCGTGAAGTTTAAAGTTCTACAGTGGGATTCGCAAACACCTCGTATAGTTACGGTTACCGCAGCTGAACAGCCACAAGCACAAATGTTTTTCTCCTTAATTTAATATAATAATTCAGTCTCATTTGTGTATTTAGTAATTCAACATTAGACGATTGAACCCCTATGATTTGTTTGCCAAGATCACACAAAAACTGACCAAGTCTGCGATGAGGTATCGATACCTCTTCACCTACTGCACGTTCTACACGCCCTTATCTATACGAGGCAGTTGAGAATCCAGAGCGTGGAAGATATCCGGGCTCCACACACCAGGTCACGCTGACGCGCAACCCAATATTTTGGTTACCCTTGAATATCCGTCCTATTGCTACGCAACCTTTCATTCCCAGGTAAATAAACTAAGGGTGCATAAACACCAAGGAATGGATGAGAGAGTGCACTTCAAAAGGACAGTGAGACACGGCTGTAAGCCATCACTGAAGTACTATGCGTTCAAATATATTATGATCTGCTGATATAATTACAATACTGTACTGCAAGCTTGACTTTTTACGAGACCAAGATCGTGTCTCGAAACGTTGGGGACCTTGGAGATCTCCGACATCTACGAAGAGTTTGTCGTGATGGAATAACGTCAGAGAAACACTGTAATAAATAATAACCAACACTCATCGCTTAACCGAAGCTCAATTGTCCTAGCATATTAGATAGCAATTTTTCAATGATAAAGGCTAGAGAAGCATGGGTCAAAACTCAGCTGTGGGTGCCGCAGCACTGGAGGTCATAATCATAATTTATCATGTTTACAGCTCGCTGTAACGTAACTAGCGAATACTTGATAGTAATTCGAGGGCTTAGGGCCAGAAGTGGTTATGTCCATTTTTGGGCGAAATTGGGTTTCACTCACCAAGTGGGTGCTTGTGAGTAAAACCAAATTATGCCCAAAAATGGACATAACCACTTTTGGCCCTAAGCCCTCAATTATAATCTACCGCAAGCAGCAGCACACACCGTCAGGCCAGACGCTCTGATGAAGGACTGATAGCGCACTTCACAAATTTGAAGAAAACACAAGTCGCTAAAATATCAGAGTCTGTGCGGACACTCACAGCCCACTGTTGAGGGCTTGAACCAACGCAGCATGAACGCTCACAAGTCATAAGAATTGTCAAAGGGGCACTGAGCTCTCAACAGACAGCCCACAGACGGCCGCCCACTGCAGATCTATACTGCTTGCCCGCTAGGTAGCTGGTTCTGGCTTGCATTGCTACTGTGCACTCTAACATAGGCCCTAATTTAAAATCCACGGTCAGCCTCACAACGTCTCAATCAAGTAGGCAAATCACACTCCAGTGACCAATTAAAACACACGTTCCTTAAGATAACATCTCACGGTGGCAATTGCAGGATCTAGATGAGGCTCACTCAGACAAACAGTGTCCGTTTGAACATAAGGTCGGTATCTGAAAAACACACGCCTCAATTCCAGATACATAAAATACGAGCCCGACTCAGACATACAATATATCCTGAGCATCAAGTCGGCAGTAAAAAAAAATGCAAAAAAAATCAATTTACAATCCAAAAAAAGCAATGATAATTCCGAGACACCATTCCTAAAAACGAGAGGTTTATAGCTTGAGAAGAACACAAAACGCATCATCATCTGCGCGTGACAAGTTAAGATAAAATCTTCAGAAATACGCGTTCGTCACGCAGCTCTTCGTTTTGGCCAACCGCAGTTGTAGAGCTGAAGTATACAGTGTCTGCTTCACACACATATTACTCCCAGGACCCGGTGGTAGACCTTCTACACTCCAGCTCCGCAGCCCTACTGTCAACTGAGGGGGCATACCTACACAGCTAATTGTTACTATTTCTTCCATGATAACGAAGTTTAAGGAGTATAGTTAAGTGTGGGAAACATGAAAGACCCATCTAAGAGGTAACAAATGGACTTTACTGTACCTCGTTACAAGTAAAACAATTGAGGATTTTTAAAAATCTAGGTTTCATTAGGTAGGGGAAAACGACTTAATACTTCGGGAGGAGTTTACTAGGTACCGGTATTTACCGCAAATAGGGGTCTTTCATATTTCCCTGACTTTACTACTTTAACATTGCCTCCATCATTTATTATTCATATATATCTATTTCGCAAATAATAAAAATTGCTGAGAACTAACTGGAAGCAAGACATGCATTAGACTTCCTCCATGGTTTATCGGGTGTATTGTTTTCGAACCAAAAATACAAGCAGTTCTCCTCCCGAAAGTAATACATAGCTATAAAAGAACTAGTCGCGTGCTCACTACTATTTCAATGAAGAAATACAATTGATAAACATAAAGTAGGCAATATATAAACTTTATCCAGAAAAATAGGGACAAAACTGTAATAGGAAAGGAACGATAATTTGGGGAGGTCATTACACAAGCGCAGTAAACCAGAAATGGCAACTTATGGCCCAGCTACGGGAATGAAGAAAAGGCACAAAGATCGCGGGAAATGAGGACTTCTAACATTTTCTGTACTGCTGGGGCTGGGCCTTAAGTGCCCCATAAAAGGCGGGTGACAATCACAACCCAGGGGTTACCTGCACTACACCCGCAATTTCCCCGCGGGGTGACAACAAGGTATAGCAGCGACGAGTGAGTGTGATCCAATAGCCCATAGCAAGGAGTTAAATTCAGGTCGCAACTGGCAACCGCTCACTTAGAAAGTACCTAACTCCATTTGTTTCAGCAGCAATGTTTTTTCTGGTTGCGGTGGCCCAAACCAGATTGTGATTGCAACGCGCCTAACAGTTAAATTTTTAAATGTTTACTGCACTTGTACAATTATCCCACCAATTGGCAATGAAGAGGATAAAATTAGCCGAAAGAGCAGCAGGAGTTGGTCTTGCGAGCAGTCTTGTAGAAAGCCTTGGACTGCATACTGAGCATTTCGCTCTTGTTCACGAGATCATCCAGCTTTTCTCCGCGCTCTAGAACAGCTTCTATTGTGTTGTGCTGCACAGTTAGAAAAAAAGAATGGTAATATCCAGGGCCTACAACCTTCAGTGTTATGGTGCATATTGAACAATACCTACTGGTAATTACTGATATCTTCGTAAGCTAAAGCTCTCATTTTCATTGCAACAGCGCCGCTCCACGAGGAGAATTTCAGGAACATACTGTACGTCAAAGAAACATGAAAACCAATTATAAAGTATAAAATGCCTTTTTACTTCTAAAATACAAGTTTCCAAGTTGAAAAAGTATTCAATGAAAAACTTCGGATGAGGATGACAATAAAAAGCCAAATCACATTCAGCCCGCAAAGTACACTTGCTACCTACCTCAAGGCAGGCACACACGGTAGTCAAAAATAAAACTCGCGCAAATGCGCAGGATATTCCACGTGTGCCAAATCTTGCCGCTCTACACTTAGAAGGAATAATAGCCTTAGCACAAAATTGACCATATCTGATTTTTACACAATAAAATCTTAACGGAATTTGCAGGGAATTTGTGACATCTTATGGCAACACTGTTGAGTTTTAAATTTTGCTGCATCTCCTGAATGATAACTCTTGGCATTTTTCTCTTTTTGAGGTGAACGACATTAATAGCTTCTAGTATATTCTGCTAAAATGGGACGTGGAAAAGCTCTAACTAACGAGGAGAAAGAAATTATCAAAGAGCCTGTCAAAAGCACCTTTCCTGATGTTATTGCCCGAAAAATAGGACGCCATATTGACACAGTGACAAGTTTCTTGAAGGATCCTTCACCACGGAAAAAACGATTAAATGCTACTCATTCAAGCACTGTTACTGATAGAGGCAACCGTTGATGGACCTGATGGGTGGAGTAAGGGTTGGGTGCTACCGGGAGGTGAGGGTCATCAATGCGTAAAACGTCAACTACAGTGAGGTGATGTTATGATATGGGCTGGTATCATAGGGGATCGACTTGTAGGTCTGGTTAGAGTACCTGATGGCGTGAAAATTATATCTGCACTATATTGTGACATGATAAAAGACGCCTTGGTCCCATGGCTGGATGACACACCCCTTTCGTTGCTTCGAAACTTGATTTTCATGCAATATAATGCGCCTTCTCATTCTGCCCGTACTACCACAGCATTTTTCTGGACTCTTTGGGGTTCCATGGAGAGAAACTGAGGGTTTGGCCACCGTGCTCACCTGATCTACACCCAATTGAAAACTTTGGGCCCATCTGAAAAGGGAAATTTACACTGATGGAAGGCAGTAGAACTCAAAATCTGTCTTGCGGATACTGTTTCTGCAGCAGCAAGGGCAGTTCCACCTTCTGCAATAAACTAACTGGCTGCATGGATTCAAAGATTATTGAAGTTATTTTATTAAACGTCATGGAGGTCATTTTGGCAAATAAGTCTTTTTTCAGTTATTTTAAACTTTTAATTAATGATTTTTTGTTAATTACTTATTTTTCTCATTTGTGTTGTTCATTTTTGCTCCTCTGGTTACATAAAACTGTGAATAGATGTATATACATATATTTAGTCAAAAAGCTATTACCGCCGCTCAGTGAAATTAGTAAAATTGACAAAAAAAAAATTCTAAAACCCGCACAAGTAGTTTAAAAATTTACACACTATAAGCATCATAAGTTTAACTTTCTGTGAAACTTTCACTGAAATTTATAGGCAAAAAATAGTCGAGATGTGGTCAATTCTGCGATAAAGCTATTATTTCCGTTCTAAGTGTATGTATATATATTCACATGAGAAAATGGTTTGATGACTTTGGGGCCAGTTCGGAAAACCAGCATTACCATAGTTAGCTACAGGCGCCACAGTAAGACAAAAAAAAAATAAAAGCAACCCATTTCCTTCACAATTAACAATAATTGAAGTCTAAGATAAAATATGCCATCAACAATCAGCTGTCGCAACTACGAGTGCGGATTCAATAACGACCTAGATGCTAGGTAGCTACTAGCAATTTGTTTAGTAATTTGCGCGAGGTTAACCAGCGCATAGCGGTTAGATTTGAAGCATGCTCCAGCACTAACATTCGGCGCAACTGCTTGAGTTTGCAGGTTTTCTTAAGTCGATTAGGTTCGCAAAAATAGCAAAATTCAATTAGTTATTCCACTATCATGTGGCACCCACAACCTCTCTCTCTACAAAAAAAAAAATAAATAAAAAAAAAAGATGCACCGTACAATAGCAATAGACATGTTTCTTTTCTGCACAAACACCAACATTTACATAAGTTTAATTATGACACGCGGGCAAACTAAAAAAAAAAACACAGGAACACAAAGCAGCCTTTTAGCAAATGGCATAACTAATATATAATTCATCTGAGGTAATTCTTACAAAACTACCATCTTACCAAAATAATTTTTGTGTCTTCA
This sequence comes from Parhyale hawaiensis, assembly GCA_001587735.2. Classification (NCBI taxonomy): domain Eukaryota; kingdom Metazoa; phylum Arthropoda; class Malacostraca; order Amphipoda; family Hyalidae; genus Parhyale; species Parhyale hawaiensis. Next base: position 49,127,548 of record LQNS02278091.1, on the reverse strand, counting down.
ACCTCTTCTTGAACCCGAGTAATGGCATCAGCATCTCTAGGGTTCTGCCACTTGGCAAGGAGAGCAGGCAGGTCATTGTATGGTACAGCCGTCTCATGCGTGCCGGGCCATAGGTGAGATGGGACCTTAGCAGCAAAGTCGTCCAATACCTGCGGATTGGCAGATACTTGTTATGGAAGTGGTTCCTAGTGTAAGCGTCACAACCGGAGCCTGGTCACTGTACGGTAGGTAATTATAGCAGTCTCCTGTAAACTACACCCAAGATGAGAAGGACTCTTAAAGCAAAGTCGTCTAATACCTGTGAATCGAGCTATAGAGACTCCTGGAGGATCACTTGGTTTCTGACACTGACTTCAACGCCAAGGAATCAGTATATCAGACTCATGATCCGGCAAAATAGACAGTCATGGAAAGCAAATTTTCTATCAGTCTGACTTCAGCTCCATGCTCCCAGAACCTTTGACTCATTAACTCGAGTTTGTTTGATGCAGTAGGATTGGAAATATAGTGAGATGAGCATATGGTGTGAGTCCACTCAAGGTTTCAACTTTATTGATGAAATATGAGAAGCAAAAAGGATGAAATAAATTTAGCATTCAAGGATAATTCTAATTTTTTTTAAATAAGTAAACCAATACCTCAGTACTATTTTCACTGCAACCAACTATGACACAATGCAAAAAAACTATAGAGTAAACCCTCCGTACAATGGACACCTCGGGGAGAGTGCCTTGGTTGCTGTACAGATGGGTCCATTGTACCGGAGGGAAAAATCCCTCTACCACAACGGACAATCACATCCGTAATCTGACTTTCCCCTCTTACACAACGGACAACTCGTTTGGCACATTGAACTCATTACAAATGCAAACAAAAGCACTAATACATGTTGATTACATGTAACTAACATCCACCTAGCATGCAGGATTATGAAGGTTTTGAGGTTTTGAGGGGGTGTCGGAGTCGGAATCTCACCTGCTTTAGGAGTCGGAATTTTTAGCTCGACTCCGGACTCCCATGCTTAAAAAAGTATTTTCATTTTTTCGAATTAACCCTTTATGGACGAAGCAGACGAATTCGTCCTCGCTTTTTTAATGGCAAGTATTCAATAATAAATCAAAAATTCCCTCTCCTGCCGGCATGGACGTTTCCGTCCGGTGTTCGTCTACCGGTTGATAAATGTTTCGTCTCAGTAGAGCCAACAAACTCGTCAGTGTAGCAGCTGACGTCGAGGAAGAAGGTGACCTTGATTGAGCTGTCGGTCAATGAGATTTGACCGTTATGGCCCATTCCTCAGCTATGACACAAGTATAGTAAAATTATTTCATGTTTATAAAATATTCAGTCTAACTGATTATGAGCAGCATTAACGAATTGTTCAATATCCCAATGAAAATTACTATACACTACAGACGACTACGTCCATGTCGGCGTTCTGAGCTTGCTGCCTGACAAACATTCGTCGGACGAATAAGTCCTTCCCGGAATTAGCGAAACACTCTCCCCAATATTTTCCTAATATTTACGTCCTTTTTCAGAATTTTTCGTATTCAAATAATGGTGAATTGCTCCATAACATAATGGGAGATACCATGTTTTACTTTGCGAATGAATACGGCCGCGTCGGCTTGTTTCCAGACAAATATTCATCGGACGAGTAAGTCTTTTTCGGCAGTATCAGAAAAACTCTGCACCCAAAATTTTCCCGATATCAGTGTTTTTCTTTCAGAATTCTCTGCAGCCAAGTTGTACGGCGTAACAGCTTCAACTTCAAGATAAATTCTGGACGCCATCATAGAACAAATTTCGTTCGGTGATGTCAAAAGCGATAAATACTCTCCTGATTTTATGTATTGCCGATCTCGATGAAAGCTGGGTGATTCGTTTTTAGGCCTATCAAACCTTGTATTGTTCACAAATGGAACCAATTGTTTGATTTAGCTATGTGTTAATTCAATGCTAGCCAATACATATAGCTAGTTAGCAATATATCATACGGTACAGGCTCAACACGCAAAGCAATTTAGGAATAGCACATGGGGAAAGGAGAGGAAGAACAGGACATAGCATCAGCAGCAAGAGCATGAACATGGGAAAATAAGCAAGTAGATAGTCACAAAAGAAGATTGCAGCTGTGCACTTGTGATTTTTAACTGTTCTGTACCGATTCAATAATACTCATTTGATGATCAAATAATGGCAACAATTTATGATATAAAATACAAGTAGGCTAACTCAACAGGGGTCAGTTGATGACTGGCTAATAGTTAAATGTTAATGTATACGGTAGTTCATCATTCATACTGACCAGTTTCCTACACATTACCTAGTTCATCTAGCCTGATGCAAAGCATAGACTAAGAGCAGAAACTCATTAACGTGTAAAAAATTCTGCAGTAACTAAAGCTCTTGCAAAAAGTTCAGAAACGTGCAGAAAATGGAAGCCATATGACAAATACAGTACAGGGTGTTAATTAAAGTTCGTCAGGTTTAAACCGAGAAAGTAAACAGATGTAGCCAATATGAGCACTTTGTAAGAATAAGAAAAGAGTAGCTAGCTAATAGTCTTCACCACAGTTGTGGATTAAGTTTCAGCATTTGTCTGCTTTCTATTACATTTGTGTATTGTTTGGTGTTACTGAAAAATTAATATGGAAACATGATCATTCAACAAATTCCATGATGAGTCAATACGAGCAAAATGTCAATATTTGTGACATCAAGTCATATCTTTGCCAATATGGCTGTCTCACTGACTTGACAACCTGCTAGTTAAAGGACTGAATTTGACTATTTAGCCTATCACCCACAAATACAGCGAGAGGTGATTGTCCGGTATATTTGTTTGCATGTGTATTTTTGTACACATATCTTTCCACCCAAAAATTGCCAGAAGGAATTGAAACCATCTCCACAATCTCTTCTAGNATTGAATTTGACTATTTAGCCTATCACCCACAAATACAGCGAGAGGTGATTGTCCGGTATATTTGTTTGCATGTGTATTTTTGTACACATATCTTTCCACCCAAAAATTGCCAGAAGGAATTGAAACCATCTCCATAATCTCTTCTAGGCTGTCAGGTGGGTTGACCTGGATGTGAAAAATTCCAAAACTGCTGACTCAGAACTTTCAATCTCCCCATTATCGCGGGCAAGGTTCCTTTCCACAAGGCGTTCTTGTTCGCTCTACAGTTAAAATTACTGATACAAGTACCTTCTCTTATGTAACACCTTCTAGATGGTAGGTATAACTGTTGACATTTTCACCATTTTCAAGGCCAATTAATCAACGGTTATTATCAACCACAGAATTTAGAGAGAATACTTGTTCATCATTACCACTAAACTGTTAATAGTTAATCAGCCACAGAATTTGGAGGGAATACTTGTTGCTCACTATTACCACTAAACTTGTTTTAATGTTTATTTTGTATTGATTCAAATTATTATGTGGTTACAATAAGATTAGAAAAATAGCAAGGCAGCCTTTCCTGCAGTAATTTCAACCTTGAGCAGCCACAACTGCCACAAAACTTGATTCATTCCCCCCCCCAAAAAAAAAAAAATCAAATGAAGCAGTTTGAGCCTGATGCACACAATACTGAATTGCAAAATGCTTCTCATTCTTGGGACTATATTCTCATTGACCATGATTGAATTTAAATTGTTAAACATTTACTTCACATGCAAATAACCTGCTCTAAAATAAAAAAGCTTTTGAATCTATGCGATCTGTATTTACTATGGTAGAAAAAACATTTTTTGGGCAATGCAACACTTGGCAAGCTAAGTCATCTTTGCGGCAAAGCTATCAAAAGAGTTGGGAGAAACATTAGGTATGCCATTTAAACTCTAGACCAGCGAGCTCATGAAAGTCAGAAATCACAAACTGCTACCTTAGGCAAAGCTAACATACGCAGCAGTTCAAGTCGTCTGTCCAAAAAAATGTAATCACGAACTAGGTACTTTGCTAAGCAATAAACTATTGTACGAAAGCACTCTTGAAGGTTGTGGGCAGTACATATTAACAAGCAAGAAAGAGCCAAATAAGTTATAACTTTGTTGTTTGGGCTATAAACTACACAAGACTTGACTGTCCACAAGAAATCTGGTATTTTTTTCAAGGATTCCGTGAGCTGACTTAGATACAATAAAATATTTTTTAATTAACATTTGGACTTCAATTATTAGTAAAAACATAATAAATGTAAAAGAAATGTGTACTAGTACAAGACCCCACTGGCACATCAATCTGAGTAATTTGACCTTAGGCAACAATTGTTGAAGCCTTTTACTAAAAAATTGTAATAAA
>LQNS02278091.1:49028664-49051245 GCA_001587735.2 Parhyale hawaiensis | reverse complement strand
AGATAATAATATTGGGATGAAAAAATAAAAGAACAACATGAAAAAGAAAATAATTGGGAAGAAAAAAAGTAAAACTACAACTGGTAGTATATATAGGTGTGTGTGGACGAGTGTGAGCTCTGGAGAGAGTGTGTGTGCGTGTTGGTGTGTGTGGTGTGTATTTCGAGTGTGAGCTCGAGTGTAGATGTATATATATAAATGTATGTATTGATTGAGAGAAAAGATGCGGTGAGTGACTGATTGTCTGGTTACGTGTTTCTTCGTTATCCAAAATAATTTTATTAATTACCTATTTTTAAGCAACATCTTGCATTGTGTTGTTCGTAACAATAAGTTAAATTTGCAGGCTAATATTGCGCTAATTATGAAATTGGCTTAGTTGTAAAAAATTGTGGTGCAGGTACAGTTCGCTTGCCTGAAATTTAGGTATACAATGCTTGCCTTTAAGTAAGATACCTATGTAGGTACCTCTTCTCGTTGAACGAAACCTATCCTATTCTCTACCTACCGAGCTTGAGCTAACTTACCACATATTTTGAGGTGGCCACATCGGTACTGGTACCCCACATAAATGATTCATTGCAGAATGTCAAGCATTGTTTTCTCCCGACAGATTTGCAAGCCAATACTTAGTGATTGCTTCTTGTGCACTGTTCTACTCATGGAGGTCGTGGAGGAAAAGAATGGGTGGTCTATTATGGGTCAATTCACGCTTGGCTCTGAGCGGATTCCTGACCTACAAACAAGCTATGATATAAATGATAATCAACTATCCACTGGTTTTAATGCCGACTTTCAAGCTTTTCTTGGAGATGATGAGCTCGACGAATTAGCCTTTGATCATGGTGATCATGCATCTCCACCCTCCAATGAAAAGACGTGTCTGTCAGCAACCATACAATATTTGTTCTATGGACTTGCTCCTGGAGGGACAGATAAAGTACATAGCTTGTCTGGGCTAACTGATTTCATATCGCTAGCCACTAAAGTTGGCAATGGGCCTGGATTTGAACGGTGGGGTGCCAATGCCTCATCGCCTGATCTTCGCGATATTCGTTGCTCAAAGGACGAGGAAAAAGGGAAGAGTAAGTATCTAAAATTACCGATGAGATGCATTGTTTTTAAGATCATGCCCTTCAGAGCATTGTCATAGAAGTTACAGCAAAACTGTTGATGAGAATTTGTTTATGCATGTATGATACAGCATGTGTGGAAAAAAATAACACAAAAATTCCTTGGCCGTGGCGGCCCGTGCAGAGGTTCTGCGGTGCTACAGTACACATTATTTCAATTCAATTTCATATTATCAATACTAGTGCACCAAACGCAACCCTTTTGTTGAATAAGTCATAAATATATATATTTGAAAACATCTCAGCTCAGCAAAAGGGTTCTTATTATAGTATAGATTCTTCATTAGAATTACAAATGACTTTAAATATTTGAGTCATTTATGTGTTGTCTAATTCTTAAAGCTAGGGTCAGCAGCCACCCTCAAGTTGATCACAAGTTGTAATCTCACACTATGGTAGTCTTTTGATCCCCATAGGCTGTGCCAGGCGTCTGTAGGTTTGTGGCACCCTTGTAAAAAGCAGGAAAGTAGCTACATAGTTTCTTGCTTTCATTTTAGGCCTACTTCAAATTAAAATAGCTTTTTAAAGTGGTGCTGGCCAATGGCAATTGACGTTTTACTGAACTTTTGGTAGACACACAGTTGTGCTTGCCAGAAACCCAGAATACAATAAACGGTTAAACACTACCGTGTGAATCTGCCTTTACGAACCGTGCAGCACTCCCATTGAATGCAATTACGAGCTGCCAGAACTGAACCACGGTTGCTAGTGTGCCTCAGGAGGTCTTGTTTTTCTGTGTGTTTCTCCATTTCCAGTTTGTAACTGCTGTACTTTGCAGGACTACAAACAATAGAATCATAGCCATTAGAATATTCTTTTGAGATAGGCAGTCATGTCCCGCTTTACGAACAGAAATATAACCCAAATTAGTAACAAATATGACCTTCATTCGAATGATGTTCTGAATTTGAGAAGAGTGTTATGCAGAATACTTACTGAATAGAAAGTACTTCTACATATTTAAATAGAGGATGAAATAGTACCTACCTAGTAATGCTGCAAATGTTTATTGCTTGTAGGTAGTCAATAGTTAACATATTTGTTTCTCAAGTGAGACAAGTTTCACATTATTCATGCTCATTTGTAACTCGGTTCTCCAAGTTGCGGTAAACTGAGGCATAAACTGTTGANTACATATTTAAATAGAGGATGAAATAGTACCTAGTAATGCTGCAAATGTTTATTGCTTGTAGGTAGTCAATAGTTAACATATTTGTTTCTCAAGTGAGACAAGTTTCACATTATTCATGCTCATTTGTAACTCGGTTCTCCAAGTTGCGATAAACTGAGGCATAAACTGTTGAATATAATGATACGAGTATAATGTACAGTAGCTTCGTTTGTTCATATTGCGATCGACCTGGTTTTCTGTTTGCATGTTGCTCCAGTGTAGGAGTACCCTCGTTCACTGGATTAACGTTTGTGTTGACCTGCTGAAAGTTTCTTCCTCATTTCTTGAAGCACCACTGTGTGTATTGAATTAGGTAAACTCACGTATAACTTATGACCTTCAGAGTGAAGATCCACTGAAGTCACCCTCTGCATGGGTGTTTTCATACATGTTTCTCGAGTCTTTGACTCTTTGGCGTTGCATTGCACTTTATTTCTGCCAGTTGCCACGTGCTGACCTTTGTGCTTACTGATTATGGCATGGTGGACTAGCCTCTCATTAATTTTCTTATGCCCTTAATGATACCAAGTTGACTTGTATATATATTTGGAGTTTGGATTTCTGGAATGATTGCATCAAAATATAAGTCCAGGCTCTTGGGGGTGTCTGTGTACATTTCTCTTTCATGGTTCTACCATGTATTTTCCTATTCCATATGATGACCTTACAAAAAGTCAGGTAGAACTTTTGCTCTTGGTACATATTTTAGGTGGGGGGGGGCATGGGGGCACAGAATTATCAAATATTAACTGGTTGTTCTAAAACTTAATCAGAATAGCTCTGTATTTTTGAAAAACAAGCATAACCCATTTTTTTCCTACAACTTTTTAAATTTAGGCCTTAGTTTCTGAAATAATGGGGTTTATGTATAAATATATTTGTATATTTTGGAAATTTCAAACGAATAGAACTCTATGCGTTTTCATGCTAGAATAAAAACAATAGCAGCTTTGAAATCCTTGTAACATTCCTAACAAAATTATGGAGCTGGATTCTCCATTTCGCCCTTATAATATTTTTTATAACAGCTCAAAAACGAATCCCTTAATTGTTTTTTTCCTATATTTTTGTTAGCAATCGTAATGAAATGGAAAATGAAGAATCTAGCTGTGATAAAAAAATATTATGAGGGCAAAAATAAATAATTCAGCTCTATAGTTTTGTTAGGAGTGTTTCAAGGATTCCAAAATTGTCATTGTTCTTATTCTAGCATGATAACTCATTGAGTTCTAATTGTTGGGAATTTCCAAAATATTCATATATATTCATATATAAACTCCATTATCTAAAAAACTAAGGCCTAAATTGAAAAAGTTGTATTGGCAAAATGTGTTTCGTTTTCAAAAATACATATTCTGAGCAAATTTCAGAACAATCTGTTCACAATTGATAATATTGTGCCCCCTCCCATGCCACTCTCAAAAATGTAACTACCAGTTGCAAAGTTCTACCCGACTTTTTTTTAATGACCTCATCATATGGAATAGGAAAATACATAGTGGAGCCGTAAAGAGAAATGTACACAGACACCCTTGCTTCTCAACTTGTTCTAATGCGCAATTAGCCGTGTATGGATCTCTACGTTTTGTTGATAGCTATGAAACACCATTGACAGGATTAGGGACCCAAAGATGATGTTAATAAATTCTAATTATATTGAAAATTCTAATGCAGGTCCGACTGCTGACACATCTGCCATAGTAGAAGAGACTTTGGAAAGGAATGGGTCATCGCAGTCCTCAGTTCGGGCGGATGCGAATACCTATGGAAGTGCTGCAGCTGACATTGGACTTTCCCCTGTAAAGAAAAGCTCTGACGTACGTGGAGGAAAATCGTTCACCACAGAAATCAGCATTGGACCTTCACCTGTAACGGATCGTTTGCAGCAAGAGTCTGTTAGCTCTGGCAAACATGAATTTGAAACATCCACTATTGCCAACAAAAGTAGACCGCCACATATGGAGAAGGATCTTTTGCAGCAAGAGTCTCATAGAGACCCTGGCAACCATGTATCTGAATCATCCATCATTGCTGACAACAGAAATAGACAATCACCGGTAGAGAAGGATCTTTTGAAGCAAGAACTTATTAAAGACCCTGGCATGCTTGGATCTGAATCACGCTCCAGTACAAATCGAACTGTTGAAGTAAAGCATGGCTCACCTCTTAAGGTAGTTAATGCTGCTGCTTTACGAGAAGTTCAGATGTTCCAAAAGCTTCCAGCAAGTGTGAGCGCTGATAGCAATGTAACGCCGATTGAAAATGATACTGAAAAAAGTGCACTTACTGTGTTGGCTTCGTTTGAAACTACATTGACGAAGAAGTGTTATGTGAGGCTGGAGACGAATTTGAACCGTGAGCTATTAAATAATAATTATTATAATCTATTTACTAAGCAGACAGATGGGTCGAAGCTACTCAAGGAGAGTGTTTCTCTACATAAAGTATCAAGTAAGAAGCAGAAAAAAGGTTTCTCGGCGAAGTTGGAAGATTCAAGGAATTGCCAAGGTAAAGCTAAAGAAAAAGTGTCGAGTGTACCCAAAACAAAATCAACCCAACTTCAAACTGTTGGTATTCTTAGTAACCGCAATGAAAGGGATACTAACCAAGTGCCTCAGAAGAAAATTGATTGGAAATGTTTTAAAATACCAAAGCGGCTAGGTTCAGCAGCGCCTGCTGATGATCATACAACCCAGCTCCCGGAAATGCCTGCTGCTCTGCATGTCGGTAGTAAACCCATTGCACCTAGGAAGCAAACTCGGGGCCAGGGTTCACCAACAAGTGTGCCCGCTACAAGTCCAGGGGCAGTTCGTCAATCTCCACCGACAAGTCTACCTTCTAGAAGCCCTCAGATGGATTGTAAGTCTACGGTAATAACTCCACCGACAAGTCTCCCGACTAGAAGCCCTCTGGCAATTTGCAAGTCTACAGCAAGAAATCAATTTGTTCGTTATACTCCACCAACAAGTCTCCCAACTAGAAGCCCTCAGACAGACTGCAAGTCTACAGCAATCAATCAGACAATTCGTCAGACTTCACCAACGAGTCTCCCTACTAGAAGTCCTCAGGCTGATTGCAGTTCTACAGCAATTAATCAAACAGTTCGTCAGACTCCACCAATAAGTCTCCCAGCGAGAAGACCTCAGGAAGATTGCAAGTCTACAGCAATAAATCAAACAGTTCGTAAGACACCACCAAGTCTCCCAAATAAAAGCCCTCCGGCAGATTGCAGGTCTACAGCAAGAAATCAACTTGTTCGTCAGACTCCACGGACAACTCTCCCTTCTAGAAGCCCTCAGATAGATTACAAGTCTACAGCAATAATTCAAACAGTTCGTCAGTCTCCACCGACAAGTCTCCCAGCTAGAAGCTCTCAGGCAGATTGTAAGTCTACAGCAAGAAATCAATTTGTTCGTCAGACTCCACCGACAAGTCTCCCGACTAGAAGCCCTCGGGCAATTTGCCAGTCTACAGCAAGAAAGCAACTTGTTCGTCGGACTCCACCGACAAGTCTCCCTTCTAGAAGCTCTCAGATAGATTGCAAATCTACAGCAATAATTCAAACAGTTCGTCAATCTCCACCGACAAGTCTACCTTCTAGAAGCCCTCAGATAGATTGTAAGTCTACGGCAATAACTCCACCGACAAGTCTCCCGACTAGAAGCCCTTTGGCAATTTGCAAGTCTACAGCAAGAAATCAACTTGTTCGTCAGACTCCACCGACAATTCTCCCTGTTAGAAGCTCTCAGATAGATTGCAAGTCTACGGCAATAACTCAAACAGTTCGTCAGACTCCACCGACAAGTCTCCCAACTAGGAGCCCTCTGGCAATTTCCAAGTCTACGGCAATAACTCAAACTGTTCATCAGATTTCATCGATTGGAAGTCGTCAAGCCACAAGTAAGGCTACCGCAGCATTGATTCCATTTGTACAGGACAAACCTGAATGTATTACGGTCGGTGACTCTCCAGAAGCAAATGCACCTTCCCGTTCTTCTGTGAATTCAAAGGCTAATTCAAGCTGGAAAAGCAGCCCCGCTAATTTTGGCGGCGATGAGTTCATACCACTGTGCATAGACCCTAAAGCATTTTCAAAGACCTCAGTTGAGAAGCAAGCCTTTGGAACACAAGCTCGTGGTACTTGTGCTGGGAATCTGTTGAAAGTTGCCTCTACTGTTGTTCAAAAAAGTACTCCTGACCTCAATAATAACAGCAACTACATTCCACTCTGCAAGGAGGCTCCTCAACAAGTTGTCATTAATCTTGAGCAAAAAGAAGCCAAAGAAGAGCAAAGCTGTGAACGAAAATCTTATTTAGAGCCGTTCATCAGCTCGGACCCTTTGGAAAACGAGGACAATGAGGTAAACTTTCAGTTATGGATATGGCGAATGCGAGTGTTTAGAATTTATAGTTTGGTAAGTCGATTGTTAAGCTGCCTAAATGTCAAACAAGTATTCCAGCAATTCATATGGGACATTAGGTGTTGAAAAGATTGTAATATTAGAGGTTACGGGAAGGAATCCAGTTTAGAAGGTGTGAAAAAATTGCTGACATGTAAGGTACGTTCAACTAAGAAGATAGTCCATACCTCAACCTACAGTCATGAGCATATTTATGGGCACGGTGCAGTAAAACACACGTGTTCTTAAAATCATGTGCAGAAGGTTGGATAAAAGTCAATTACATACACTCGTATGTAATTTGACTTCGTTTTTCTGATGCATCAATCGGATTCCTAAATATACTAATAAAGAAGCTTTAAGTTAAGTTTCAAAATTCACAAGTTCAAAATTATTGGTGCCCTATTTCTAGTGATCGATTGTGTGATCTTTAGCCTCAGGTACTTGCTGCAGTTTTTTGCTATAATTTTCCATCAACTTGAAGCACTCTCCAGCAGAAATGTTAGGTACTCCACTCTTCCATTGAAATTTCCTCTAATTGAGTGAGGTTCTTTTTTTTCTCCATGACTCTCAACTTCAATATTCTCCACAGATTCTCTATTGGATTTTGGTCTTGGCTCTGGAAAGGCCACTCTTAAAACATTAATATCATTGTTCTCCAGCCACTCCTTAGTCAAATTTGCTGATTGCTTTAGGTCTTTGTCCTGCATAAAGCACTAGCGTTGACCGAGTGGCAGTTCTTTTGCTGATACTTTCAGGTTATCATTCAAAATTTCTACATGATCTTCTTCTTTCATAATGCCGGTACCGTTGACCTTCACAAGGCGTTCTGTTCCAGTAGCAGCAAAACATCCCCAAAATATCAAACTTCCGCCTACGTGCTTCACTTTTGGTACGGTGTTCTTGAGCAGAAAGGCTTCGCAGATTTCCTGTAAACACGTGAAACTATTATACACAAAGAGCTCAATTTTTGTTTCGTTTGACTATAAAGCTTGTTTTAGAGGGCAATACTTTTGCTAATGTGATGTTTTGCAAACTACATCCTTGCTTCAAGATGTACCAGCTTGAGTAATGAGGTCTTTCACGGACAACACGCTTTCAATCCAGTTCTCTTCAAAACTCATCTGTGTGTCGATATACCTATATTAACTCCAGGGTCACACTAAGCATCTACAATATCCTTTGCAGTGATGAACCCATCACGATAGATACCCCCACCAACTATGACATTATCGTCTTGTTTGCGAAATACATATACTTGATGTAAAGTTAATAACAGTCCCCTACTTAACACTTCCTATTAATGTAAAATGAGACATACTTCGGGCTTTAGCGGCGCACGAGCCTGTGGATTAACACAGAAATAGTTTGCGCGATATAGGCATTGTGCCACTGAAGCGCTAGCTAAACCTCTACTACTACTATCCTTTGCAGTGGCCCTTGGGTTTGAATTTGCTTGGAAAATCTAACATTCTTTCGCTCTGCTCTCTCCGACAGAACCCTTTTTCTTCCATATCCTATCTTGTTTTTGACACGACCTTTTTAGGCATTTTTATAAAAGCTCGAACAGTCAGCTGTGGAGACGGATGCTTCAATTATTCAATAAACTAATACAACGTCCACATTTTAGAACACACAATTTATTAAATGCAATAGACGTAAAAAACTTAAAATCCACAACAAACAACAACACAGCAAGAGTCGCGCAAGCTGGAAACTGCATTTCACTGCTGATGCAAGAAGACTGAGCCTAGCTGTGCATCATCACCCATTTAAAGCAATATAGGGAGTAAGCAGTTTGCCAGTGAACGATTCGACAACCCAATTAAATTGTTACTTGTCGATTAAACCGGGTTTACCGGCGTTTCAAATCGAAACCCCCGATATTTCAACATTTTGGAATGCTAACTCGTAAATTTAAAAAAAAATTGAATTAACTGATGTTTGAATTATCCGAGGGCGAAATATCCGTGGTTGAATTTATGTGTTTCATTGCACAATGCCAATAAATATGCTCATGACTAGTCTTGTAGTTTTACTGTTGTTCGCATGTTCTAGTTCGGGTCCAACCGTCAGCATTACTATGGGACCTGTGGTACATTTTGCTGGAGGTCAAGATAATCTAATCTCTATACATCACTGTATCCCAGAGCTGGGATCCATTTTTTTTTGTATTGCCAGTATCGGTATTCGGTAGATGAAGACGGGTCATTCGTTTCGGTATTTCGGTAGATTTCAAAAAATCTACCGAATGATTCGGTATTTTGATTCGGTACACTTCAAAAAACTCCTTATAAATATGTATATATGAAAACACCTTTAAAAGCCTTTAATACATTCTAGAGCTCATAGAACACCTATTTCAAGCCTTTAACTACATCATCCACTGGCAGCTCACGCTCCCCTAAGCTCGGAAACACGTGACAGTTGAGTGAGCGAAACATTGACACACTACCCCCATTTCTCAAAGCGCAACGTCTCTTCTCTCCAATGAAGTGCAATACAGCGTGAAAAAGCTTAACTGAACGAAAATCAATGCAATTTTTCTAAGGTCTTCCAAAAAGGATGGTGGGTCATAAAGGGCTAAGAAGATTCTTTTGTCGGCGCGGAAAATTCAAATCAAGCGACGAAATTCATTGTATATCGATAAAAGATTCAATAAAGATTTGGTAGTTCGGTAGATGAATCTACCGACGGTACTACCGAAATACCGAATTTCATTCGGTAGTCCCAGCTCTGCTATGTTCGCTGTGGGTAGGGAAGCTAAAACTAGGATAAAAGTAACAGGAGGATGACATTTAGGAAGCACTCAAGAAACAAAATAGACTAGCCATATAGCTTAACGGAAAGAAAGTACTCGCTGCCAGTTCACCCTTGTAACTCAACTACCACTACGGCTACGGTACGTCGAAAATGAAAACAAAACCACATCAACGGGTACGAATGTCCTGAAGTTTTGTTTCGGATAATATAAGTTATTTTATAAACTCCCATCTATAGAAGAATTCAGAAACATGAATTGTTGAGATAGCCAAGTTAGTTGAAAGTAGTGTTAGAGAACTGATGAACAGCTTTCTTCGGCGTCATGGTGATTGTTTTGGGCACTTGCAAAAGTCTGAAATTTGAGAGCGTATTTTTTTATGTAGTTTCTATTTAGTTTTCTTGTTCACTTTTTTCTTTTGGTAATGACCGTTAATTTTTGGCGAAATTTTTCCTGTGATAATAAGGTTTTTATGTTTTTTTTTCTCACTTCCACTCACGAATAATCCTCTTGGTTTATTTCTACCTAATACCTGCATCTTTTTTTCTACCTTCCCTCGCCTCCCCCTGGGGTGATGGACATTTATATTAGCCATATAATCAATGAACCTTCACGTGTCATTCTTGAAATGGTATTTGTGTTTAAAAATATATATATTTGTTTGGGTGAATGTGACTAATTTCTGACTGCTAATGTGCTTTGACCTTCTTTAATCAGTTTTGAGACGCTTGGTGACATGTTAGATCACGTGCCACTCTTGGTTGACGTCGTTGTGAAAATGTTAATCTTGAGTGCATTTAAAAATCCAGTGTCATTCTCTATTTATGTCCCCCAGGACTAGGGATGTGCCGATTAATCGGTATCGGCAAGAATCCGCACTTTTTAAGGGTATCGGCATCAGTAAGAATCGGCACTTTTTGGGGACCTGGAATCGGCAATTTTTTGGCTTTTACTGGTGCCGATTCTTTGGGCAAATTGACCTGCACTGGTCATAAGCCACAACACAGTTCTGTTTCTCTTTTCATGTTATAAAACAATTCTGATGAACTGATAATGAAAATGACACCAGTTTCTCTGTATCAGGTCAGGTTTGTGTGCTACACTGATTATTAGAAATAAATCTGATTTAACCAAGTTCAGAATAGAAATAAGGCTCGAATATATATCTACGTTGAGTATTGTTGTTATTATTATATTCAGTAGTTTGAGACTCCGTTTCCACAACAAAGCTGATATCAGAGAAAAAAAAAGGACATATAGTAAGTAGAAAAACACGTGGAACCCAAACACGAAGGCATTCCCACACACCATCAACTCACATGCGACCAGCAAGTCGGGGAAAAAGAGGAAGAACAGACAGAAGAAAGATCACCAAGAGTGGTATGTAATCGAAAGGTGGCAAAGTGGGCACGAAAAACACGTCCTGAAAGCCTAGCTAATAGCTAAGGTAGCCCCCAAAATCCCCTTGGGATCGTTGCTCCCCATAATATAGGATGGGCGAACCTAAGCTGATGGCCTACGTGCCATCCTCTGCCCCCTCAGGGGATTCAAGTATTTAGGACAGATTTAGAGTAATATCGATGTGCTGATTTCAAATATCACCTTTGTATCCCTCAAATCATCTTTTTCAACCATCGACCAATGCTTTGCGTTTCTGTGTACATACTTGTACTGTATTTTCGATTTATAACGTGTATGAACTCAACATCACTTGCGCAACGATAGCTGTTACCAAAATTACATTAAACAAAAAATACTCGTACAAGTTACGTACTTACAAAATAACTGAAAATAATGTTTTGATAGTTGAGAAAATTTACCTGATTGAAGGAAACCAGTGTGACATATGAAATCAGCACATCGATATTAGTCTAGTTCTATTATATTTGTTTTGACCGTCTTTCAATCTTGACCACTGAATCATCCATTTTTGTCTGAAGATCGATTTTTTATTATAATCTGCTTAGTGCAAGAAACCTGACATGATGCAGAAAAACGGGTGCCATTTTTCGATACAGAGCATCGAAATTACTGTAGTGTAGATATATCAGCTAAAAATGGAAAACTATCACAAAAAGTTGTTTGTTGAACACATTTATTCCAAATGTGTGCCGTTACGAATTGAAACTCAATAAAAAGTGAGAGGTTCAAAACTGAGCAAGGGTTACTGCTCTGTGTTGCGGAATAGCTGCAGTCGCAGCTCAGAGCAGAAATCGATAGATTTTCCCTTGCAGGATCCTCGTTGGGACATCCTGCGTCGCATCACCTGCGATGAAGATCGCGTAAAGAAAGTAAGAGAGCTATGGGGTAATATTGTAACGCCAGACCCGAACGTGAACTTGACGCAGCACGGACGAAAACGGTTTTTGAAAGGTAAGAAAGGTGTGGAGCAATGTTGTAACGCTAGTCGGTAGATTGAAGTGGAAGCAGCACGGACAAAAGTATTTTTTGAAGAGCGAGTGTTGGCTGTTTGAGGTTTGCTTCAAACGCTTGCTGAAAATTTGAGAATATTACTTTATTTAGCGATCAATGTAAAATTTTTTTCAACATAGATAATGTCACTCACTATAAATCTTATTAGAAAAACAGGCAACGCGTCTACCATAACACTGTTACCGCTCGGTGTAATTGTCGTTTCGTCTGACACTGTTGTCATATCGTCCATCTTGACTATTATGATTCATTATGAATGTATTCCCATTAACGTTTAGAATGAATTTGTTACCTGCTTGGAATAATTTTGACTGCTCATCCTCCAACAAGACTAAGGAAAGAAAGTCCTACCGTGACTCTTGAGTTAGCTGGTTTCCGACTTCGACTCGACAGCTCTGCTTTAGCCGCAAACCCCCTGGTGAACTCCACCTAACGCCATGCGGCCCCGCGTGACAGCAGTTTTGAGAGGTTTTTTCTTTCCAAATCAGCCTTTCAGCATGATTTTTTCCCTGGTTTCAGCGCCCTCAGGAGTATATTCTGGCGGGACCCTATCCCTGCCACAATATATGTGGGCCTCACGAACCAAAGGATTCCAAGTGCCTATTCCGCAGGAGATGTTGCAACTGGCCATAGCTCCTGCCGATGAGTATAGTTTTGTAAAGTTAGGTAGGTTCTTTAATTTTCCCTTTATCTGTACTGCGAGGTTTGCTGTCGATAGAGATGGCTGGCCTAGACTGCGAGACATCTCAAGTGTCTCGTGTGGAAGGCCACGAAAGGGGCCTTCCACTTGAGTTGCTTTTTCTATTCTTTGCTCATCTTTCCTGCCAGTAGTAGCCCACTGTGCCAAGATTGAGACAAGTATAGAACTCACCTAGTGAATTCACCATTAGATTGAATTTTCGGCAGAAATGCTGAATAAAACTGCGAATCACTGCTTACATAGCGCCTTCGTGCCAGCTGCTGCGGGGGTTAAGCTTGGACTCTAATAATAATTCCGGTTTCAGCGAATTTTTATAAAGGAAACGAAAGCATGCATTTTGATTGCAATTGCATTTTTATTTGTTAATATTGGGCGTTTTACCTCGGGATATGTGATGGTATTTTGTGTTTTAGGGTTAGCAAGACTATCATTGCACTCAGCATAGGGCACTCCTATTCAGCATTATTTGAATATCGCTGATGAAGATAAAGTCAACTTGACCGTCTACCATAACCTTGATACCCACGCACACTGGTTCGTGCTGCCCCAGAGGGATGTACGGCTGCAGCTCGTCACAGATTGTAAGAACATTGTCATAAGAGCTGATAGACTCATGCGACAACTGCGACCGCACCCTCCTTCGACCGGTCTCATTTTTGGTTAGGGTTAGTATTGCTCCAATCGCGTATGAACGCCGCATGCTGACTCAGCGAGCCAACCGCCATAAAAACTCGCCTGTCTGGAAGGCAGGCTCAGACTTGCGTATCATAGAGTCCAATACTTGTAACATATTGAGCGTCCCCCAAGGGGCATGCGATGGGCCATGGGCCATAGCGTTAAGTTATTTAGGTATGTCTGTCCTATGTTATGGGAAAGGAGCAGCGACCCGAGGGGGACCCTGCAGGTTGCTTTAGCCAGTAGCTTCGCCTTCGGGATGTCGGTCTTTCGTGCCCACTTTGCTTCTTACGATTTCATACTTCAACTGATCTTACTTTTCTTTCTTCTTCCTCGTCTTGTTTCCTGACTTATTGTTCCCATGCACGTTGATCCTATGTGATAATACCCTCGTGCATAGGTTCCACGTTTCTGCCGATATGCTATAAGATCCCTGTTCTTCTTCTGTGAGATTAGCTACCTTTTTTTTGGAAACACTATTCTGGATATATGTACTTATTCACGACTATTGCCTCGCGCATTGATCCTGTGAGGGAGCGTTCCCGTGCGAGTGTCTCGCAAGTCTCTTGAAACACAGAGTTCTGTATACCTAATGTGTAAGCGAGTTTACTCACGTGGCTTTTCATCAAAGTTCTTAGTAGCTATACGTTGTAACAAAGTCCACGCTATTGTAATCATTTATACGATATATGTAATAAAGAATTCTATAATAGCATTTTCAATCCAACTTGCATTTGACGTGTGGGAATTGCCTCGAGACAGTCCGTGCATATTGTGAAGTGTAATGCCGGGGCCACGCTAGGCATTCACACAGACAGCCTGATGCAAGGATGCGACTGTCGGACGTTTTTCATTCTACCGATATTAAACATGTATCGGATTGACTTGCGAGGTAGGTACTCTTCCTAGCGACCAGTTAGTTGGTTGGGCGAATGTATTGTGGCCCCGCACAAGAATGACCTAGAATGTTTGCTCATGTTACCAACAGCGTGCGGTGAAGAGGGATACAGATTATCCACAATGACTGGCGGCCAGACGCTGTCAGTGCTGCAGCAACTGATGCAAACGCAACTCGAAACGAGGAAGAAGAGACCGAGAGACAGTCGGGACGATTTCGACGTGGTCATGCCGCCTACAAAACGCCAGAGAATTGCTGCAGCTGCCGATCTTTCGTTCAATGAGGAGAGGGTACGTGCACATCGACAGGCAGATGTTACTGCAACTTTAGTAATAGTAGCAGCAGTCACAGTGTTGAGTTTTAGTATTAATACGTACGCCATTTTTAATTCTAGCACATCTATTCTAATTACCTCCGCCAAGGAGGTTATGTTTTCGTCGGATTTGTCTGTCTGTGAATCTCTTTGTCTGTCTATTATCAAGATAACTCCAAAAGTTATGAACGGATTTGGATGAAATTTACAGGCCTTGTTAAGTATGTTAGGAGGAACAGAAAAATAACTTTAGGTGAAGAGCCGTTCATTTGTTTGTTTATCTGCCTCATTCTTGTCAATGCCATAACACAAAAAGTTATGGATGGATTTTCATGACATTTAGAAGAGTTGTTAGGTTTATTACGAAGAGTAAATGACCAAATTTTTGTGATGATCTCAAAAAGTTCTAAAGGGATCTTTATGAAATTTACATGAGTTGTTACTGTAATGTTGAATAACATAAATGATTGAATTTTGGTGCAGATCGATTGGTTCGTTTGTTTTTTTGTTTGACTTATGTATGCCATAATGATTGTAGCAGCATAACCCAGAAAGTTATGAGCAGATCTTAAAGAAAATTGCAGCAGTTGTTATTACCTACTATCAAACGGCACAAATGATTAAATTTTGGAGTTGATGCAAAGAAAATCATGGTTTCAGCACCAATTTGAATTTTTCGTTGCCGTGTTCTTGCTTGGCGGAGGTGTTCGCTCTAAGACTGCTCTTGTTCTGTATTTACTTTTGTAGCACATTTAAAATAAATAAGGTTAACTCAGTATGTCTGTAACTGCATCTGAGCAAAATTATGTCTCTTGCATTATCTACTATGTAGCTAATAAAGACCGATGTGTATTTATCAAATTAGCTCCAATTGGAGACTGTGGTCAAGCTTCATTGAAAACTAGTAGTAGAAAATAGACCAGGTTGCCGATGGTGGCAAACGTATTGCGTATTTTAATCAGCGAAAGTCGAAATCTAAACAATGAAGATATCTAAAGCTCCTCTATCAGACCATGACGTCTGATTTGCATCAACTTCTCCATGCATCGAATCTGTTTTTGCTGTCAGTTCACGATGTATAAACTCAATGATCAACGAAGCACAGTCGAAGCGATGATCTTTCGCGTTGCAACGAACACAACAATCTGTTCCAACTTGCTGTCTTCCTGTGAGGGAGCAATTTTCGCTTCAACTGAAAAACTACGACGTACTGATACCTTAACATTCGAAAGGCAGGATGCGGAGCGGGGAAATTAATTAAATTCTAAAATGTGTTGCTGCTAGCTAGTATAAGTTCATTTTTTTGCAAGGTGGGCCACGAACGAGTGTGCTACTTACATGACTTGAAAGGGAAAACACTTATTTCTTATTACAACCTGAGTTTGCGATTGTAGCATATCCTTCTGAAGTATATTAGGAACACAAGTGTGTTGAATGAAGATTGGTTTTCACAATGCCTTCCTGTCATTTTTGAAAGCGCTGGTACTCTAGTATCTTTCATTATGGTGAAAGCTATTCATTAGTGTAAATTTGGAGGCAAGCTGTGAATTTTCTTCCTATGTTGGTTTGAAGAATGAATACCTCAGGGTGCTGCGCTGCTAATATGTTGGGTACTGCATGTTTCCTTTCTGTCTTCAACTTTTCCTATAAATTATCTGCCGTTTTAGGCGATCAGTTAGATTTGCAACAATCAGACCCTTGCGACGTGTAACAAGCGAACCCCAACTGTCTACCTTCACAGATTCATGTGATGTTAGCCAAAGAAGTTTTTTTTTACTATTGTTGAGGAAACATATGTATAGGCTGTACACCTGGTCCTCTTCACACTGAGCGTTCTTCCGAAGCCCAGATGGTTCATTTGGCTGTCTCCCGATTGTTTTAGGAGTTCCACTGTACCGCCATATGCAACTTTGAAAGCATTATCTGATAGCTCTTCGGTATTTTATTGTTGTGCCAGTTACACTAGTATTGGAAAAAGAGTCCTTCACGCATTGGAGATAGCTATAAGCCATAAATAAATGGAATAAAAGTTATTGAATAGACACAAGTTCAAAGGGACGATGTCGTAGCCAGTATTTAGTTTTGTACTTGAAAGATGGTAACTATGTAACGTTCATTTTAATCGCAACCTTTATTTTTTTCAAATACAGTAGGTAGGTACTGTATAGTAAAAAGTAACTACTGTATTATAAATTGTCCCGAATTGTTACCTCGTGACCAAGTAACTTTCAACATCATTTTGTTCTCAAAACCAAAAGAAAAGCAGAGGACAGCCGTTACAGTGTGAAAAAAATTGTTCTCGGTGGTTTTTGTAATGTTATATCGCTATACACCAGTCGCTGGCCTTGTTCTTTGTTTCTATGCATCTTCGTGGATCTCTGACGTATTAAGTGACCATATATATACCGGTTGATTCGAATGCATACAATCTTCATATTTGCGTTCTAGTTTGAAATTTGGATTTCCTCATCATCACAATCACCCAAATTTGGTCATTTGTACCCTTTGACAATAACAGCTTGTGTACTTTTCTTAAAAAATCCGTCCGTAACTTTTTGAATAGCTACGGTCTGTATATTCTGACTAGAGGGCCCAGCCGCCAAAAATGACGGCAAAAATTTTGTGATTGTGCTTTATATTGTTCCGGTTCCCAGTATAGGTTCTACTTTATTATAGGTCTCATCTCTGCCGGCCTGATCTTCCTATAATGAAACGCAAGGTGTAGCTACAACCATGAGTTTTGCGATAGCAAAATATGCCCCTGCAAGATAAGGAGTGAATATCAGCTTGGAATTCATCAAGCGTTAAGTTGCACTAAGAATATACTGTATAGTTCAGCCAAAAGAATTCACTGGAAATGCCCAGGGCTCACCGTATTGTGAATACCAACTGATTGTTGAACCTCCAGCGTCGAACTTTGGCTGCGATGTAAATTCAGTATAAAAAGGCGTCTGCTGTTCGTGAAGATTCAACTACTTCGATAGCATTCAGCAATGAAAGCTGGGATCTAGAGGCTGGGATCCAGAGTATTGAGATCCAGAGCTATATTTGTCACTGGTACTCAAAACGCTAAAATTGTATGGTATCTCAACTTGTTTTTCAGTACATAAATTTTCTCCTATTAAACTCTTAACTGCGTGAAGGAGAGACGGACCAACATTGGAGCAAGCGACCAACAACTGTGTTTTATTATATAGTGGATAAGAAATTGCCAAACAAACAAACCGATTGTCACTAAAATTGTGGTTATTTTATGTTTTTAACATTTCCGACACTTACTATAAATTTCATGGAGATCAGTTCATAAACTGAGTTAGGTACATATAATACTGACAAACATTTTGCCAAACATTCGTCAGACACAGAAACGGACGAACCCATCATCACGAAAAATTAGTTATTTGTGTCTTCTAACATTTCTAACAACTCCTACTAATTTATCAATTTTTTGAATTATGTTACTGTAAAACATTAAAAACAAACATTCTAACAATCAGGTCAACAACAGAAAAATTGATGACTTGCTCCTAGTAACAAACCCAAAAATTCCTGAAAATTTCGTAAAGATCCGTCTATATTTTTTCGAGTTATGCTGCGAAGAAAAATACAGGCAGACAAACAAACAGTTGAACGGATCTTCGCTAAAAATTAATCATCTGTTCTTCTTAACATACCCAACAAACCCTGTAAATGTCGTAAAGATACGTCCTTGACTTTTTAAGTCATCTTGGTGAGAGACAAAGTGACAAACTCGACAAAAATATAATCTTCTTCGTGGAGAGAAATATAATGTGGACTTTTTAACCTATTTACCATAAAAAAGTATCTTGCTGCACCCGTTGTCCGTATGGTTTGTTTTCGTAGGGTCTTCAAAATCCTGTTACCACCACGGAGTTAAGAACCTAGAGTAGTTATTCGGTGGATCAACAAGTGATGACTCTTTCTATATTTTCTATATGTCTGCTAACTTCGCAGGCGAGAGCGTGTGAACAGATCGTGTATCGGAACTATGCCGACCTGCAGCGCACTACGGTCTTTCGGCTTCCCAATGCCAAGAGGAGGAAGTTGTCTTTGGACTACGACAGGAAAATCGATTACATTCTTCACAGTCAGTTCGAGGTAAAGTGGTAGTGCTTTCGGTGATAACCAATGCTGCTGAGTATTGCTTTGTGTGGTAACTCAATGCTAGCTAGTATAGCTTTGTGTAATAACTCAATGCTAGTTAGTGTAGCTTTGTGTGGTAACTCAATCCTAGCTAGTATAGCTTTGTGTAATAACTCAATGCTAGTTAGTGTAGCTTTGTGTGGTAACTCAATGCTAGCTAGTATAGTTTTGTGTAATAACTCAATGCTAGTTAGTGTAGCTTTGTGTGGTAACTCAATCCTAGCTAGTATAGCTTTGTGTAGTAACTGAAATTGGTTCAGTTAATGACAAATTGGTATGCAGTAATTTGACCTACGAATGAAGTACCTAGTTTCCTGTACTTCACGTTAGTAAATTCATTAATTAAGCCACAAAAAATTACACCTCCGTTGTGCATTCACAGGCAGAGCGTCTGCATCTCTTCTACAGCGGCTCACTCCGGGATGGAGGCCTCAGAAGCAACGAGACCCGCCGTGAGTTGGAGGACATGGAGGTTATGTACGACTCCTTCAAGCGTTATTACGGGTGGCAGGGCAATGAATTTTGCTCTGTTCATATTGCCTAGTTTGGGATATCCTCGACAGATGTACTGAAAGGCTCAGTTGAATTTGAATTATCCCAGGATTAGCAAAGCGTTCCATTAATAAATCTGTTTTCGCCGGAAGAGCACACCGTCCCAATTTAAAGTTTGCTGACGAATAACATGACGTCCCAATTGAAAATCAGTTCCAGGAGAATAGAATGAAGTTTCAATTGAGAGTCGGCTTTCAGTGGAATAGCATTCTCTCCAATTGAAAATTAATAATCAAAGAAATAGCATAACGTCCCTATTGCAAATCAGGTTTCAAGGGAAAAGCCTAGTGTCCCAATTGGAAATCAACTTCCAATGGAATAGTATAACGTGCTTATTAAAATCAATTTTCAGGGGAGTTGCATAACGTTCTAAATAAAAACGACTTGTTAGTGAGCTTAGAATAAAGTCCCAATTAAATAGGTTACACTGTAGTCTGACGTCCAAGTTAAAAATGAAATTTGGGAAGAATAGCTCACTGTCGTATTTTAACGAGAAATTATTTCGAAAGCCAAAGCTTGATGTCCTAATTTAAAAAATCGACAGGCTTCATACACTTCACCTCTGCACCGTAAGCTACCTAATCGGCCTTGTTCGAATGCTATGTAAAATATCTTATAGGCTTAATCTTTTAGTGTAGCTAATAACTACGACATCGCGCTCTGTGATCGTAAGAATGTAAAGGGAATGAGAAATACATAGGAGCGTTGTTCTTCATGTGTTTTGTGTGACCTCGAGGGTCTAACGGAAATTAGATGTAGATAGGAGGGTGCCACGCATCGGTAATTGAGTTATACTGCCTTGATTGGAACGTAGCTACCTAATAAGTATGTGCTATTACTTGTGTCAATTTGGTGATTATTATCTTTACGTACTCGGATTTGATGCTCGTGAATATAAGTCAAGTAGCTTCGCTGTGTTTGATATACAGGAATTGGGGATTTGTCGTCCGATGAAATTGTGTGAATCCAGTCATTAATTGATTTTACTCGTATCAATCGACACCCAACTTTGCTTTTCACCCAACAATGGGAGGCCTGTAACTATTGTACTGCTACTAGGCATAATTTATTTTATTCGTGATTAGTTCGGAACTGCAGCGAGCGTTTTTTGTTTCCAGCGTTGTTGCGCCACGCCGTTTTATTTGTTGCACTTAAAAGCTGCCATTCACAACCTCAAGTCCGAGTTTTTCGTTCTCAGGGGGCGTCCTTCCGACCTATTGTTTTCCATCAGCTTCTAGTGCAGATGCTGTCATGCCTTTGTTATAAGGCTTGTCGGTGCGCCGGCTCTCGGCTGCAATAGTGGGGCTGCTGCACAGTTTCATGCCAGGATGTTTGTAATTCTGACAAGGAATGGAGGATAGCCGCTGGCATTGCAGCATAGTAGTGCCGTTACTTAATAGCCATCCTCTTGAGGCAATTGCCAGTATCCTGGTATGAAACTCCATAACAATCCCACTTGAGCAGCCACGAACCGCAACTGCACCCTCAGTTTTCCTCCCTTCGCATTTTTTTTTATCTACGAGCCTCAAGATGTATATAACATTAGCTATCTGTACTTTCCGTAAAGCAAAGGTCAGTTTTTACTTTCCATACCTACTTCTCTCTCTTAGTTTTTTCTTCCTTCGTACGGGTCTCCATTGTTTCCAACTTGCAATTCCCGAGAATCCGCAATATTCAGTCTGAACGGTATGTACCTGGATTCCCCCTTGTGATTGACAAACCCTCCCCGTTTTTACTCGGAATGCCGTTGCAGTCGTTAGGTCCGGCTCATTTCTAACTGACCTAATATGAATAACTGGGCAAATAATCATAACTCGTACTGATTTGATTTTGAACATTATATAGGGCCTATCACTGTAGTGTAGCACTACTATTGGCTATGGCTGGAGACTCCTGAAAGAAGCTGTATTTAGAATAACATTCGGAAATCCTTTGATCTGTTCTACTTCTTCCCAGACTTGCTGTACCCATGCGCGTTGACTCGTGCATGGGTTCCACGTTACTCTTCACATACTTTGTCCCTCCTTTCTTCTCTCTTATTTTATAAGCCCTCAGGGGTATTATACCTACGGATTTTTTCCCTGTCCCAATATATATATATATTGGCCTCACGAACCCAAAGGCTGTCCAGCACAAACCAGTGCATGTGGGTTTCCCAGGTGAGGGTGTGGTCTAAGTTGACTTTACCTTTACCCGAGTGCCTTCTCCGCAGAAAATGTTGCAGCTGGCCGCATTCGTGCTGAGAAGGTTAGTTCGTTAGGTAGGTTTTCAATATTTCCCCTTCTGTTCCACGAAGTAAGCTGCCGATCGAGATGGCCGACCTATTTTGCGGGACTCCTACCTTTGCCCGTGCGGAGGGCCTCGGAAGGGACCATCCGCACGGGAACTTCTTTTTTCTGTCCTCTTTCTTCTCTTTTCGTTTTTCGCCTCTTGCCCGTTGCCGCACGGTTGCGAATTCGTTCAGCCGAGCCGTGTAGGGTTAGAGATGAGCGTGCTTTATAAATTTGAGACTGAGCTCACTAATGTGAGTTCGCCGTCACTCGAGACTTTGCGGTAGAAATGCTGAGACAAAATATTTGACCTTCGGCGCAATGCGGCTTAGAATCGCTGCGCTAGAAACTTTTACTGAACTTGAACTTCTTCCTCTCTTTGGATCACAGTGTACTGTGTGGGTAGGGAGGCTTAAACTACTAGAATACTACTACTTTTACATTCTGAAGTGCACGTGGCTTTGCCTAGATAACTGCTGGCGACGTTTTATATGAGGTCTGTGCAATGTCTACGCCAAAAGTGTAAAAAATGATACCTACATTATTTTATATAGCTCACAATTATATTCTGAGCTGAATGCCTTGTTTTAGGCAACTGCCCTCGTCTTGTGTTGACGTCAATTATACCTGGTTTAGGGTAAACGTGATTTTAATTTTGTATATACTGTAATGTGAAATTTATATTAATATGTTCAGCTGTGTGGCCACGGAATTCCTCACGTAAATTCAGTATAAAATGCTAAAGCGTGAAACTTGGACCATCTCATGTGACGAGTTCCAGCTAGTGTATACTATTAAACGGAACAGAGGTTTATCTACATAAGACACTGTATAATACGTACTTCATAACATTCTTCATAGTACCGGTAGTCTTATATGTGCCTAACATCCTACGTCTCTGATGCCATACCAAATACTGCTTGCTGGTAGTTAGGTAATGTATTTAAAAAGTGTTGAAGTTGAATGGCCATTAGGTACTGCAAAGAAGGAAGTGCCAGATGTTAGTTGTACTCTGATGCTGTGTAAAGGTTAAAGATGGTTTTCATATTCTGATGCTATGGCAAAGTCCCTGACGGTTTTTGTGTTGTGACCCCGTGGGAAGGTCCGAGAT
>LQNS02278091.1:48855103-48874096 GCA_001587735.2 Parhyale hawaiensis | reverse complement strand
CAATAACCAGTGCACACAATGTTTTCGCCAACTTGAGAAACTAAATAAATGTTTGATCAATACCAATCTCTCAGTCGCCTTTAATAAAACCTGCATATCAGAAAAGCTGCTACCAAACTACACAATATATATATATATATATATACTCTTAATTCAAGTCCTTCCGACCCGGAGGGGGTACCTTGTTCTTAGATAATATAATCAACAGCCGGCCTCTGATTCACTAGGCCGCACATCAGTGCCGTATACGAATATTGTTTAGATCACCTGAGGGTTATATTCAGGATCTTGTCGGGGCAGCTTTAATAGATTATAATCAGAGCAGGGCCAACCGAAAGAAATTCGTTATTTTGGTAGTACCGGCGGTAAATTGATCTACTGAACTACCGAATCTTTTACCAATACCGAATAACTCTCTTCAGTAGATTTGAATTTCTTGCGCCGACAAAAGATTCTTTATAGCCCTCTATGACCCACGGTACTTCCTGGAAGACATCAGAAAAATCCCATTGATTTGCGTCCACTTGAGCTTTTTCACGCTGTACTGCACTTCACTGAAAAGAAGAGACATTGCGCTTTGAGAAATGGGCGTAGTGTGTCAATGTTTCGATCACCCAACTGTCACGTACTTCCGAGCTTAAATGGAGCGTGAACTGCCAGTGGGTGATGTAGTTAAAAGCTTGAAATAGGTGTTCTATTGGATCTAAAATATATGAAAAGGCTTTAAAAGGTGTTTTTATACATGCATATTTATAATGAGTTGTCGAAAGTTTACGAGACATTGGTTGCATCGTTTTCTTGAAAAGCAGGGTGCCCTTCCTCCAACACAGTATGGTTTTCGTAAGGGCTTGGGAACCTGTGATGCCCTGCTTCACATTTCTCATGTGTTGCAGCGCAGCTGGCACTTGACAGGGGTCATGATGCAAGGTTAGTCCAGCTTGATTTCAGTGCTCCTGTTGATCGCGTGAATCATTTTCGGTTGCTCCATAAGCTAAGATTGATGGGTATTGGTGGTTCAGTTTTTTCTGTTATTAGTCAGTTTTTGTCTGATAGACGCCAATGTGCAGTTGTTGATGGGAAGAGTAGTGAGGTTTTGGATGTGGTTTCTGGTGTCTCCCAAGGTAGTGTTCTGGGCCCCTTGTAATTCATTGTATATACAGCGGACCTGTTTGATCTTGTTCATAATTTATTTCTTGGTTACGCTTATGATGCTACTTTGCTGGCTGTCAGCGAGAATCTTAGTGATAGGGTGGAGTAATCAGAATCCATTCAGCGTGATTTGGAAGTGATTGACTCTTGGTGTTCTGGGTGGGGCATGAGGCTAAATGCAGGCAAGATTAAGGCCATGCTCGTGTGTAGGTCAAGCATAGTGAGATCTGCTTTCCAGCATCCACACTGGATGGTGTGCCGCTTCCTGTGGTTAATGATTTAGTAATCTTGAGTGTCAATTTCGAAACAAAGTTGACGTTTGAGTCCCATATCCGTTCGGTTGCCTCACGAGCATCGCAGAAAATTGGTCCTATGCGAAATGTTTGGAGGGTGTTTGGTTCATTAGAGTTGACTCGTCGCTGCTTTAATTGCTATGTCCTCCCCTTCTGGAATGCTGCTCTTTAGTCTGGGGTTCTGCTGCTGATTGTCATCTCAGTTTGCTTGACAGAGGGGTTCGTCGATGTGCATTAATGCTGGATGGCGTTGTGCTTTATGATCTGGCGCATCATCACTAAGTAGGTGGGGTCTGCTTTCTCTAAAAAAAAAATATTTAGTGGACCTCGTCATTCACTGGCAGCTTCTCTTCCGGAGCCATTTGCTCGGGTGACGTATACTCGGCGTACTGGTGCTCTTCATGAGTTTGCCTTGGTACCGGTTAGATACCGTACATGTCAGTATTATCGTTCGTTTTTTCCATCATATGAAGAAGTTTGGAATGGTATTGATGGCTCTGCCTTTGCTGGTGAGAGTATTGGCAGCTCTAAGCAATCTGTAAACAGAGCTATTCTGTAATCTTTCATTTTTCACTTCCTTTTTTTCTCTCTCTTTCGCTTGCTGGGCTGGTTGCGTAG
Organism: Parhyale hawaiensis; assembly: GCA_001587735.2. Classification (NCBI taxonomy): domain Eukaryota; kingdom Metazoa; phylum Arthropoda; class Malacostraca; order Amphipoda; family Hyalidae; genus Parhyale; species Parhyale hawaiensis. Next base: position 48,872,036 of record LQNS02278091.1, on the reverse strand, counting down.
GAGTTTGTCAATCTTATGGAGTTTCCTCTGTTCTCACGTCGGCAGTCTAGTGTATCTATATAACAATAATAATAGCGAACCAAAATACCGAATCATTCGGTCAATTTTTGGGAAATCTACCGAAATACCGAACCGAAAGGCCCATTTTCATTTACCGAATACCGATACCGGTGGTACAAAAAAAAAAAATCTACCGAATCGCAGGTCTCATTATAATGATGTGAAATCGTTCACCATAGTAGCTGTTATTATTATTATGAATTGTTATTATACGTGTCATTTTCCGAGTTATCGTGCTCGTTCTGGCGTAGGCAATAATTATGTCCTTTTTCCTTCGTTCCGTACTGAGAGGCTTTTCCGAGCCCTTAGGATAACCCGCTAAACTCACAAGGAAGAATGCCAACATGTTAGAGGCGAATTTTTATGTAATTCCCTCAAGAGAAAAAATAAAGAGGTCAACAGAGGGAAAAGAAAAATTGCACATGAAGTGCTCAAAAATAGTCAATCACTCTATCAGCCATATTTGTCTATCGACGATTTAATGCATTTGATCTTCCTTTTTCAAAACGTGAAAAGCAGATATATCTGGCAGTAGGCCACACAACGCACGCTTACCTTCTATTAAACAAAAGGAAAAAACAGGAGTACCTCCAGCCTAGGTTCGCACAACACAACACTTCGATACAGAGCAAACTCGACCGTACGCGTCGGTAGCATGTCAGTGTGTGAACTGTGAAGTAGACGCGCTAGCAGAAAAAGTCTGCGGTACCTTTACTTATTTACTGGGATGCCCCGTGGCGAGCTGAAGGCTTCTCTGTGCGTTGGTTCGTACATTTTGCCTGCACTCAAGTTCGTGGCCGTGGGCACTAATACCCTTGATGGTGATGCGCCGTATGCAAACAAGTGAACTAAAGTTCGTGACGTGTAGATGTTGTGAAATTACCTTACTAGGTAATGTCGCGGTTTTGGTGTTTCAGACTGTGGTAAATGTGCATTTTAAGGGCATATAAAAAAGACCTTTTTTAATTGATGTATTTTTTGATGTAGAATACGAATCCGAAGTCCGTTTGTGGCGGTCGGACCTAGTTTTCGAGATATTTGACTTTGAAGTTCCCATTGTTTTCCTATGGGGAAAAATACCCGGCGATGGCAGGATGAAACCGAGCTCTTCGGAACAGGCGTCACATGGGCAACACGCCAGCACTCCGGAAAAGAGCCCAGCCGCAACATTCGACGGAATACGGAAGCAAGCGGGCCTGCGAGCACACCAGCCACCCTCCGAAGAAAAAAAGGAAACATNCGGAACAGGCGTCACATGGGCAACACGCCAGCACTCCGGAAAAGAGCCCAGCCGCAACATTCGACGGAATACGGAAGCAAGCGGGCCTGCGAGCACACCAGCCACCCTCCGAAGAAAAAAAGGAAACATACCCGATGGATCAGTGGATCAATGCACCGGAATGTGGACTTGGTTTGAAGAGATGAGGTGGCCATGTCGAATCGGTTGCTGCTTAGAGGATGTTGGAGATTAGCAGCCTTTGGTTATGTGATAAAACACATTTCTGCACCATGTTTTGCAAATCATGATGTTGAAGGTGTGATGAAGGAATAAAAAGTGTAATATTTTTCTGTTTTTCAATGCCTTTTTTGATATTCGAATTGAACCAACGTTTTCGCTACCCAACCTCTGGGTTATGGGATTTAATGGTCTGGACAGTCTTGGGTGTTATTCTTTAGCTCGTAACCTCTGCTTCAAACTGACATCTTGATAATGGATGAGGATTGTATTGTTTGGTCATGTTAGTCCTCTTAATTTGGGTTCCCTTTTTTTGAGGCACCCGGTATAAGATTTTTCTAAAGACGCTATTCTTGCGTGAGACCGAAGTTACAAGCAGTGCTAGATGCAGTCCCGTTAAGCACTCGAATATTTTCTTCGATTATAAACAATAAAAACCAAAGCTTTTTCAGTTTTATTTCACTTTATATTAAGGGGCATAGAAATCTTTGAGAGCGGCACTGATTAGAAGCAACTGGACGTAACGGTCAGCACTTTAGCAAATCTTTTGGCTGACGTCCAGAGACGTTACATGGAGGCAACAAACCGTTCGAACAATTTGTACTTTGTAACTGAGTCGGAAGACTATAGTATGAACCCGCCATTAGTTGGTTTTCAAATAAATGTATTTAACGCATATGGCAGTGTTATCTAAGCTACACGTATTGCCTAAAACTTGCACATTGCTCTCGCACTTTTATCACGGGAAAATCTAGCGTTTATTGTCACGTGTCTGACTTTATGAAAATACACTCGCTGCAATCCAAGGATTAGTGCTGATACCCGGCTGCGCTATCGTCTCTCACGACGATTTGTGTGCGTGTTTGTGTACGCGGATCGCGTGCGCGTGAGCGGCGTTCAAGTTGGTGCGCCGCGCTGCTCGCTAGGTAATGTTAGGTACATTTAGGTAAGGTTAGAAAGGTTAGATTGGGTTAGAAGGTTAGGTAAGGAGGTTAGGTTAGGTTTGCCTAGGTAGTGTTTATTTTAGTGGTGGCGCTAGCAGGAAAGCTTACGTGAACGCAAAATCGTCGTGAGAGACGATAGCGCTACCCGGCGGCGTGGTGCAATCTCTTTCTCACACAAACAGTTATCAGTTACGGCCAACGCACGCAATGTAAAGTTGTGTAGCGCTTTCATCACAACTGATGAGTAATCGGGTGGTGACGGTGACACATGCAGCAAGACGCTCTAAATACGGCTTTCAAAGGAATGAATGTTGGGTCGGATGACCAAGCGAGCTTATATGGCAACTTTTATTAACAAAATACACCAACAGAAAAGTCAACAAGCTGAGATTTGGTACACTCTCCAATAGCGTCAACATATAGAATAGCGTTGCGACTTCAAGCTTCGATACTTTTATTACTCCCGATATTCAATTTAATAAAGCTAGCAAATACTTTACGTAAACTTAGTAGCACTTAGATGGTATTTGTGACGACACAGCAGGATAACACCTCACAGTTAGCTATAAGTAAATGAAGATAACAAGTCGAGCTGTTCCACCGGAGGAACTGATAAATAAATGCAAGTTCAAAATTTAGAAAGGATTTCCGTTAGATTTGGTACACCTCCGTACTTTTTCCAAGTAGAAGCTAGGCTCTGAACGACACTCGCACATTGCATTAAATATGTCAAACTTTGATTTAATCCTAGACTTGTTGGAAACCTAATCGGATTCATTTAGAAAGCCTGGTGCAGAAAATGCGAGGTATATATTTTACCATCTGTGCACACCGTTTTTGGTGCAGTTTTTCCTTTTTCTTATTGTAATTGAAAAACAGAAATCCATAATAGACTACTCGCCCTTCTAGGCATAGATTGTAGCCCTTACTTTTTAACCAGATCAAGAATTTGGACAACGATGCACACGAGACTAAACGGTTCACGTCACCTATGCTGAGACGCTTGTACTGCCAAAGTACGATACCAAGCATTAGCCTGCTATGGCTGTCACTGTTACTAAAGTTTGAGTTACAATTGCAATATCATCCTCGTGTTAGCTCTAGGAAGCCGTTGCATACTGTTCCTCTGGAAATAGATTTCGCTAGCACCTGCCAACATGTAATCCAAGTTTTCTCGACAAGAGAAAGGTAAATTGAGACCCATCCAAATATTCAGGCGACGGAAGTGCTAGCAACCATTTACTGCAGCTATCTAAACAGCTGCTATTGCTGAGACAAAAAAATTACGTATCCGCATGCGTGATGTGTGACATTGGATTTCATCACTGAAGGAATGAGCAGAGATTGACAAAAAATAGGACACTCAACATCGTCGTTGTACCGTAACAGTATAAAAAAATAGGTTTTCCGAAATAAGGAACGTTGCCAGTTTACTAAAATACAAAGTCGATCCGTATTAAAGAAAGAAAAAAGATAAAGTGAATGTCCAAAGCATCTGAATATCCTGTCATGCTTTACAATTACGTTTCTTGAACACGTTCTATTGAAGAAGGAAATTGCCCACAATCTCAACGGTATAAACGACTTTTAAGTCGTAACACATCCACCGTTTTCGATTATCAATAATCTCTTGAATACTGTGCCAACGGTTTTGTCCGCAAATCAATTATTAACTAAAAAAGGAAAAACGCTCACAGCCAAACAAACAAAGAACAATCCTTGAAAGCATATACATGCAATAATCAAAATTGCGTCTCTGGAAGAACTCAGGGCATTTTGTCTGCTTGATTATCGCATTAACGCTTACTTAATGAGCACCGGCAACGGAAAGTGTGGCGAAATTCCTGGAAATTCGTTATGCGTGCAATTCATAAACTCAGCACTGCGCAAATTAACACGTTCTCAGGAAATGGTAGGCCAGGGTTGGTTGAGACTCCTTTCCACTGGGCTGCCAGTGCTCACTTCGAGGGAAAAATTAGGTTTCCAAGCTTCAGCACGACTTTTATGACTAGCCTCTCCACAGCGCGAGACTACTGATGTCAAGGAATCACTCACAAGATGTCATTCGCTGTCATAAAACCTCAGTTTTACTCGGTGCTGGTAAGCTGACGTCACAGGACACACCGCTGAGTCACCTCTGTCCATAAAACACGAGACTCGAAAGACTTAACTACACGCAAGTATCAATCAGGAGCCCATTGTGGTTATGGTAGCGCTTAAAATAAATTTCTTTCTTCGAGCCTTTCCTGGTAGCTATTAACAAAATTGGACATAACCGATGTATGGCAAAGAATTGCTATTGATCACAGATCCAGTCATTTAAGCGGTACTGAAGTCGGAATGCCTTCATGCATTCACAGAGAAACACACTTTCATTTTTTTTTAATACCTACTCAGGTTTCTACCAAGATCTGCTGCCAACACAACGCTACCACATAAGCGGGCAATAATGCGACTGAATGTGCACTACTTACAGGAAACTAAGAGTCTGGAAGAATACAATGCACTGAATACGCACGTAAACGTAACAGAAAAGAAAGCTTCACTCCTTAACATCTACCTAGCTACCGAAACGTAAATTCAACTGACACGAGTAGCAAAACTACTGTAAAAAAATCAACCTATCTAACAAGAGTAACATGCAACTTGAGGAAAGAAAACGTAATAGCAAGAGAAGATATAAAACGCAGTGAAAAGAGGTTTACGTCCGTGACGAGTCACTGAGAGACCTAAAAGGGAGAGCAACAAAGCCATGATAAACCATACCAGAAATTAAGCAACTATAAATACAGCGTACGAGCAACAAGCGAGACAAACCTCGCACACTGATAACGCGAACTAAGGTAAAACTCACAAAGAGAAGTTGAGTGAAATCAATAGGAGAGAAATACACAAAATAATCCTGGAAAGTTAGCATATGCAAAAAAAAGCGGATCCAGAAGCAATCAGGCGACCATGGCTAGTGGAAAGTCGATACAAATTGAAAACAGAGTTAACTTAGCATTATTTAGTAGAGATTACAACGCATAATTCTAGAACATAGAACATCGAAATGCTCTTTTCGATAACACTTGGTAATAGTTTCCTTGCTTTCGTCAGTGTTTCTGGGTGTGACTGCAGTTTCAAGCTGAATGAGTCGTACCTAATTCGCGAACAGTTTTCCATCCACGTGAATTCGGCTTTGATATCGAGTGTACTGACAGCAGCAACAAGTTCAAACGGCTGCAGAACTTGGAGAAGTTATTGAAGAAAATGCAAATGCGCAAACAAGGTCTCAGCACTGAACAGACTTCAATAAAAATTAAAGACGTAGAAAGAGGAGCGTACAGGTTCCATTTGCAATTGCATTGCGATGAATTATGATTATGGCTCTGTTTATGGGGCAATCGGGATCAGTATTCCATGGAATTTCTTGGAAATAAATTTTCCGGGTATTGTTTTTCGTCCTGTAGAGATCCCGATAGCCAAATAACAGAAGTAGGCGCATGAATTTCTCGGGAAAACAAAAGAATTCCCGGGAAATTCCGTGAAATTTCCCTGTTAAGCACCCCTGTGACAACGTTCGGTATGAGAGCACTCAGTAAGTAAGTAAGTAAGTAGCCTTGTGACGTAGGTATTGAAAATAGAAAGCTACATTAGGATACAAGAACACACGGCTCTAAGCCACGGTTATTGTGTTGAGAATGGCAAAATCTGAGAGATGATAATAATCATAGAAAATACACTACAGAAACAGCAAACTAAGTTCACTAACAAGAGACAGCGACTTAGACTGATCGACAAAGTAGTAGTAGGAGTAGTTTTTACTAGCGCTTCAGTGGCACACTGCCTATATCGCGACGAACTATTCCTATGTTTAACCACAGGCACGTGCGCCGACTAGGGCGCGTTTTAAAATGTCAATGATTTTTGTCTCGGCTTTTCTGCCGGTAGGTCTCAGAGTGGTCAGTGCGCTACTGACAAGAAAAAGGCGCAAGTTGAGCATCTCCAACCCCCGGGCGCGGCTGAACGCTGTCGCTCAGTTACGCCGCANGAATAGGTCAACCACCTCGATCGGCAGCCCACCTCCCGAAACAGAAGGGGAAGTATTGAGAGCCTACCTAACTTTACAAAAATAACCTCGTCAGCAGGAACTGCGGCCAGATGCTACATCCCTGCGGAGCAGGCACTCGGGACCCTTGGGTGCGTGACTGATCGACAAAAACAGCCAGCAACCGTTATAGCAAAACTGGAGAAGACACATCCGTCTAACGGTCCAAGTAGCGTCAGTTTGCACAATTCACAAGATAAGAATTAAAAAAAAAAAGGAAGTCACTGAGTTTTAGACGTAAGCGCAAAAAATAAAAAATAAAAAAATAAATAAATTAAAATAAAAACAGGCGGTCACGCAGTTTTTCTCCTAGTCAGTTCCAAAACCTTTCTTCCCAAATGCTGCATGGCACAGAATAACTCATTGCTACTGCAGCAGCGCAATTATGAGGTTTACAGTGCAATTATTATAATGTTTACATCATTCCTTTACATTCACCACAGCAATCGACAGCGACGGGACATAACTGGTTGGCAGGAGCAGGATCAATACCGCGCAATGTAGGTGCGTTATTATTGTTCCTTAATTAGACAAACTTGGATCAAGTATGGATTCCAGGATATATAATTTGATCGAAAGCACAGCCATTTTTATCATTTCGCTAATTCAAGCTATTAATTACCCTCTGAAAAGGTTCACATTACCCAAACAATATTCAAACTCTTTCAGAAGCATCAGAAATTTATATCAGGACCCATCTCTCCAAAGCTGTTGGTCTATTGTACTTAGTTATAGCTTCGAAAACAAACATTACGATCCTTCATAATCTATAAACTCTCAGAATTCAACATTGGAAACAAAATCAACGTTTAGCACAAATTCAACCTTACATCTCACAACCTGAGGTGAACTAGACATAAAGCTCCGAGTATATACGCGTGTATTAAATACAGGTTTTGTCATTACGTAATTTATATAAATCTCCAACTAAATAGTTTAACACTACATTATAATTATATTTCTTCTATTTAAACAACTGCATTCCTAAGTATATGCATTTTATAGCAGATATAATTCCATAACTTAATAACTAAGTTTTGCAGGACCTCTTTTATATAGTTTTATCTAACGCAAGGCTACATTGAGAGTGACTGCAGCATAACGTGCCAACGGAAGAACACTCAGTGCGCTCACTAGCACCGGCAGCTGCACAGAGCTTGCATCCAAGACTGCGGGGTTCGATTCTTGAAGCGCCAACCAATTTACCATCAATAATAGTGATAACAATAAAAATAATCATAAAATTTAGTAATACGTTTAATATTTCTAGTTTATCAATACTGACGATATTCGCTGCGTTCCAAAGAAAGGAAGACGGAAGGGACATATAGAAGGTCCAACAATAGGAAAAATTCGTGAGTAGGAACAGCCAACCGTTAGGATGAGGAGAAGTGGAAATTGCCTTCTAAAGTGCAGGTGACATAAAAAGTTTCCTATAGAAAAATTCGGTTTCTTCAGTGATATTTCGTAAGGATAACGTATTGATGCGTCACCTGTTTACAGCAGAGTTTATGTAAGCACCAGCATCCACCGCAATACTTATAGACAACGTAGAAACCTGGGCTGTTCAGTTTCACAACAATCGGGATTTATCGCTCAAAGTTGAAGCGAAAGTACTCGCAGGGCGGCTTTAGGACTCTCCATAGGCGACGTTTACAATAAGCTATTGCTACTAGAGATCGGAAGAACTTTATAGCAAGAAAGAAGTTAGCACGCCGTCTCGTTATATGCTAAGTTTGCTCTTTGACCATTACATACCCAGTAACGTTCAACAACAAAAAATGTACAGCCATTGGAACAAGTAATGAAGGTCTACTTTCGATAATGACTTTTTAACCAGGCCGTGTTACTTTGCTACAGCGGTTTTTGTTCTAGTGTATTTCTATGGGAAAAAAAGCCTCTGTAGCGAAGTCTCGTAATATGAAGATTAGCATACTTAGCAGCAAATTTCAATAACATACGAGTTGTCGCCCTGGGCACGACTTCACAGCGCATCGCCTTCGCGAACATTTCTGGGTCTCAGACATCACACAGTTTCTACAGGTCGTTAGTGTCCCGACGCAAGGTAAATTTAGAGGCGCTTTAAGACCACGACCCCTAACTTATAGCACAATAGTAACAAGAGCAGCAACAAGGAAGAAGCAGCCATAGAAGTTAGAAGAAGAGAGTGAAGAGAAAACAGTTAGTGTAAGAGCACGGCACGCAACAGGCAATCTTAATCATTAGAATAACGACCGTCACAGATACATACGGCGGGTAGGGCGATAAGCGTGCTGCCTTCATATTAAGTGCATTCGTACCGAGGACATCTTATAATTAGGTATTATACAGGGTGATCAGAAAGCCGCGGTGCTCCTCAAACGGTGGGTCGTGCAACACAGAACGTCTTGGTTTGACGTGTACTGCACGTCAGCCTCAGGCCGAGCACCACACGAAGAACATATTTACCAGTAGAAAAGTAAGGGGAACCATCCCGCTAGCTGAAGTTCTTCAATAGCCAGGCGCGTGATTCAACTAGGTAGCGGTTTCCAAGCAATGAATGGAGCAGGATGAATGGAGTATACTACCAATGGATTTATAAGGCGAATCATGAGACAAAGTCGGGTAGGAAACGCCCCGATGACTTTGTAGATTTTCGTTCAGAAAAAGGTCCTAGCACAAGAGGGGAAAGTTAGGCCAGAAAGAAAAATCCTCTGTTTGGATAGGCCTTCGTACAAACTGAACTCATAAAAAATGAACGCGTCTCAAATCTCAGTTATGATTTCTTTATAAACAAAACATTCTTGGGAAAGCATTATATAATACGACCCCTCTAGGAGTAAAATTAGGAGCACAGACTTTCTGATCGCCCTTAAGGTATTAGAAAACCGTTGAGGTATCTAATATGTATTCAAGTCTCAACAAATGGGAACGTCACAGTAAGGCTACAGATTCAAGGTTGTTTCTCCTAAGGAAACATCTAACGTTATGTCTTTTTTGTCTTCTGACACAGTGCAAAAACACACACAAACACACGTACCTCGAATGTAATAGGTAACTTCATTGCCGACCCAACTCGACAGTGCATCACGGCGGGATATATTTATTTCCATCACCAAGGCCTTTTGACTGCTTTCTCTTATATCTTAGCTGAACCGACACGTTTAGAGCCACAAACGCTAGGGACAAACCAGACCGTACTTGCCTGTTGCCACCATAAGTGCACCAAATATTAAACTGCTGAGGTAGACAATCTTCCCTCACCTACACTAACACTGAAACAAAACGAAACATCCTAGTGAAGCATCGAGGCTGCTAAGGTGGGGATCGTGGACAGTTCATTATCAGGATATTTGTAACTCTTTAATGAACGGTGCAGCACTCCCATTTTAGTAGCCAGTGGAAACTCACCAACAGGCATCTATATAAATCATTCCTTGCACTTGATTAAACAAATCACGCTGAAAGGACAAGCTCATCACTGCCTCAGCCCGCTAGCACGAACAGTACACTCGGGTCCGTTGCTGCTTTGCCCCCCTCCATTCAAAGACTGAACAGCTCCGCCTGAACGATCGTGATTATTTATTGTACCTTGTCTCTCCCGCGGTGCTTTACCTGGCGAGTGTACCAACTAGGTTGTTTTGAGTTGAGGGCAAGCGTCAGAATCACCATAGCTCGCCGGCGCAGGATTTCCTTGAACAGAGTCTTACTTGAGCTGTATTGTTAAGCTAAACAAGTTGTTTCTCCTATTGTAGTCCTAACAGAGAGACCTTGCAGCGAGGTACCGCGACCTGAGCTAAATATGGATAAGCGAGCTACCTCGCTACAGAGGTTTTCTTCATCTAGGAATACAATAGGACAAGGAATCTTGCAGCAAGATTACGTAGCTCCGTAGCAACAGAGTTAATGCAATAGGGAACATCAAATTATGAATGAACTGGGTGACACCACGCTCTTTTGTGGCTACATCGTTATTTGTACAACTGTACTGGAGTATATGTCAGGGTGATAACTACAGCGACACATACACGACTGCCTGTAAGTAATCTTCCCTCCGTAGTATAATCATATTCTCCGTTAATTACCGACAGAGCTTCATGAGAAGGGTGGTTTAGGACACGCGTTAGCAATTACTGCGATACACCTTAAGTCACTCTAGCCGCTGGTGTCCAGGCGGAACGTTTCTTTTTCGTCCGGGATCTAAAGCAATTGTTCAACGCATCGTTATTGCTCTTATGTCAACAGATATGTCCAACATTGATATAGTTGATAGGTATTCCAGTGAAACATTTTATCAATAGTTATAATGATGAATATTCAACACGCGAACCACGTTCGGCACCATACGTAAGCAACCGATAGTTATTTAATGTTTCATAACCATAAAGCAAGTAATTGACGTACGATTCTAATCCACGTATACAATTTAGATTACTACGGTACTCTAAGTACGATAACAGCAAACCTACGAATTATCCACTCAACGGGAAAACACAATGTCCACGGAGAAAAAATGCGGGGAAGAACTGCATGCATAGAGCGAAAATATACCCATGAAATCAAGGCAAGTTTGGTAGCAAAGCATTCGTATCTTAATACTCTCTTGCTTTGTTGTGAACAGTTGTTGTAACGATAGTGTTAAATGCGCAAAACAACGGTCTGGCTTTCGAAAACGGAATTTCTTTGGCGGTAGATTTCGGCTCTCAAAACTACATCGTTTTCAGTACGTGTTGTTAGCAGTTACACTTATAAAGACATAAAATTGTGTCTGCTCAACACTACAAAACATCAACAATTCAACTGTCCTCCAACACTACCAATACCTCAACACATAGCTGGTTCCTGTAGTTGAAGCAACAATGCACGTAATTAGGTATAAAGCAAATTGTTTATCTTCATTTAAATTTCCTGTTATGTCCAACACATTCTCCTGACATGACTCCACTCCCATTATTTCCTGAGATATGGCCCAGTGACATGACGAGGTACTAAGAAATGCATGGAATGGCGTTATGCGCCTTCGTACTTTGCTTAGAAATAGCACATTTACAGCTTGACAATACTACAAAAAATATAAACATTAGCGTACTTCAATGCACCACAAGCTGAGCTGATAAGCAAAGACGCACTATTATTATTAACGTGCTTTAAATGTAAACCATTGCGCAAGATTTGTCGATATAAAGATCCCGCACCTCCGGAAAAAATAGCCTTACGCTACACAACAGTCTCCAAATACAAACTTTCAGGATGAAAATCTAGAAATTCCTAGTAATGAACATTGATAAAAAGAATAATAATGAGTGAAAGACGCGCAGATGCGGTTATTGCTAACAAAGCAGTAGATAGTCAAGCAGGAACCAGGCTACCATGCGGAGGGAAATAGATCTTGACAGTGGGCGGAATCAGAGCAAGAAAGTGATTGAATTTTCAAGTCATAGTCATCTTGCATACCGTAGCAGCCAGCAATCGGAAGATGGTGGTACAGCACAGGCATGTAAAAAACTCATGCCGGTGCAGTTACACCAATAATGGGTGATGGGGGAGGCGACAGCAAAGGAAGGTACATTTCAATAATATTGTTGCCCATAACGCGTTAGACTATAAATGCATTCGAATACGGGTTGGTATTTTAGAAACGAGCACAGAACAATAGAGTAATTATACATATTATTATATAAGATATCTTGCATGCAGTTTCGCAAGCAAATTCAATACATGGCACAAGTTATCGTTAAACATCAACAGGAAGCTTTAGATTAGCATAATATGTTCTGGGGTTTCCCCGACTTAGCAGATGAGGATATAAGACATAAAATGATCTCTGAAGGGGAACGAGAAGATATGACAGACGTCCTTCTAAAGGTAAACAACATGAATGTGTTGAAAGGAGAGGGTCCATTGTGACTAGGTGTCACACAGAGATATTCAAATGAGGCGTTGCATCAAGTTTGATGAGGAGAGAATGTCGGAGACGTTCCTACATAGAAAAGAAGTATGAAGACCAGTTGCAACAGTTACTTATAGAAGAACTATGTTGGACACTAAGAGATAGGTTACATGAGACAGGGAAGGTTACGAACACACGAGACAGTGACGGTACGCGCCAACAGTCGAGTAAATACTGAAGTCTCGACGGCCGCAATAGCCAAACCGTGCGCGAATAGCAGCATTGGCTCTCGAAACAAAAATATTTTTAACAAACCAATTTTAATTGTCACGAGACAAGAGGAATCGGTTAGATCGGTTAGAGAGCGCAACTCCAAGAAGGAATATCTTTCAAATAGCAGATATGATGGACGATTAAATAGGTGACACCACAAGTAACATTCGAAGATAGAAGACAATTAGGGCTAATAGCTATATCACTTTCGGATTCATTTAAGAAAACTTAAGTCACTAGAGGACTAGAAAAGTGTATCAAAAATTTGAAAATTTACCGAATAGCACAAAAGAGTTTGCACTTGGCAATAACACATTCCTTTTTTATCCGACTGACTTACAGTGCAAATCTGTGTAAAGGACAATAATGATGGAATACAATCAACAGTATCCAATAGCCTATCAGTGGAAATTGAAATTATCAAGTTCCGTGAAGCTATTACTTTTTAGTGACATATATTCACGACGGACAGTGGCGATACAAGATTTTTTTCCAACAGGTAAAGAAACTATTGCTTTTAGTTCGCAGAATACCGTAACTAGCCGGAGGTCCGGTAGGTGTGTGCCAGGTCGCTAGTTAATGTACGGCACCAAGTAATAATAATTTTGCTTCGGTCACTGGGCAGTTCTACTTGAGGTATATTGAAGCGTAGTATCCTTCTACCACTCAACACCAAACCTGCCAGTATATATTCCGATAGCGTGTACTTAACGTATGCGCAACTTAACAAAGCAGCGCTGCAATGAGTATGATGGGCAGACAATCGTATTTATTAAGAAGTAGATTACGGTTTCTAAGACGGGCGGGTCAAATACAAGACTTGGAATCTCTTTTCATATCGATACAGTCCAAGACCGGCACATCTCGTCCGCAATACAAGTATTGACGGCAGGACAATCCTACAGTAGCAGTTATGAGATCCGGCAATGCATACTTTATTTTTCAGGTAACCATGAAAGGTTCTTACGTTTTTTAGTCACACAATTCACAGAGAAAAGTGCAAGAATGTTAGCTAAAAAAATTTCCAGCGGAATGCTGGAACTTTACAACCAGACACCATTCGCTTCAGTTATTATTTGTGCCACTCAATAAAACGCACTCAACTTGACAAGTTGGAAGGCAATTTAACATGGACCAATTAGATCTACAGCGCAGCGCGCTTGCCAAGACTGTGCTGCTCCACAAAAACGTTCTCTTACCAACAGCATTCCTACCGGAGACAGCGAGCTCTTAAAGTCAGGCAGCTCAGCCTGAGCAGATATCGTTAAGGAAGCAGTCACATTAACGGATATTAGTCGGATTTTCCGTACGTCGTAATAGCTTCCAGGATATTTCATATTCCACAGCACAACAAGGAAATAATACCAACGCAGCACCAGCATGCAAGCTCCAATGAGGCAATAGCTAGCCTTTCTTGCCAAGAAAATCAGACGAGGGTGACCAAAGTATTTTGATTTTCATGACCAGAGCAACCAGTTGCAAGCGCTTTGATTAACAAAGGCAACAAACGCTCATGGCCGCAGACAAAAACAATATTTGAACCCTTAGGAGCTGAGGGCGCTAGGTACTTATAAATAAAGCGCTAAGAAGGCAGAGGTTATTTTTTTTTTCTAGTCTGAGAGAAGATTGCAAAAATTTTTTCCCAAAACATGCCAAAAAAACAATGAAAGAAGCCAGCTATGCTCGACGCTTATTTAGCTAAGCTTACTAATATATGATGCATGGTGGTAAGCCTAGTGTTAGCTCTTTTCTAAATGTAGTTAATTTTCTTTCTCGTATTTTTTTTTTGGCGCATAATTCATAGGCCATCGGGCCGATAAATAAGCTCAGTTGTCTTCTCCGTCATTCGCCAGTTCAGTCAATGGGAATACCGTCCTATTCGCTAAGGAATGAACACACGATTTTCTCTATGTAACCATATCAGATGGCTCTGTTACCTCCAAAAGGAAGGTCTAAAGAGAAGCGGTCGACCTGATCTTCTAGGGTCAAAATGTACCATTTTCCTCTTGTAATTGAGCCTAAAAGTCCTTTCATCACCAAAGAAATTACCATATAATTTTATTTTCTGTAACAAAAGCCAACGGCCCTCTGAACTCCTAGGGTGAAAGACACCATTTTCTTCCTCTTAACTAGAGCAAATATCTGAGAGTAAATTTCACTGTAAATAGTGGCGTCTTATTTTTTGGACTTCGTATACACGAGCCCTTCCATCATGTTGAAGGAGTTACCATCTGGGTGGACAGACACAACTTCTCCGTTGTCGCAGTCAATGCCTTGGAGGAAGCCGAAGTAATCCACACCTGTGGCGATCAAGGTGTGTATTAACACTTTATTAGAAGAACAATTTATTAGAAAATAGACTAGATTTACTAGCAAGTTAGCAACCACACGGAGCTACACGCCAAATAATGCAAAATGTCAAGCGTACACGGGAAATAACGAAATTAGCAAAGAAGATCATTGAGCGTCCCCAAAACTACATCGGTATTTCACGAGACGAAAGAAAAAGAACATGTAGTATGCCTACAGAATCGTGGAACCCATGCACAAGAGTGATCTCACATAGGATCAACGCGCATGGGAGTTGTAAATCGGGAAAGAAGCGGAATGACAGAGCAACGCATCATCAGTAGGACTAGTGAACCAAAAAATTGAATAAAACAATGTTGGCACGAAGAAAAGCATCCCGAAAGCCTAACTACGACTAGGGTAACCCATGGAGTGTCCCTGGGAGCTCGAAGATGCGGTTATGGAATTCATATCAATTTTCGAAAGAACAGCACAGCCTCAAAGTGTACCATAAGATGCATTGTGGCACGTCTGCAGTACACACAGCAGGGCACGCATACAAACCTGTGATTGTGACGGTGCGGGCGTTGTAGCCGGCATTTGCAGCGCCAGGGTCTTCAGACTGCAGCACTGTCACTCGAGCATTGCTGCAACAACCATCAATATAACTTATAATAAACCTGACTGTCCCTTTTGCTCTTGACATACCGTACCTACGTCCCTAAATCGACAACCCCAAATATTGGCTAAATAAATATCGTCTCAAGTGTTCAACTGGCGGCTCCAGTGGAGCCGCTTTACGGCGGCTCCACTAGCATCAACTTTTGGCAGGATAAATTTCGGTTTTCAATTTTCACGCTGAGAAAATGAGCATATTATTCGAGGAATCCTAGACCTCGTTATGAATTCTGCTTTACTCTCTCACGAACACTTATTGGGAAGTTTCATGAACGATGATGATACAAAGGGTTCACAAAGTTGACTAAGCAGACGTCTGACAACAACGTAAACGTTACGGGAATCGTCAAAATATAGAACAGTCCACGTGAATTAAACAGCAAGAAGACATCGAGTTACAGCGTGCGACAATCGCAACTTCCCGTTACCTAGAGTAAATACTGTCGAGGCATAACATGGACGAAGATTACCTGTGTTTCCAGCGAGAGTAGTACAGCTGCAGCACAGGGTCAGGTCCCTCGGTCTCGAGGCGTGTCATCAGCTGCTCCAGACTGTTGAATATGGCAGCGAGCGCGGTCTCCATTTTCAAACAGTCGCTGAAAGTCGTGTCCTTCAGCAAACTTTTCACGCTTACAGTGGGGATTTCATTAGTGAAATTCAGTCCAGCTCCTGCCCAATAAATAGATTACAAAATCAGAGGCTTTCCGTAAATTGGTCATTATAAAAAATGTACCCTGCTTAAATACCACACACTCATTAGCACAGTTTTCATTTTGTTATAATGGAGAAAGAGAGAAAAAAATACGCAAGCACCGAAACCAGAGTTACTTCGGACGAAGGGGATGACACTCACCTTACTTTCGCTTTTGCCGTAAATATCCGCTGAAACCCAGTTCCTAGACAGTTCTCAAACATACGTAGGTACCGGTACTTTGGTTACAACTGTCTAGAAAGCAGTTTTAGAGAAAACAGAAAGCATGTTAATGCTATTCCCTACGGTTAAAGTAACACGTTGCCATAGACCTGGATGCTAATGAAGTTTTTATATGGCAATTGATGTTTCGACCATGGTACTCGGGACTGAATTTTAGCATTTCACCGTAGAAACGGTCAGTTGAGTACGAAGAGCGAGCTCCTATAAATGATACGGTATAGCGAGATATTGATATCCGAGGGCCCACAACTAGAACAATCTGCAATTTGAATAACACTTTAGAATAAAGTTTGCTCAGTATTCCGAACGCCCACGACGTCATTATTATTATTATTATTAT
>LQNS02278091.1:48832059-48854819 GCA_001587735.2 Parhyale hawaiensis | reverse complement strand
ATAATTGCGACTGCACCAGTTCAGCTCCTGGAATTTCTAGCAGTTCCACTTGAACTCAACAAGAGTGCATGTAGCAGGGCAGCCGACTGAGGCCACACACTCATTAGCAAAAACGTACTTATAGATCAAGCTATAATTTTTTTTTCAATATGGGCCATATCTTTCATCCCTTTCAGTAGGCTACCTAGGCGCTGAATATTTAGATAAATGAAGTAAATTTCAATCAATCTTCGGGAATCAGAACTGGCTATTTAATCCAACACTGACACTGGGAACTAGCGCCTGTCCCGATGCGGCTTCACCTAAAACAATTCCGCATGAGCAACCCTAGGTGAATGAATTTCGTGTGGCTTTGCTGCTAACTGTTCTAAAGGGTAAACATATTTTGGTACTGTAACGATTATCACAGAGTTCTCGAACGAATTAAGTTCGGATTTCAAGGTCCATCATTCTAAGCCCTCAGAATTGGTTAGCATATCACTACAAGCAACATGGGTTGAGTGGGTACAGTGGTAATATACAACTACAACTATACGCAGCACAGATACGCCTACAGTGAATAAAAAGACGCGAGTTCCCGCTCAAGACCATAACAAAACTATAAGTGACGTCATAAAGAGAATGAAGCCATCTCATGAATGATGGTGACGTCAAGCATGGCTGTGTTTTGGTCACAGATGAAGACACTGCAAGTCAGTTCAGATCAGCTAAGCACGCACCGATATTGGGGCACGCCAGTGAGCCTCTCATGGACGCTTTGGCGACGATTCCCCCTATTTTGACGTCGCCAGCGTAGACATCGTTGGGCCATTTGATGCTCAGCTGCAGAGGGGGATACTCTCGGGTGAGTCCCTCGACGATGGCCAGGGCCACGATGTGCTGCATCAGAGGCAAGTGGGAGCCAAGGAACGACTTCGTCTGTAGGTGCAGTTGCAAGGTAAACATGAGGCAGCCTGCTGGTGACAGCCACTCGTTACCACCGCGACCTGCAATTGATATTATTATTATTATTATTAGCATTATTATTTGCTTCCAGAGCTAGGACTAGCGAATGATATTCGGTATTTCAGTAGTAACGGCGGTATTTTCATCTATCAATATACTGGATCTTTTCTGAATCTTTTACCGATAAAGAATGACTTTCTCCAGTACATTTGAATTTACCGGGCGACAAAAGAAGCTTCTTAGCCCTATAGGACCCACCGTCTTTCCTGGAAGACATTAGGAAAATCCAATGATTTTCGTTCAGTTCAGCTTTTTCACGCTGTATTGTACTGCCTTGAAGAGAAGAGATGCTGTGCTATGAGAATTGGGCGTAGTGTGTCATAATGTTGAGCTCACTCAAGTGTCACGTCCTTCCGAACTTAGTGCAGCGTGAACTGCCAATGAGTGATCATACACTCCGCATATTTCTGTTAATTTCTTTGCTAATCGTGGATATCGAGTGCCACAATAATTCATGCACGTGTAAAAGCGCTTCAGCATTCCTTTGAAGAAAACTTTATAAAAAACTTTGTTTTATAAAGTGATGAGTAAATTTTTTAGTGTCCGTGTAATGAAGTGGGCTGTTTCGCCATAACTTTCATGTAAACAATGGATCCACCAAGATTCTATACTACCTCGCCCACATGCCGCATTGCAGGAGTTGTAGCTAAAGAAACTGCTAGGTGCCGACGATGATGTTAAAGATGCTTCTATTACAATTGAACTAGGTGATATAAATAAGTATGAACAATCCATTAGTACATTTTCCGAGGAGTTCTGGAACATTTTGCAGATTTATCCGGTTGCAACTAATGTTACCTCTTCTTGTAGAATAATTTTACTCTCAAAGCTTCAATATCGTGTTACCATTGTTGGTACATTTCAAATACTATAAAGTTTATTTATGAATTATCATGACATATAAATAACTATATGCGATGCATCAGCGCGTTTCTGATGAGTTCTGGAACATTATTGCAGATTGCACCACCATCTTTAAGGAAGTAACATAGACTGACAAAAATGGGGTTATTGCAACATGGAGTAACTATTGTAGAAATTGGCCGAATCGGGTTCACTTTGTCGTAAAGAACAGGAAAAGGAGGGGCTATTGCACAGGAAAGCCACGGTCTCGCTATACAGCAGAATCGACATCCGATGCATCGATGAAATGTGACAATGCTAAAATACGAAAGACTACATTATGTTACCAGCAGACGATGAGAAACACAAATCAACAAAGGCGTGTAAATATGAAGGGACCGCAATGAAAGACGTACCTCCAAAGAGTGATATTGCTATAATTACTTTTCGACGTCTGTGCCTTTATCGAGATGCAAGTTCGAATCCTTGGCAGGTAAAACATATGATTGATCCACGAGCGATATCAAATTAGCTAGGTAGGTCATAATTATGATTGTGCTGAGATCGATAGACTACGTTAAGCTCGTTGCAGACGAGATTCGGTGCACGGGAACGTTTCACGTTCTTGGAACCAATGTTTCTGTACGCTTGACAATGGTTTAATCCATTTACACATCAATTCCAAACATGTGCCGTTTGAGAATTCAAACTCTGCAAGAGATATTCGAAACAGAACAAAGGGTAGCGTAGCTACTCGCTGAAATGGAATAGGCCTATCTGCTGTGGCGGCTCAGATTTTAAGCAGGTCTTGAATACAATATTTTAGACACGTCGAGGTTGCACCCGCAGCAGAGTAATCGGAAGGCTATGGAGAAACGTTCCTGTGGTTGACTGTTTTGTATTGTAGACTTTGGGTTAGACGGAGTTCGCCAAGGTCAAGTGACGGGCTATATTTTGAGGATGAAGGATCGGCTAAAAGAGCTGCGTTGGGCTAAACTAAAGGAAGATTTAATAGCGCAGCCTAAGATTGCATCATTTTGAGTCGTGAGAACATTTACTAACCGCAGAATTTTCTCGGGTGCCGCTACTATTAAGGGGATCAACCAAGCGAAACCTACGTAGCGATTTTGGTCAAAATTATCCATTTTTTCTTTGTTACTGAAAAAGAGAGCTAAGGTAGTGGGGAAAGTGTGTCCTGAAATTTTATGGGACTAGGGGCACTAGAATCCCTTTAAAGAGAGGTCCAAAGGAGTGAGGGGAGGGGGTCAAAATTATCAATTGTGGACAGATTGTTCTGAAATTTGCACATTAAATCTATTTAAAAAAAAAAGAAACACATTTTGCTCCTACAACTTTTGTGATTTACGCCTTATTTTTTGAGATGTGAACTATATGTATAATTGTATATACATATATATACGAAGATGACTTCTTATTTTAATTAGCTTCGAGGCTTCTCTTTCAACAATACGATACTTCACTTTTGCTTCAGCAGTGCACACGTGCAGGATAATAAAGGACATTTATTTCGTTAAAATTGCAGTGTCATATTGTTAAGAGCAACGTTTCGAACCGTACGTGTTCATAGTCATGCGAGTATAGGATGGCCCAAAGGCCATTTCGGGTTCGTCCATCCTAAGTTATGGGGGGGAGGGGCAACGATCTTAAGAGGATCTTCTGAGTTACCTTAGCTTTTAGCTAGGCATTCGGGACGTCAGACATTCGTGCCCACTTTGCTTCTTTCCGATGTCAAACTCCTGCTAATCTTACTTTTGTCTGTTCTTCCTCTTCTTTTCCCACTTGCTGATCGCATATGAGTTGATCGTTTGTGGGAATACCTCCGTATATGGGACAATGGGTTCCACGTGTCTTTCTACTTATTTTATGTCCCTTCTTTCTTCCTCTGATATCGTCTTCGTTGTGGAAACAGAGTCTCAAACTACTGAGTATAATAATAACGATACTTAACGTAATTAGAGCCTTCTTTCTGTTCTGTTTTTAGTCAGATCGGATCTATTTTTAATTATCGGTGTAGCACAAAAACCCGACCTGATACTGAGGAACTCGTGTCATTTTCATTTTTAGTGCATCAGAATTGTTTATAAGATGAAAAAAAAAAAAACTTGAACTGTCTTGTGACTTATGACCANTCAATTTTTGTTATTGTTTGTTAGATTACTCTAATGTATTAAATATAGTTATGTTTGTCCTGATATTTTGTAGAAATATGTTAAATACATTCCTTAGGGCCCCATCAAAAGATTCATTAACCTACTCTACATGGTTAACCTTTTTTTCAATAAATGAAAATCGTTCTCTTATTTTGCTCGCTAGTGTATATATACCTCGTTGAAACGAAGATGACTCCTTATTTTAATTAGCTTCGAGGCTTCTCTTTCAACAATGCGATACTTCACTTTTGTTTCAGCAGTGCACACGTGCAGGATAATAAAGGACATTTATTTCGTTAAAATTGCAGTAGGTGTCATATTTAAAAGAGCAACGTTTCGAACCGTATGTGTTCATAGTCATGCGAGTATATGATGGCCCAAAGGCCATTTTGGCTAAGGCTAGTTTGGGTTCGTCCATCCTATGTTATAGGGGAGGGGGGGCAACGATCCCAAGGGGATCTTCTGGGTTACCTTAGCTTTTAGCTAGGCATTTGGGACGTCAGACATTCGTGCCCACTTTGCTGCCTTCCGATGTCAGACTCCTGCTAACCTTACATTTGTCTGTTCTTCCTCTTCTGTTCCGACTTGCTGATCGCATATGAGTTGATCGTTTGTGGGAATACCTTCGTGTATGGGACTATGGGTTCCACGTGTCTTTCTACTTATTCTATGTCCCTTCTTTCTTCCTCTGATATCGTCTTCGTTGTGGAAACAGAGTCTCAAACTACTGAGTACAATAATAACGATACTTAAAGCAATTAGAGCCTTCTTTCTGTTCTGTTTTTAGTCAGATCAGATTTATTTTTAATTATCGGTGTAGCACAAAAACCCGACCTGATACTGAGGAACTCGTGTCATTTTCATTTTTAGTGCATCAGAATTGTTTATAAGATGAAAAAAAAAAAAACTTGAACTGTCTTGTGACTTATGACCAGTGCAGGTCAATTTGACCAAAGAATCGGCATCGGTAAAAGCTAAAAAGTGCCGATGCCGATTCCAGGTTCCCAAGAAAGTGCCGATTCTTACCGATGCAGATACCCTGAAAAAGTGCCGATACCCATGCCATTTAATCGGCACATCCCTATATAATAGTATAAGCTATAAAAACCTCCCCTGTGGGAGAAATAAATGGGGATTCTGTTTTCTTTCCTTCATCAGTATGAGTAAGAAAATTTATGGAAATAAGTTGTTCGGAAGATCTAGCGAACGCTAAGGTCACCAATGGGATCTCCATCGGGCGCGATTCCTCGTATTCATCAAACCAATCATCCCATCTGGTAGGGTAGCGCGAGCCAATAAGGAAACATGAATCATCAATAAGTGTAACGCACAACACCACTTGACTAGATAGCCTACACTCAAGCTTACAGGCAGAATATTAAATTTTTGTTCGAGCGTTCCTTTGACGAGTACGGTATATAGCAGAAAAAAACGGGCGATCCGTTGAAGTACTAATTATCTGCCGTTATTAAATGACGACAAGGGTTATTAGTAGGTAACCTATAAACAAAGGGCAGTACCTCTGTACCGTCGATAACATTATACATATGCGACCAGTGGAAGAAACGGGAAACAGAGCAAAGGTCACGTACCAACACCCTGGGACTGACGGTGCGGCACGACAGCGATGCCGTGGGTCAGAAGAGAGGCGCCTTCCACCACACGCATGCTGCTGGTCATGAGCTCCGAGTACAGCAGCAGCCGCCCTATGGCTTCCGTCTGCAGGGCCTGTGCAACGAAATCAAGACTAAAACATCACACCTGAATTTCTTTCCATTATATTTTAACTTGTTATGAATAACCAACAAACACCAGACAATTACTAGACGGATATACTCAGGTGAGTTAGTCCCATAAAAACGCAATAACTAGAGCACTTTGAGTGCGCATACCTCCGCCACGTAAAGCAACGGTTATGAAAAATTCAAATGGGTTCTGAGACCATGATTTTCTTTGTATCAACACCGTAATCTAATAATTTGTGCCCTTCAACAGTGTTAACAGTTGAGTATTTTTTGGAAGATCCCTTCATAATTTTTTCAGTTTGCTGTTAAAAACATTCTGACAAACATTAGTCAAACTCACAAACGGACCAATCAATCATCACCAAACTTTAATTATTCATGTCTATTAACATTACTAACAACTCCTATAAATTTCATAAAGATCCATTGAATTTTTTTTAGTTATTGCGCTAACAAGCATAAAATTAAAAACAGTGAGTAAACTAACGAATGAATAGGTCATCAAAAAAATTTGGTTATTTATATACTCTTCGTAATATACCTAACGACCCACGTAAATTTCATAAAAATCCATCCATAACTTTTTGAGTTATGGCATTGAGAAAAATGAGGCAAACAAATAAACGTACGAACGGATCTTCACCAAAAATTAATCATTTGTTCCTCCTAACATGCCAAACAATCCCTGTAAATTGCGTTAAATCCATCCATAACTTTTTGAGCTATCTTGGTGACAGACAGACAAACCGAGACGGCGGTTTGTCGGAGGTAATTAAGCCTATCTAGCTCAGGAGGTGATACCTTGCTTTCAGGGCCCCTTCTCCCGCAAGTACTCACGTACCGTAGATAGAATTAAGAAGAGATGTCAATGCAATTTGCGCTATCACTCTTGACGGTACGGGCGCACTACCATGCCACATTTAGGTAGCTGAAACCAACGTTTACAAAATTTGGGTGCAAACAATCTACCAAGTAGGTACACTTACAACACAGTCTACCGGGGAGGAGAGTTTTTAGCTTTTTGTGATGTTCCTTTGTGGCTAGTTCAAAAAAAAAGTTACCAAATGGAAAGAAAAAATTGTGTCGAAAGCATTTTTTGTAGAAGGATATCTTCTACTACCCCAAGACCTCTGAAGTTGGGAAAAAATGCTCCTAAGAGGACCGTCCGGCGAAAAATAATTTTTTCCACATTTATTTTTTCTTACACAAAACCGTAGCTATACATCAGACGAACACGCAGGCGAAGTTTCAGGCAGCCAGTGCCACGGTAAGTAGGTAGATACAGGGAAATGAAGGAGGGCTGGCTCCTCATGAGCAGTATATTTTTCGACTTCAAAAAAGTATTTTACTACCGGGCCGATCTTCATGATACTTACTATAGATATGTAAAATCGAAAGAAATGTGGGTTAGACTCATTATTATTATATAGAGTAGTTTGGGCCTCCGTCACCACAACAATGTCGATCTAACAGAGGAAGAAGCAAGGGACATATGGTATGACGATAGAAATAAGGGGAACCCATGCACGAAGGTGTTTCCACACAGGATCAACGCGCATGGGAACAGCATGTCGGGAAAGAAGAGGAAGAACAGACAACAGTAAGATCAGTAGGAGTATCAAAGTGGAAGGAAGCAAAGTGGGCACGAAAGACAGACGTCCCGAAGGCCTAGCTAATTGCTCAGGTAACTTTCACAAACCCCGTGGGGACGCTACTCCCCACAACATAGGATGGGCGAACTGGGTTACACTCGTGTACTTTTTCACGTTTTCCTCATAGAAAACGAGTTATTAATAGAAACGAATCCCCTCTTTTAGCCCTGTTTTCTTTGAATAACTCGTTTCCTATGGGGAAAATGTGAAAAACTACACGAATCTAACCCACATCATTTTTCGATTTTACATATCTATAGTGTCATGAAGATCCACCCAATTATAAAAAACACTTTTTTTTAAGTCGAAATATAGTTCATGAGAGACCGGAAATTCTTCTTCATCCTAAACATCACACGAGATGGAAAGATCAAAATAATTTATACGTCAAATAAAGGGAAAAAAATGCTCCTAAGAGGACCTAACTAACTCGTTAAATTACCCTAGTCTTAAAAAAATTCTATTTCGCTGTTGTATTGTGCTCCTCTCGGCTACGGCGGGAAAACCCTCAATATAATAATCCTTCTTCATCCCCCTGTTCTACTTCTACCTCCTTAGCGTTGCACTGGCTGCCTGAAATTTCGCCTGCGTGTTCGTCTGAAGAAAATAGAAATTTGAAAATTTTTAGTTTTCGCCTGACGGTTTCCTTAAGAGCCCTTTTTTCCAACTTCAGAAGTCTTGGGGCAGTGGAAGATATCCTTCTAGAAGAAAATTCTTTCAACACAATTTTTCTCTCTATTTGGCAACTTCTCCGAACTAGCCACAGAGGAAAATCACAAAAAGTTGAAAAACGCTCCACCCTACTGTCTACCCTCTAACGAAAGTCGCTGCTTTGGTGAAGAGAAGTCAATGTAGTACTAGGTAGACTACTTGTCTGTAACACTTTTCTATTAGGCAAAAACCCCATAGGTACGTTGAATATAATTCCTAAACACTGGAGAAATATGATAGCTTAGTAGACATCATATTTCGCTGCATACTAATTCATCGGTTATGTTTCCTCTCCTTCGGAGAGTGGCTGGTGCGCTCGCAGCCCTGCTCGCTTCTGTGTTCCGTTGGATGTTGCAACTGGGCTCTTTACCGGAATGCTGGCGTGTCGCTTATGTGACGCCTATTCTGAACGGCTGTCTCATCTCGAAGTTCCGACAATAGATCCATCCCGATCACACTTGCTTGGTCGAAAGTTTACAAAAGGTTGGTTGCGTCGAAGATGGGTTGCTTTCTTGAGAAGCAAGGTGCCCTTCCTCCAACACAGTATGGTTTTCGTAAGTGCTTGGGAACCTGTGATGCTCTACTTCACATTTCTCATGTGTTGCACTTGGCCCTTGATAGGGGTCATGAGGCAAGGTTGGTCCAGCTTGACCTCAGTGCTGCTTTTGATCGCGTGAATCACCTTGGGTTGCTCCACAAGCTAAGGGTGTTGGTGGTTCAAATTTCGCGGTTATTAGTCAGTTTTTGTCTGGTAGACGCCAATGTATAGTTGTTCATGAGAATAGTGAGTTTTTGGATGTGGTTTCTGATGTTCCACAGGGTAGTGTTCTGGGCCCTTTATTGTTCATGGTATATGCAGTGGACTTGCTTGATCTTGTTATTAGTCTATAATTATATTGGTATTTTCGGGCTATTTCTAAGACAATCAATAGCGATCTAAGATGATTTACTCGGGTTACAGCCGGAACCACAACGTTGTGCTCAGGTGGCAAGAGATGAAGGACGAAAAGAGAAGAAGACAGAAGAAAGAGGCGCCCGTGCGGACGGTCTCTTCTATAGCACTCCACACGGGCGAAGGTAAGAGCCCCGCAGAAAAAGTCAGTCACCTCGATGGGCGACCCGCTTCGCAGGACAGAAATGAAATATAGAGAACCTACCTAACTCTACAAAACTAACCTTTTCAGCAGGAACTGCGGCTAGATGCTACATCCCCTGCGGAGAAGGCACTCGGGACCCTTGGGTGCGTGATGCCCAAACATTGTTCAAGATTCACTTGTTGGTTACGCTGATGATGTTACTTTGCTGGCTGTTTGCGATGCGAGAATCCTAGTAATAAGTTTCCGAATCCATTAAGCGTGATTTGGAGGTGACTGATACCTGTCGTTCTAGGTGGGGGACGAGGCTAAATGCAGGCAAGACTGAGACCATGCTCGTATCCAAGTCACGCACAGTGAGACCTGCTTCCACCGTACTTTGCCCAATTCAGTCAAGCTTACAGTTTCATGATTCAACAGGCTTCCAATAGCAAGGTCAGAGAACATCGTGCTTCTTCACAATTGTAATTATCCCATTGTGCAGCATGAATGTATATTCAATAAGTTTAAGCCTCAACTGGCGGGCAGCTGACAATTCAGGAAAGGACAGGTCCAAGGAGTGAACGGACAGTACTAAATTTCCGGAGTCTGCCATAGAAAGCAAATGTTCCGTTTTGTTCAACATAAAACTCCTTTACATTCACAAACTTCCTCTATTGGTGCGATAGTAGAACTCTGAATTGTGATTCTGTAAATAGGCATCTCAGCATTCATTACCCCGTGTTCTGTGGTAGAGCACCGTCTCACCCGATCTTCCTTCAGGTTTGGACATAGAAATAAGTCGGAGGTTATCAAATCTGGTGAGCAGGGTGGATGGGGAAGTTGGCAGTCACAGACGTTGCTATCGCCACCACAGAGGTGTGGGCTGGGGGCCCGTCACTACGAAAGATGACTCCCACCTTTCGACAGCAATCATGGTCGTTTTTTCCTAATTTACTGACGCGGCCATATCCTTATAGCAGCATAGTACTGTCTCGTAGTAGTTCGACCCTTGGAAGCAATTTTGCTAGTTTTCGTCTCACAGATATTTGGCTGAAACTTTTTGTACTTTTCATGCTCACCTAGCGGTATGTGCACGAAAAGTGGAACCCACTCACTAGGGCGTTCTCACACTCAATCAGTGTGCACGGGTGTGCTTGCGATGTATCAATTGGGTTGGTGGTGAAATGAAGCCTTTAAAGCGGGACTTGTCTGGAATTTTCGAGTGGTATGCAAGCTTTGCCTTGTTGAATCGGACTTCAGACATTCTATCCCTCAATGAATTCCCTATCTTTGAGTCGTGCGAAAACTCGATTATACTTCGTGAAACTATGTGTTCAGCTACCTTAAGCGTAAGTGCTGCGTAACTGGGTTAGTTTTAATTCCTCTAACACGATTCAAAGCGACAACGCCGACATACCGGTCTGAGGTTCCATACGAGTCAAAAAGCTGAACTTTGATGAGCGAATCGATGAAGCTTTAAGTAGGGAAAGAAGAGGAAGAACTGCATAAATACCAGCAGTGGAAGTAAAAAATGGGAATGAAGCACAGCAGGCCCATGGGAAACATTCCCCAAAGGTTCAACACCTTTTCTTTCGGCAAATTAAGCTTCTTTCTTTGTTTCCTATATGAACAGCTCTATACAGGGCAAGTAACCACATAGGTAGGATTTTTCTAAAATGTCATGCATATGAAAGCTATCTTAGTATCCAGTGAAAAGTTGGAGCCAACCTCGAAAGTAAGGAACTAACCGCATAGTAAGCAGCGCTATCGAAGCTGGCAGGACAGCGCGCCGAGTCGAGCAGCACAGGCAGCACCTCAGCGCTGGCCTCCTGGTGCTCCCCAGCAGCGCCCTCAGGTCCCGAGACAAACACAAGCTGGTACTGGGGGAGGTGCAGCTCGCGGCCCTGCTGCAGCTGAGGGGCTAGTTTCTGTAGCAGCTCTTCCTTCAGCTGTTAAGGGAAATGTGGTGGTAGTTTACAAGCAAGAAGTAGAAGCGACGGGCTTCTATACAAACAGTTATGGGGAAAGGGTTTTACCATCGATATTAGCCTATACTGACTTGCTACATTAGGGCGTATGAACAGGTGGTAGTAGTAGTATAAGTTAGTAGTAGTATAAGATAGTTTAAGGCTCCCTGAACAAGTACTAAGCTTTTCTAAAAGAGGGAAAGGAAGGGACATATAGTATGTCAATAATCACGCGGGACCCATGCACAAAGGTGTTCCCACACAGGATCAACGCACATGGGGACAGTAAATTGAGAAAGAAGAAGAGCAGACGAAAGTGATAGCAGAAGGAGTATGAAATCGGAAGGAAACAAAGTGGACACGAAAGACAGAAGTCCCGAAGAATTAACTAACGGCTAAGGTAACCTACAGGGTTCTCCTGGGGCGCTGCTCCCCAAAACATAGGTTGGGTAAACCTAAGTAACTAAACCCTATGGCCTATAGCCCATTCTATGCCCACTGAAGGGGTAGGAAGAGGCGAATATTTTTTGGAGCACCACTGAAAATGGCGGATCCCACTCTTCCAATCAGTTGAAAGACAGAACAAACTATTTGTCACATGAGCACATGATATTAAGATTTTCTTATCAACTTGAAGCAGCAAGACACAACGATCTTCTTTTGAAAAATGTTGTTTAGGAACATTGGGAATATGCGGCGTCAAAGTACAGCATGTTTTATAAGTAATATTATCTTGTTTATACACAGAAACACGTTGCATAGATGTTGTAACACGAACAGCGAGTCGAAGTTCACTACACCAGACTGACCATTTCAATTTCTCATTTCATGACTAACTTGCGAAGTGAGATTCTCAAGTAAGTACTCTTCGTTTAGTACCAGGCTCAAATACCGTGGGAAGTGTAATAAATAGTTGTCCACAACTTAGTCTCTTTGGTAGTCATAACCGCACAGTATCAAAATACATCGTAGACAGCGTTGTAAAGAACACGGTTAAGTATCACACCAAAATTATGTAAAATAAACAGCAAATCAAAGCCTATCTGTCTCTTGCGTGGCTTCAACTGCTCATTTCACTACAGAAACTAACTGTCTGGTCGCCGAGAAGGACGGCAGGAGAGTAAGCAACTGGGGAGGCCTGGCAGGGTTGTTCCTCCACCTCGTCCTTCTCTGTCTCCATGAGCAGCTCTGTGGCGAGGAGGTCCCTGAGGATCTCCCGACGCGCCCTAGCGCTCCGCTGTTCGTCACTGCGGCTGCTTCCGCTGTCTGATAGTTTGGCCTCCCGTGAGCTGGGTGGTGTGGAGGGTCCGCGCTCGAGGTGAACCTGCAATACGAACTGCAGTTAGACTCAGTGTCGAGCCTGACAAGGTTTAACAATTCTCACCCCGAAGAGCGTCTGTTAGGTCAGAAAGACAGCTTGGCTTTTGTAGTAGTAGTAGTAGTAAAGATTTTACTAGCGCTTCAGTGGCACAATGCCTATATCGCGCCGAATTATTCACGTGGTTATCCACAGGCTCGTGCGCCGCCAGGGCGCGAAGTACGTCTCATTCAACATCAATAGGAAGCATTAAGGAGCGACTAATATTAATTTTACATAAAGTATATGTATTTAGCGAACAAGGGGATAATGTCTTAGTTGGTGGTGGTATCTATCGTGATGGGTTCATNGTTGTTCCTCCACCTCGTCCTTCTCTGTCTCCATGAGCAGCTCTGTGGCGAGGAGGTCCCTGAGGATCTCCCGACGCGCCCTAGCGCTCCGCTGTTCGTCACTGCGGCTGCTTCCGCTGTCAGCTAGTTTGGCCTCCCGTGAGCTGGGTGGTGTAGAGGGTCCCCGCTCGAGGTGAACCTGCAATACGAACTGCAGTTAGACTCAGTGTCGAGCCTGACAAGGTTTAACATTTCTCACCCCGAAGAGCGTCTGTTAGGTCAGAAAGACAGCTTGGCTTTCGTAAAAAGAGTTCATATTTAGGCAAGATAACTAAACGAGATAGTTTATTGGTTTAAAAGACAAAAGAACAGTCCAGCGTGATATTAGAGGACGAACACTAGCTGCTCTAAACGTCAAGAATCTGCACAACCTCAAGATTTTACAACAATGAACTGGCTTAACTTCTAAGCAACGCAAGAGCTGAGCCGTGAAATAGGCTAAAAGCTCACAGGACGAAAGATGACTCGGCTAACCCATTGGTCGCATACAACATTACACGTAGCTACTTTAATACAATTGAAGTAATTATTAAATTTATATGTTTTACGTAACTGCACAAGCAGAAATAGGCTGGCTCTTTTCAATAGCAAGGCTTAATTTTCCAAAGGAATCAATGGTATTTTTACCGCAGGAAGTTGATCTAACCTGTGAGAAAATCCCACGGCCACGCCCGCCTCTGACCCTGGCTCCAAGAATGGACGGAGCTCCCCAGGTGTCGTCCGTAGCGAGCACCCGCAGCAGGAGGCAGTGAGAGGTGCCGTCTGAGTCTTTGATCTCCACGTGTGTGGGCTCCACACTGACTGTGCCTCCTCGCAGGGACTTCTTGGTACCGCTGCTGCTGACACTGCTGTCGGGCCTGACGGACGAGATAATTACATCTAAGACTGCTACCCCCCCCATTGGGCCATTACTTTTCTAGATTGTATACACCTCCTTAGAAATATACATTTCCCCCGATTTATGGAACAAATTAATCGTGCATGAACTCCATCAAAATAGTGCGCAATATATACCAAACAACATTACACACGACACGGTAGTACAACAACGGGGCTCGGTCAAGGGCTGGGACCTACAGTATGGTTACGGCCCACTATGACGGCGCGACACTTTGTATTATTTTCAGGGTTTTGCGCCGTATGCGATAGTAACACGAACGAACAGCGATCTATTCGTTCGCCAATAATGGCGGTAGTATTGGTTCAATAAATAAGTAGAGTAGGTATTATAGAGTTGCAAGATTGGAAAAGTGTCATTCGATGAAGTGATAAAGTTTGTTGGTCCTTATTAAGGGATTGAGGCCTTTAGTTATTCAAAGATAGCATAATAAGTCAATGCTAGAGACGTAGGAATATAAGGGGCCTTGGGAGGCCGTTAGAATATCAGAGAACAGGTCCCTGATGTTGTCAGTTGCCTGTAAATTTGTATTGAAAGTTATAGGGTCATATTGGTATTGATTGTGCACAAAAATAGCTGCCCCGCGTTCGTGGCCGTCAGCTCGAACGGGGGTCGACATAATCAAGGAATACTGGGACAGAGGAGTGACTAGGTAGCCGTTTAGTAAGGTTTCCTTTAAACATAAACATACAGGTTTTCAAGTATTTAATACTATTTTAAAATCATTGAATTTTGAATGATACAATTGTAAGTTCCGTTGTATAATATTAAGCATAGAGGCTGAAAGAGGGGGAGACATCAAGATGCATCTCACTCCTTTCTGCTACTAGGTATTACAGGAATATGGTCAAGGTGTTGTGGGTCAGGAGGACGGTCAATCTTATGGACACTGCGTTTTGTAGTTTTATCCACTTTGTCGGAAGGAGAGTCTTCTCACTCCCTTTCAGAAGATTGGTTGGTAGACTACAAGGTAGTTTCATCTAGTGAAGAATGTGGTAACAGAGGGGATCGTTTTGGCGAGTTCTATTTCTTGATCGAAAATGGGAACGCGTTGTCTGGCTCCGAGGATTTCACCGCTCCAGGTTTTGGTCTTGTTCGTTAGTAGATTCTTTACTTGGATTATTAGATCGGGGGAGGTTTATTGCAGGTCTTGTAGGTTCTTGGAAATGTTCAAAAGTGAATTACGTTGTGCTTTGAGGTGTAGCGACTGTAGCCATTCGCGTGCTGGCTAGTCTAGGATTTGTTACTGTTAGGTAATGGGGTGCTGCTCGCAGTTCTAGCGCTGTTTTTTAGAGACAGCACCAGAACCACTGGTGCCTCGAAATTCGACCGTGGTCTTCTCCGAGTCCCTAGATGTAGTCTTTGCGTGTGTGGCAATCGAGGCCGTTGAAGGTTTTAGACATTGGGGGGAATGTGTCTGCTTTCTTGTTACTTGAGCTTGTTGTTCAAGGGTGTTTCCTGAGTGAGCTCCTTGGTCGGAGGATCCAGTAGCCGCAACAGTGGTGGTGGGGTTGGGTTTTTGCTGTGGTCGGAGCTGTATTGTTACAAAGCTGTAAGTCTTTCCTTGCTCCGCATATCGTGCCTGCACCAGTTCATGCAGGATGGAGAATTTGGTGTGCTGGTCAACCAGGTTTGCATGGATTTCCTCGCTGAAAAGGTAAGTGGGGCAGCTAGGACTGTTTGATGCATGGGCTTGCTTGCAATTTACACAGAGCGGGTCACTGCTGCAGGAGTCACCCTTGTGTCCCACCGTATCACATCTGACGCATGTTTCTTCGTCCGAGCGACATTGTTTTTTAGTGTATCTAAGTTTTTGGCACTTGGTGCAATGCAGTGGATTTGGAACGTACGTATGTCTCCACAACTTCACTGTGCTATGGGCTCAATTGAATAGTAGGAGGAAGAGAAGGTCTATTAAATGTGAGGATAAATTTTTTAGTTCCTATTAATTTGCCACCTTTATTGATCTTAATTTGTTCAATATAGGAGACATGTTTGCTTTCTAGGAGTTCAATCGGGGTATTACACATGGCTCTGCTGTAAACAGAGCCCTTCTTCGAGTTCAAGAATCGGTGGAAAGAGACTGTTACAATACTGTACAGTTTCCTAGTTTTTTACTCCTTTCAGGCGAGTTCCTTGCTCTTTGCAGATGATTTCAGCTAATAAGGAAGTGGTAGAGATTTAGTGAATGGTCTTCAAGGAACCCATCTTGTCTTTATGGTCATTCCCTGCCGACACTACGTGTACGTCCTTATGAAGGTCGTAGCCTGGGAAGTTTATTACGTAGTAAGTTGGGTAAGGTGGAATAACTTTTACTTTGTCGAGAGGAGTTAAGTGATGAGAGTTGATAACTTGAGTTTCCACCGATTGCTGTTTTGAGGGTCTTGATTTAGGGAACGCATACGGTTCCAGTGTCAGTGTCCTCGCTGTTGAGCCGTTGGTAGCTTGAGTCAACGTAGTCAGCTCACTAGTTGAGTTAAGGGTGATGGGTGGCCGACTTCCATCAGGTGACGCGGAGGTGGGACAGGGGAGGGGGCAGTCAGCATCCAAAAACACGCGTTATCTTTGTCTTCCCTTTTTGAAAATATGGGTACCCCACTACAGAGTCACCCGGTTCTCCACTACCCTCTGGCACATTTCATGTTATGCAATACGGGGGTCCTTTACACCCCACCCCAGGGAGGCGGCATGACTGTGTAGCCTATAAATGCCCATTCTTTGCCAGAGCCACCAACTTAGAATTTTTTTTTTTTAGTCAGGGAAGCAAACAAGTAGCCCACGCCGAAGGCGGCAGATGAACAAGGCCTCCCCACTCGAAAAGTCCCAAACGACCCACCACCCTCCATGCAGGCCACTCATTTTCAGGTTTTTTTAAAGAGTAAAGAAGAAAAGAGACAGCTCGATTCAGTCAATAGAGTAAGAAGAAATCAGAAAAGACATCGTAATTAAGAAGAAACTATGAAAAAGCTAAAAAGTAAAGGGTGAAGCAGGAAACTGTAGCCACGTTGCCACCCCCTCTGATGCGATGCGGTTGGACACTAGGCAAGCGCATGCTTAACATTTTAGCTGAAGTTCATGGGTATCTTTGCTGTAGACTGAGTACCTGGTACTGTATATATTTAGACGATGTGCGAGCAGAACGTGAATGTTCAGTGAGAAGTTGAGTGTGCGACTGCCAAGAATGGCCTTAGCATAAGAGCATAGACAATCAACACGTCCACATAAAAATGATCCCCATTGGATTTGACCAACTACATCTGGGGTGTGTCGTAATCAGCATTTTTGGGTTACCAGTGCTACACCGGTGATTCAGCCACCCGCAACTCGTGTCGCAATCATAGCTCAAATGACGACTGCGACACGGGTCACGGTGATGTAGGTCACCGAGCACAAACGTCTATTTTGAATAAAAGCAGCACAAAGTTCATTCAAATACGTAACAAATAAGCTCCTTACACCAGAATAAGCAAATCTGTTCAGTTACTTGAAACTTCCATTCACAAAATTTTAAATAAAATGGAATTTCATTGTCACTGAGCTTACACCATTCGTCGCTAGATGGCGCTCTCACAGCCACTTTTCGGGCAACAGTAACTTTTTTTAGGTTGCGGTGCGACGCACCACCGATGATGAACGAAGAGTTGTCACTCAACTGGAGCGTGGCCCTCGTCTAAGGGTAGGCTGAAGATCTCTAGTCTTTACTTGGAGATGTACTCTTCAACACATACTGTATATTTAAAGTTAACCCTTCCCCATTCGCGACATTAGCAATTCTAAAGGAAGAACAAAACGGGATATCTCGCACGTTACAAGACCGGTAACTACTACACGAGGAACAGTAAATCAGGGCATCCTTTGGCCCGAGAAATACGAAAGTATACTGGACGTCAGTCCATAGCGACTGAAGCACAAGACATTGGAAACAGTAGTATTGGTATGAGACCTAGAAGTCTTGATTGTTAGTAAGCTAACTCCTCTGTCCAATATAGGTTTCAGGCGCGACATACACGAGTGGTCATTACCATGTAGTAAGTCAGAGAGCGATTGAGCATAGCTGGGCTAATTCAAATGCACATCATTGCTGACACACACGCAAGAACACAGAGAGAACAAACTAAAAGTGTCATTTGACATACAGTCCAACAATTTTCAGTCATAAGTGGGACAATACAAATAAATATAGTTCGTCACAAACGCAATTAAGACGCTGAAAGGAAGCAACGGCTTTTTTCATAGAGTAAGGTAATGTTCGCTCAGAAGTGGGTGAATACAAATGCTCAGTATTTGAGACATAAGCAAATAAAACATTGGGAAAGGAAGATACATACTTGTCATCGGCATCC
This sequence comes from Parhyale hawaiensis, assembly GCA_001587735.2. NCBI lineage: Eukaryota > Metazoa > Arthropoda > Malacostraca > Amphipoda > Hyalidae > Parhyale > Parhyale hawaiensis. The sequence continues at coordinate 48,836,701 of LQNS02278091.1, read as the reverse complement.
AAGTGAGTGCTGAACCTATTGCTCTGGGGGGAGGAGTGGGAGCAGTGCTGGTGGTGCAGGAACTGCACGCTCCCCCAGCGACCGTACTTGACTCCCACCACGGGGCTCTCCGCAACTTCCACGGTGCCTGTACACATTGATTGGTACAGAACTGAGATTTTCATGAGGCTTCAGATATCCGCGAGCGCCGTCGTGGGTCTTATACAGTTGCGTTACACGTTGGTGGACTATCTGTCAACTATGGGAGATGTAGTATATAAAGATCTGCAGTCTACACGTACTGCAACTGGTACAATATTCTATTGATGATGATACATGTTCCAACAAAAGAAATAAACTCAAAGGAATTGCACTCTGCTTGCTTGCTTGCTTGCTAGCTTGTAGCAGGCAATTTCCACTTACTAGGCACAAAGGAATCTAAGTCATGGACCTCACAAACATAAAGCTGAGCAAGATATTTACGTTATCGCTAAAGAAAGGGTATCAAGAATGCTGCAAAAATTCAATTAAGAGTTTTTAGTACGCAAATGATCAGAAAATGACCATCTCGGCCGGCACACCGATACTGAACATGAGCTTGATGACTGTCTAATGTTCACCCGTTAACGAACTAACCTCAGTATATCCGTCCCGCAGATGTCTAGCGTCTGTTGCTTGTTCGTACCAAATGGAAACGAATAGAAGGAAAAAATATTTCGTTACCGCTTTAATTGCAGAAAAATGCTACAGTTATGACCAAGCAAACGCGAGCTGACGGAGTGATGGAACTCGACTGGCTTGTTGTATGCACTTCGGTTTCGAGAATTAAAAAAAAGTTTGGTATTTTTATTTTTAGTATGAAGAATAGCTTGGTTTATAATATCTAAAAGACTTAGTTAAATCTTGCTGGTTTTAATAACAAAAGCGTTCTCTGAAAGCATAATACTGTATGTAACTACCTACGTTAAAATTACTCTACTTTTGCCTGTATCAGGCACATTATTATTATTAATACACTCCTAATTTGAGCCTCTCTACCTACCTACCGAGTTGCAATATGCATCGCATAATTATAACATGAACTTCCAGATATCTAGTTGTGCAAACACTCAACATTTATGACTACAGAGAGAACTAGTGAAGAAGTGCTACACACACAAAGACTAAGAAATTTACGCAACAAAGGCGTTTATGTCTCCACATACAGAGAAAAGCAGTTAGTCAGCTTCGCCGGAGCCACTCGATTCTACAATTGTATATTAACTGTTATAACTCTACCTTTCAGGCAAATATTTACTTCTCAAGAATTACCAACAATTTTGCATGCTAAGGTAACTTCTGGAGTCCTCGTGGAAGTACGGAACAGTTGTGACAAGATTTCGGGCATGGACGGTAAAAAAAAAATGGACGGTGTTCCATAAACATTTACCGAGCGACTAAAAAAGGCTCCTGCAACAATGCCGTACAGAAAGTAAGCTTATTATGGTCATTGGACCGGTAAAGGGTTGATAGATTAATGGAGCGGAGTGTTTGGAGACATAGGAGCCACACCTTATGAGAGATAATGATTGCGATTGCAACTGTGGAAGGAGTTGTGGTGTCGGCTGTGGATATGGACGTAAGACTGCATATGGGGTTTCTGAGAGAAAAAGCAAGAGACAAGCAGTATGTCGAGAGAGACGAGGAGCTCATGCACATGTGTGTTCCCACTCTGAATCAAAGTATTTGGGCCGACAAGTAAGGAAAGAAGAGGACGTGGAAAACTAGCCACCATCAGTAGAGCCATTAACGTAAACGGAAATTTGGCGACAAATGAAACATCGCCATGGCCTGACTAAGACAACCTCTAAGGTGCTGTGGTGGGAGTTTTCCTCGAGCATAGCAATTTGTTGAAATTGTTAGAAATGCTAAAAGGCATAAATAATAATAAATTTTGGTGATGACCGGTTTGTGCGTTTGACTTGATGATGTCATAATGTATATGAGAACTTATCTCAAAAAGTTATGGGTGGATCTTCAAGAAAATTACAGGAGTTGTTAGGAATGTTAAGAAGCACAAATGATCAAATATGCATCCTGGTTTCAGGACTAATTTAATTTTTTTTCGTTTACATTGCGTGGCTTGGCGGAAGTGCTCCTCCACCAATAACTAGAGTACTCCTCTAGTTATTTCATTGAATAGTTTAAGACTCCCATTCCACAACAAAGGCGATCTAGCAGGAAGAAATGAGGGGCATACAGCATATCGGAATGAACGTGGAATGCACGCACGAGGGCATTCCCACACGGGATCAACGCGCATGGGAACAAGTCGGGAAAGAAGAGGAAGAACAGAACACAAAGGGATACGCAGGAGCATGAAAATGGAAGTAATTTGAGCACTAGAGATATATGTCTGAAAGGCCCAGCTAAGGTTAGGTAACTCAAGCGTCCCCCTGACTTTGCTACTTCTTATAACAAAGGAAATAAAAACCTAACACAATGATCCATTTTATGCCCCCTGAGTGGTGCTACTAGCGGAAGAGTAAGGCAAGCCTTCTCGGTTCAGAAGCAAATAGCTGCGAGTCGAAGGGCTTTGGCGGGAATAAATCATACGTTGATATGCTTGTAAATATGAGGGAAAATGAAAAAGACCAAGATTAGGGCTGCGGGCAGAGAATGAAGGTCAGAACTCCTATCTGAGAGTAGAGTGTTTGGGCAGACACAAGGACACGCTTGAAAATAATTTCCGACAGAAAATGAAAGACACACACAAGTCTAAAATTTGAAACAGAAACCTTACGTACAGCTAAGTAATCCATAGTTATACGATCTCTGAATCACGACCAACTGCAGTTCTCTTCTATGGGGAAACTGCTTTAATCTTGTCCGAACCAGACTATGTCACCTCACTTCAAAGGAATTTTACCCCATTGGAAGTCAGTAGGATTAAGAACCCATGTAACAAAGTAACACAGAGTGGAATAAAAAAGGGTTAAACGAACATTGAATTATCAGGTAATCAAGAAAGTGAATGCAGTTTTTAAACTGAATTGTCCAACAAAATGCTAGAACTTTCGGTGTTACGTAATATACAGATTTTTTTTTTTTTAAACGGAGTGCTCACAGTAAGAGAACCAGTCTCACAGGCTCTTGTATAATTCAATCTCAGTTTTCAAACTGAGAGTACAAGTATATGTTACTAGACTAAAGGAAAGAAGTGGGTTTTTTCACTGTATGTGAATCACAGTCAGTTGCAACAGTGTAGAGAAACGCAGCTCCTGTTCAAGAGGTGATCAATAAGTTCATTTATAGTAATTTATGGAGTCTTGGAAAGGTTCACATCTATGAAAGCTGAGATACACAGAAACAATATACGGTAAGGTGGAAGATAATAAGTAAAATCGCTCAGGGCTTACTTGTGAAAGAACACGTTGAAGCAGCTCATGTCATACTGATTACTTATCACTCTGCAGACAATGGACATGCTACTTCGTTCGAGCTTGGCTTGTACAATTGCTCCACTAGCTGCGCGCTTCTGTTACACATTCTCAAATTTTTGTATGTATTGGCACAATGAACGGCAACAGTTCGAAGCGAGCCGTGGAATAGGCCTCCGCTCCTATCTGGCGCTAGGTTTTTAGGACCGTCTACTGTCGACTAGATCGTGAAATGTGGTATTAACTCAGGAAATTTGCTCGACTTAAGGTGTCCTCGACTAGGTACTTTGCCTCGATCAAGATAACATAAGCCGATTTGCTTCAACTTGCCCGGAATTTCAACCCTGAGTGGTCTATTCTTCACTTTTGAACGAGTTTGAAGCGCTAATCGCAAACCGATTACATTTCGGCCAAAATAGAACTCTTCCACGCGGCGGATCGAATACTTAGGACTCAAGTTCCGGATAACTTAGAGCTTATCAGATTAAATTATCTTGATCGTGGCAGGTGAAATCGTACCAAGGTAGAAGAAAATCAACAGGTACACCGGGTAGATTATGAATGCTCAGGAAAAAATAGGATCCGGCATCAGGCTATGACGTCAGTACTGCCAGCCATCGGAAGAACACATCTCAGACACGGATTATTATCAATTGAAAGCGGCTGTGGCACATGTAACGATAATACGGTACTTAGTGGAATAGATGCTGCCATTGCCTCTGATATTTAGCTATAGCTTTCTCCAAACGTCGAAACTACTCTTGCTCTCAGTTCACGAAGTAGCTACCAATTAAGTAGATGATCAACGAAGCGCAGGCGAAGCGTGGATTTTACATGGGGCAATAGATATAATTTTTTCAGCTTGCTGTCTTCCTTTAACGGAGCAGTTTCCGCTTCAACACAAAACTTTCGATGCATTGAAGGTATACCATGCGGTAGGTAGGATCCGCGGCAGGGTATTTGAATAAATTCACTAATGCTTAACTGCTCGCTTCTATAAGCTCATTTAATTCGCCTGTCATCTAAGGTGGGAACGACTTGCTGCGTAGATGAATCGAAAGAAAAAGTCCGTATCTCATGACAATTTGAGTTGGCAGTTGCAGCGCAACGAAGCAACCAACTTGAACGAGTAAAACTTGAAGGAGAGACGAGTGCCTGGACGCAAGTTACATCAGGGGTTCCCCAAGGTAGTGTTCTTGGCCCACTTTTGTTCTCAATTTACATCAATGATCTCGATCTTAACA